>OZ024931.1:96698220-97110389 GCA_964017235.1 Sabellastarte sp. h YS-2021 | reverse complement strand
GGGTCTGTACTATATGTATTAATGCCTCTGGCAAGGCTAGATGGCTAGAAGGTTGTTATTCCCCATTTACAGGGAGTATGTATGTCTGTATGAACCAGTACAAGTTTCATCTCATTATAGGGTGGCTTAAATTTACAAGATTCTCAAGCCCTAGGGCCTTTTTACTTCTCAAAGTGAGCATAGGCTGCACTTCTCTCCTCCATTCAAATATCCTGACAGTTTTTAGTGCTGTCATTTATTCTTTCTGGTTTTTGCCTTATTGCAGGTTCAGTCTCTGGGACGGGGCACTGTAAATGGGACTCAGACTGGCATTTTCTAAAACATTCATTCTATTTATTAATTCAAATCCAAGAAAAATTGACTTCTTCCAGTCTCAGTTGTAATCCCTCCACCAGATGGTTGGGATTAAATTGACTTCTTCCAGTCTCAGTTGTAATCCCTCCACCAGATGGTTGGATTCAGTTCCACATGGTAAGCTATTATAGCGCAATAAAATTGAAAATTGTAATTACTTAAATGTAGCTTTTATAAGCTACAAGCTTACTATGTGGAACTGAAGAGAGTCCCACCCTGCTTCCCCGGTGTATTACTGAGGGGTATGGGTCAACATTGCAATGAAAAAAGGAGGAAGAATTGAGAAGAGTGCCACGAGAGTACAACCTGAGGATACGGCCAACTATAAATGTCTATTTTTCTTGGATGTTGGCCGGATGCCTGCGGCCTTCCAAGATCAGCATTCAGTTCCACATGGTAAGCTTGTAGCTTGTGAAGGCTACATTTAAGTAATTAAAATTTTCAGTTTTGAGTGTAAAAACAAAATGATTGATCTGTTATGTGTAAATAGATAATTAATGTTTGAAAGAAAAGTATGCTATAATTTATAGGTAGTCTAAAGAAACAAAGGAAGATCTCTGCAATGTTCATATATTTTGTAATGTAAATGGCAATATATTCTTGATTAAATGAGCAGATTAATTGAATGTAAGTACATTATGGTAAATGGGTTTTGCTTATTTGTAGAACTGGTGTTTCATCTGGAATTTCTGGAATTCAATTTTTGCACCTTTTGATAGGCATCTTTGATTTTTGCCAAAACTAAAAAATTGTAAATATCTCAGAAGCCATTAGAGATAGAGCAGTTGTGTGTGAATTTTTCACCCATAGAGTAGTACAAGGGTATCCTGTGTAACAGATAAAAATTTCAATTTTCGCAACTTTTGGAGACCATCTTGGATTTTAGTGGAAAATAAAAAAGTGTAAATATCTCGGAAACTGTAAGAGATGCAGCTAATTTGAGAGAATCTTTGACCTGCAGGGTAGTTCAAGGGTGTCCTATTGAAAATAGAACAATTTTAATTTGCGCCACTTTTGGCGGCCATCTTGGATTTTAGCAGAAAATAATAAAATGTAAATATCTCATAAAGCATAAGGGATAGAGCCATTTCGAGGAATTTTTTGACCCACAGGGTAGTATGAATTTATCCTTTGCAAAAGATGAAAATTTCATTTTCGCCACTTTTGGAGGCCATCTTAGATTTTAGCTTAAAATAAAAAATTGTAAAAATCTCAGTAACCAGTAGAGATAGAGCCATTTCAAGCAAATTTTTGACCCACAGGGTATTTTAAGAGTATCCTGTGCATCAGATCAAAATTTAATTTTTCACCACTTTTGGCAGCCATGTTGAATTTTAACGGAAAATGAAAAATGTAAATATCTGGGAAATCATAAGAGATAGACCCATTTCAAGCAAATTTTTGACTCACAGGGTAGTACAAGGGTATCCTATGCAAGAAGGAACAAGCAATCAGTGTCTGTGAACGGGCTCTGTGTCAGCTGACTGTGTGTTTTGAGTTTCAGAGTGACAGAAGAAAAGGACACAAAAGTTGTGGCCTGCAAATGGTATTCAGTAGCCTTACTGAAGGCTCAAGTTTCTTTGCAGTTAGGGAAAGTTTCCAGTTCCGATAATGGAGTTTCAGTTTCTATAATGTACTCATACATGTACTGACTTTTATAGCAGCATACAGCTAAGAGAAACTGTCTGATTAGGTTCTATCTCTTAACATGTATGAGTGCTTTATGAATACCAAATATCTGTGTGCTTGTTTGAAAAGATCATGCAAATTTGAGCCTTAAGCAAGGCTAGGTATTCAGTAGTAGTTTTCAAGTTACAACTGATTAACTGAACAGTGAAAATCTAAAAGTAGCTATTGCTCAGCTATGCCATGAGCTACAGATCTACAATTTCACTATGTTATGGCTGACCCATAAGTATCTGAACAACATATTTAAACAGAATACTCTAAATGCAATAGTTTTCCAGTTACATCTGATTTACTCAACAGTGAGAACCTGAAAGTAGTTGTTGCTCGGCTAGGCCATGACGTACATGTCTGCAATTTAACTATGTTATAGCTAATCTAATCTAATGTGGACTTTTATAGCGCTTAATCTCCCTCACTGATGGACTCTAAGGCACATCTGAACATAAAGGAAGGCAGTTAACGTAAATCGAAGGACATAGCCAAGTCATACCAATGGGACACAGGGGTGACAGGGGAGGCTATGGGGGATAGGCTTTTGCAAACAGGTAAGTTTTGAGCTTCTTTCTGAAGGAGGCAACTGATGTTGCACTGCACACATCATGAGGGAGTTCATCCCAGATCTCAGGAGCATCAAAGGCAAAACTATGGCCCTAATGTTTGACTGACTTAAAGACTGATTAGTGGAAAGGAGGAACCAGTGGAGTTTCTTTGGAATGGGTGTAACATGAGCATACTTTCTATGATTTGTAACAATATGAGCAAGGGTATTCTGAATACTTTGCAATTTGTGCTGATTGAAACATGACAAACCTCTAAACAGAGAGTTACAATGAGTGTTCGAAACTCATGCAAAAAAGTTAATGGCTGTCGGGCTTGTAACCTTGGAAAGTTGGAAGCCCTGTACAAAAGCTGAAAGTTCCATTAGAACTGAATTTTTTAAGAGAGAAAAAATTAAAAAAAATTTTAAAAAATGCTCACAAGTTGTATTGATGTGTTTTGATAATTGGTTAAAGTTTAAGATAAAGATGGACATCATGTTCAACAACCAGGGTCATAATAACTGAGACAGGCACGCAGCATTGCCACTTGTGGGAGTGGAACCCACAAAGAGGTAACAGCCTATGATAAAACAGAAGCCAGACTTGTTAACAACTAGGTAAAAAGCCATAACTCTTGATGAATTCATTTATTGTCAGAACATTTTGATGTAAAATATTTTCAAATTAAGTTCATTGCCAATTTTTCCCACAGATTCAAACCAAGGAATGTAGTTCTGGAAAATTAAACATTGCCACTCCCCTTCTATTCCCCCAGACTCCAACCTCAATGCACATCACTTCTGAATCAATACAGATGGTAGGACGTGTATTTTTTATTGCGTTAATACATCCTATCCAATGGACAATATCCTTAACCGGTCGGCGCACACCGGCCCGCCAAACATCAGAAAAAGACGTCCTGTGTTTCCACCGGCTGGCCGGTCCGTAGTACTGTGCACTCCCCAGATGGCACCTCGTACTTCCTTCCTGTCCAGACAACCTGACATCATAGCATCTTTTTCGTTTGGCACGTGTACTGTGCAGACGTGTTTTCAACATCTCCAGAGCTTTCAAAGAAAAGTGTACTTTATGACAGATTTTAACCTTATTTTGGGGATATTTTAGTGAAGAAATCTGCTGGAAACAATCCCTAGCTGTTGATGATAGGGCAGTAATCGATATATATATATGAAGGCAGCAATTTTTCTAGTTTCCTCCCATTCAACCTCTGTGTTGTAAGGGGAAGATCGACAATATTGATGAATTATGGATTTACTACTTACAGGTATTTTAGCCATGTCTTTTGTGTTGAATGTACCTTCTTTAACATTCCAGCTACAGTCGCCATAGAAACGTTATTTCTATGACTACAAATAGAAATCACGGGAACTTCAGTCTACGTAGTTTTGAGCACTGTATATAGAAGGAATTCCCCAGGAAAGGTGCATTCTTCATCAGAGCGCACTGGTATGACTTCTCTGCTGTAAAGCATCAGTGACACCAGCCTAGCTCGAGTATTTTTTCATCAGAAGCATGAGATGAATTCTTCAGATTTCTTCAGAGCACACTCTCAGTCCCACCCTTGTGGACCCGGCCCTTGTGTCGGTAATAAGGGCAGTGGATGGCCAGGACATTGGTTTGAGTGTACAGCCGGCTGAGAAGAAGAACCGACTTCAGACCGGCCAGGACTTTCATCTACAGAGCACACTGGGCCAGGGTCCTCTGCTTTTAAAGCATCAGCCGACCGGCCAGCTCAAAGAACGCCACCTCTGACGTCATATCCAGTCAACCAATCGCATGTCTTCCTCAAATCACGAAGCTGGTCACATGTTTTCACCGACCAGATCACGAAGTTAATCGCGTGATTCACCGAACAAGAAGGTCGGAAGTGCATTCTTTGCACTCACGTCTATTGTGATTCCAGTTGTTAGTTTTTGAAATTTACCACTGGTACAGACTTCTCTGCTACAGGCATCAGTCGACCAGTCAACTCACGTTTACTGTAATAAAAAGGAAAGAACGCGACCAGTGAGGTCATCTCCCCGAAACTGGTCATGTGATTCACCGACCAGGTCACGAAGCTGATCGTCATCTCCAATCAGCCAATCACGTCCCTCCGACCAGCAAGCTGGTCACGTGACACACCGACTAACAATTGTTTCTAAATATAGCTCACAAGGGCTTTCCCAGCAACTGTGAAACTACAAATAAGACGTGCGTTCAAACAAACATTGTAATTAATGGAGGAAACGTGCAGTAAACTGAATTCAACACAAGATAGTTGTGTGTACGGTTACTTCAACAACTGGTTACAGTGTACCGACCGGCTACACAGCCTTATACAGTAGCTTTAACAACTGGTTACAGTGTACCGGCAGGGTACCGACTACACAGCCTTGTACAGTTTTGTCAACTGGTTACAGAGTGTACCGACCCATTACCGGCGGCACAGCCTGCACTGAACAGCTCGCTTCATATTAGCCGGCTACAAGCCTTCTTGCCTTCCAACCAGCACGAAGAATCAGCATCCCAAAGGTCTCCTACCAGCTGACCACTCCTCATCAGCAGCCTATTCAGTGGCCTAAGACTGATGATAGGCCTAATAATGAGTAGTCCCTGACAGGAAGCTTTTTCCTACACAGAAACTGCTTCAGCCGGTTACAGGGCTCACCAGCCGGTTTCTAGCTATACAGTTTTCACTGAGCAGTTTTAGTTCACACCAGCTGGTTACAGAGACTACCGACCTACTATCAGGTGCAGTTGCTGTCTTGCCCTTTTCATACTGGTTTCAAAGGACCGGAACCGACCGGCAGACCACTTGGGGGCTACCTAGTTAGTAGACCAGTAACTAAATTCAATGGTCAGCCTAGCCTGCCAGTTTTACTGGTTACTAAGGGCTACATAAAATTGCTGTGGCCAAAATTGCTGGTTACAGAGAAATCAAATGGGTTTTTTGAACAGCAAGAGAAAATGTGGTTCACAATCGGACCTGTTTCATTGTGTCCGGTCAAGGGTCAGCCATCATACAAATGACAATGTATACATGCTCCACCTTACAGGCGGCTGGTCTAGGGTCAAGAGTCTATGTAATGTCAAGAGTTGTGTCAGCCCCACCCGGGCTGGACCACAGCAAGAACAAGTGGACTGTTAACTGGTATCACTGTCACCACATCGGACCAGTGTCCAGAGGGACAGTAAATTTTTATCAGTCTACCAAAGGTTCTACTAAACTTACCTGAAGGGGCCAGACTAAATCACCTTTGGGAACTTAGGAAGCCTTGGGAGCTGGTCCCCAGGTAGTACAATTTAGAAGGAGGGCCACACACCCCATTTTCCAGACCAGACCAGGCTCGACAAGGACCCTGAACATCGTAAGCTGCTATGTCAATCACCGCAGGAACCTGTACCTGTTACAGACATTACATCAGCTTTAAATAAAATAAAAAAATGGAGACACTGGAAACCATCAGACTAACCTCCCTCCAACAAGGGGAGTGGGTTACCTCTATAGTTTTTTCAAGGATACCTACTTCCATATACCAGTACAGGAACAGTCCAGGAAATATCTGAGATTTCATGTCCAGGGTTGGACAAACCTATTCAAAGCTGCTTTTCGGTCTGTCCGCAGCAGTCTTGGAGTTCACTGTAATGACAAGGAGGTGAAACTGATGGCCATGTAGAAGGATATAAGCATCCCACCACGTTTGTCTCCAGCATACTCAATATCTGTTGAAAATATGCCAAGAACTAGGTTGGCTGGTGAATTTGGAAAAGTCGGAACTGGAACCAAAGCAGATCTTCGATTTTGTAGGTTACCAGTCCGACCTCAGGGCCGGTCGGGTCCGACAGACACCGGACCATTGGCAGAACTTCAGGACATCCTACTACAAATACTGTCACTACTGGCTTGTCTGGTCCAGCAGTTCATGTCTGTGATGGGTTTACTAACAGCCACAGAAAAGCAGTTTCACCTAGGCCGACCTCATATGAGACCCATACAGTGGCATCTCAAAAGCAACTGGAGGGTACCAGAGTCACTAGAAAAGGTGATTACAATACCAAGGTCCTTGCACCCACATTTACAATGGTGGCTGCAAGAGGACATTGGCCTTACAGGCTAACCATTACACCCAGTAAAACATGCTCTACAAATCTTTTCAGACACATGAAAAGAAGGGTGGGGCCCTCACTTAAACGAATGCACTGCAAGAGGCACCTGGTTCCTTCCGGAAAGCAAGTTGCATATGAATGATCTAGAACTCAAGGCAGTCTTTCTAGCCTTAAAAGAGTTCCAAGACCTCTGCATACACAAGATAGTACTTGTAGCTACTGATGACACCACAGTGGTGTCATACATAAACAATGAAGGAGGCATGAGGTTGGGCCCACTGTGTGCTCTACTATGGAGAATCTTGACTGGGTGCACCAGAAATCAAGTAACTCTCAAAGCCCGACACTTTCCAGGCCAGCTAATGTGGTAGCAGACAAGCTAGCCAAGCTAGGCCAGACCATCCAAACAGAGTGGTCTCTCCTTCAGGAGGTCTGCCAAACAATATGCAGCCGGTGGCACCGGCCTAAAATAGACCTATTTGCCACGAGGTTCAACAACAAGTTGCCTCTGTTTGTGTCACCCGTACTGGATCCCCTGGCCACAGCAGTGGATGCACTAAGTCTGCCATGGGAGGATCTGGACACATATGCCTTCCCACCAGAAGCCATCTTGGGCAAGTGGTGGAGAAGTTACAGGACTCCCCATGCAAAAGAATCATTCTTATTGCTCCGGGGAGGCCCAACAGGCCTTGGTTTTGGGATCTAATGACCATGTCCAGTCAGATTCCACTGAGTCTGCCTAACCTGCCCAACCTGTTAACATAGGCCTCAATCAGATCCCTCACAGAAATCTGACAAATCTGAATCTGCTTACATGGCTCCTAGAGCCACAGCAATCAAAAAAAAGAAAAAAAGAAAGAAACAGGGATTCTCTGAGGCAGTGGCAGCAAGGATTGAGGCTCCTCAAAGAGGATCATTCAGATCAGTCAGTGAGGCGAAGCGGTCCATCATTAATCAGGTGGACTTCAGGGCACTCCCCATAAGTCGGTTGCTGACTTCCTTATATGCCTTTTTGAGGACAGGAAGTTAAGCCCAGCACCATTGATGGTTACAGGTCAGCCATTGCCGATAAACTAGTTATTTTACCTGTCATCATCAGCACCAAGACGAAAATCTCACTCGTCTCCTGGATAGTTTCCATAGAGACAAACCCAAAGGTAGGAGGGGGATCCCCTCCTGGACCCTATCCCTGGTTTTTTACACCAGCTAGCTAAGGCTCCTTTTGAACCAATCCTAGAGGCTTCCTTGAAGCACCTGACCTTCAAGACCTTTTATCCTCTTGGCCCTTGGGTCAGGCAAGTGCAGAAGTGAGATTCATGCTTGGCAAAACAGGAATATCAGACACCAATCTGTTTGATCACAGGTGTTCCTGTATCCATCACCCAGCTTTCGTTTCAAGAATCAGCTGGCCAAAGAGGGTCCAGACAGTGTGGCCCCAGTGGTTATACCAGCCCTGGCCCAAACTCTGGATAGGTCCCTCAAGTCTGACAGGTCCCTCTTTCCGGTCAGAGCATTGCGCTACTATCTGGACAGGGCCTCAGACAGAATAAGGAAGTGGTTTTGTCTCCTTTAGGAAAGTGTCCAACAAGACACCTCACCTGCCTCTATCTCCTCTTGGATCAAGCAGACTGTGATCCTATGTTATGAGCTCTCTGACCAGGAGGCCCACCCTTTACATCAAGTTAAAAGCTCATGATGTCAGGGCCTTTGCTGCTCCTAAGGGCTTCCAGTCGGGAGTCTCCTTAGATCCATTCTTGTCAGCCTACCACTGAAGTCACTTAATAGTTTAATACCTTCACACTGTTCTATCTGAAAGGTGTGGCTTGGGCTGACTCAGAGCTTTACCAATTGGGCTCGGTGTTGGCTGCTCAGCAGAACCACAAGTGACCCTTAGATTGAGGAGATTTGTATGTATGTACATAATGTTAACAGTTCTACATGCACATACTATATAATACGACGTGCTTCCTTCGGGAGGTTTATGTGCTTTCTGGGACTGAACTCATCCCTCTCTTCCCCTACCTCAGAGCAGGTCTGTTAAAAAGGGGGGGCGACGTCGGTATAGCCCCGGGTAACCGGCTGTTGGCAACCGACCAAGGCCTTACAGGGTTTCCTAACCTTAAGGTCAATCCAGGCCTGGACCTATAGGTCTCCTAACAAAGTCAGCCTAGACCATAGGTTAAAATTTGCTATCATTTGTGAGTTCACATAAGTCCCTAGTAACTTACCCGCCGACCAAGCGGTAGTTATTCAGCATATTGTCCATTGGATGGATGTATTAACGCAATAAAATTGCAAATTTAATAAGTAAATTCAATGTTTATAAGTTAATACCCTATCCAATGGACACACAAGACCCTCCCACCGACCCCACTATCAGCTTACTAGGGGTCAAAGAGTTTTAGACAACGAAAAAGATGCTATGATGTCAGGTTGTCTGGACAGGAAGGAAGTACGAGGCGCCATCTGGGGAGTGCACAGTTCTACGGACCAGCCAGCCGGTGGAAACACAGGACGTCTTTTTCTGACGTTTGGCGGGCCGGTCTGCGCCGACCGGTTAAGCATATTGTCCATTGGATAGGGTATTAACTTATAAAAATTTAATTTACTTATTAAATTTGCAAAATTTTTCCCCAGCATTACACAAAAGATGAGACGTGCACTTTTCATTAACCATAATACAGTAGAGTCTGAATATACAAGTTGAATGTCAAAAATCCTGGCTATTTGGTTCAAGTTTAGTGTGGGGAAGGGAGTTTGTTAAAATATCCCAAGATTAAAAGATTCAGCAAAAATGTGATTATCTATTAATGGAATCTTAACAGTTATAAATTTTTCTTTCTTTTTTCATCAACCCTTTTCAGCTCACAAAATCATCTAAGGTATTTTGAATGTAACTGTAGTATATTAAGCAACCAATCGAGCTTACAAAATAAACATTATTTCAACTAGTGTTGTTCAATGTAACTCCACACTACTAACATAACCATGTCTTACTTGTTCCTACTTTACTTAAAACTGCAAAGATCTCCATCTAAATCACAAATAAGGTTTATAAATTAAATGAATTATGTTGGCTTCAACAAAGTTCCCTGTTCTCTTTTTTCACTGAATCTTACTGTAAAACTTTTGCCTATTATTCTGTTTAATTTCTCTCATCCCTAAAAAAATATTTCATGAATTTCCCTTTTTAACCAGATCTACATGATAAGTTCATTTCATACATTCAAAGTCTGTTAAATGCTGTACAGTTCAAAGTATGATAATGCAGTCAACATTTAATTTCTATTCAACAAAATTTGTCAAAAATATTCACAGGAAATTGCTGAAGTGTTACAGTAAATAAAGTGGTGTTTATGTTACTTGATGTCTTTTTTCTCTATTCTTGATTCATGGCCAATAGCCTGGCCTTCCAGGCTATCTAAAACCATAATGCAAGTGTAAATTTTTTTTGCCATAATGCACACTGTGTCAGGGTGATTGTTGATTTTCCCTTAACTGAATTTCCCCCCACTGATTGCCCCCCTTTTTTCAACCAATGTATGGTTTTCCCCCTGTGATATTGTGATTTCCCCCCTTCATATTTTAACAGGACTATGAAACATAAGTTATGCACTTTTGAGGGGGAAGAAATAAAAAACCATCTCCCGGTTTTACTTCAGTTGGTGTAACTAACTAAATTAACTAAATTCAATGTATATTCCTAGCACTAAATGACTTAAATATAAAGGGGAAAACTCAAAATATAATCACTGTATCACTGGGGGAAAACCATAACTTTGTAAAAGAAATTGGAGGACTATCAGCGAAGGGGAAATTCTCTGGGGGGCAAATGATAGGTAATCCTGTATCAGAGGCCTTTCTCAGTTACCTAAGCTTAAGCTTAATAAATATATGAGAACATTATGAAGAATAAATATAATGCAAACAGTTGGGTCTGTACTATATGTATTAATGCCTCTGGCAAGGCTAGATGGCTAGAAGGTTGTTATTCCCCATTTACAGGAGTATGTATGTTCTATATGAACCAGTACAAGTTTCATCTCATTATAGGGTGGCTTAAATTTACAAGATTCTCAAGCCCTAGGGCCTTTTTACTTCTCAAAGTGAGCATAGGCTGCACTTCTCTCCTCCATTCAAATATCCTGACAGTTTTTAGTGCTGTCATTTATTCTTTCTGGTTTTTGCCTTATTGCAGGTTCAGTCTCTGGGACGGGGCACTGTAAATGGGACTCAGACTGGCATTTTCTAAAACATTCATTCTATTTATTAATTCAAATCCAAGAAAAATTGACTTCTTCCAGTCTCAGTTGTAATCCCTCCACCAGATGGTTGGGATTAAATTGACTCCTTCCAGTCTCAGTTGTAATCCCTCCACCAGATGGTTGGATTCAGTTCCACATGGTAAGCTATTATAGCGCAATAAAATTGAAAATTGTAATTACTTAAATGTAGCTTTTATAAGCTACAAGCTTACCATGTGGAACTGAAGAGAGTCCCACCCTGCTTCCCCGGTGTATTACTGAGGGGTATGGGTCAACATGGCAATGAAAAAAGGAGGAAGAATTGAGAAGAGTGCCACGAGAGTACAACCTGAGGATACGGCCAACTATAAATGTCTATTTTTCTTGGACGTTGGCCGGATGCCTGCGGCCTTCCAAGATCAGCATTCAGTTCCACATGGTAAGCTTGTAGCTTGTGAAGGCTACATTTAAGTAATTAAAATTTTCAATTTTGAGTGTAAAAACAAAATGATTGATCTGTTACGTGTAAATAGATAATTAATGTTTGAAAGAAAAGTATGCTATAATTTATAGGTAGTCTAAAGAAACAAAGGAAGATCTCTGCAATGTTCATATATTTTGTAATGTAAATGGCAATATATTCTTGAATAAATGAGCAGATTAATTGAATGTAAGTACATTATGGTAAATGGGTTTTGCTTATTTGTAGAACTGGTGTTTCATCTGGAATTTCTGGAATTCAATTTTTGCACCTTTTGATAGGCATCTTGGATTTTTGCCAAAACTAAAAAATTGTAAATATCTCAGAAGCCGTTAGAGATAGAGCAGTTGTGTGTGAATTTTTCACCCATAGAGTAGTACAAGGGTATCCTGTGTAACAGATAAAAATTTCAATTTTCGCAACTTTTGGAGACCATCTTGGATTTTAGTGGAAAATAAAAAAGTGTAAATATCTCGGAAACTGTAAGAGATGCAGCTAATTTGAGAGAATCTTTGACCTGCAGGGTAGTTCAAGGGTGTCCTATTGAAAATAGAACAATTTTAATTTGGGCCACTTTTGGCGGCCATCTTGGATTTTAGCAGAAAATAATAAAATGTAAATATCTCATAAAGCATAAGGGATAGAGCCATTTCGAGGAATTTTTTGACCCACAGGGTAGTATGAATTTATCCTTTGCAAAAGAAGAAAATTTCATTTTCGCCACTTTTGGAGGCCATCTTAGATTTTAGCTGGAAATAAAAAATTGCAAAAATCTCAGTAACCAGTAGAGATAGAGCCATTTCAAGCAAATTTTTGACCCACAGGGTATTTTAAGAGTATCCTGTGCATCAGATCAAAATTTAATTTTTCACCACTTTTGGCAGCCATGTTGAATTTTAACGGAAAATGAAAAATGTAAATATCTGGGAAATCATAAGAGATAGACCCATTTCAAGCAAATTTTTGACTCACAGGGTAGTACAAGGGTATCCTATGCAAGAAGGAACAAGCAATCAGTGTCTGTGAACAGGCTCTGTGTCAGCTGACTGTGTGTTTTGAGTTTCAGAGTGACAGAAGAAAAGGACACAAAAGTTGTGGCCTGCAAATGGTATTCAGTAGCCTTGCTGAAGGCTCAAGTTTCTTTGCAGTTAGGGAAAGTTTCCAGTTCCAATAATGGAGTTTCAGTTTCTATAATGTACTCATACATGTACTGACTTTTATAGCAGCATACAGCTAAGAGAAACTGTCTGATTAGGTTCTATCTCTTAACATGTATGAGTGCTTTATGAATACCAAATATCTGTGTGCTTGTTTGAAAAGATCATGCAAATTTGAGCCTTAAGCAAGGCTAGGTATTCAGTAGTAGTTTTCAAGTTACAACTGATTAACTGAACAGTGAAAATCTAAAAGTAGCTATTGCTCAGCTATGCCATGAGCTACAGATCTACAATTTCACTATGTTATGGCTGACCCATAAGTATCTGAACAACATATTTAAACAGAATACTCTAAATGCAATAGTTTTCCAGTTACATCTGATTTACTCAACAGTGAGAACCTGAAAGTAGTTGTTGCTCAGCTAGGCCATGACGTACATGTCTGCAATTTAACTATGTTATAGCTAATCTAATCTAATGTGGACTTTTATAGCGCTTAATCTCCCTCACTGGTGGACTCTAAGGCACATCTGAACATAAAGGAAGGCAGTTAACGTAAATCGAAGGACATAGCCAAGTCATACCAATGGGACACAGGGGTGACAGGGGAGGCTATGGGGGATAGGCTTTTGCAAACAGGTAAGTTTTGAGCTTCTTTCTGAAGGAGGCAACTGATGTTGCACTGCGCACATCATGAGGGAGTTCATCCCAGATCTCAGGAGCATCAAAGGCAAAACTATGGCCCTAATGTTTGACTGACTTAAAGACTGATTAGTGGAAAGGAGGAACCAGTGGAGTTTCTTTGGAATGGGTGTAACATGAGCATACTTTCTATGATTTGTAACAATATGAGCAAGGGTATTCTGAATACTTTGCAATTTGTGCTGATTGAAACATGACAAACCTCTAAACAGAGAGTTACAATGAGTGTTCGAAACTCATGCAAAAAAGTTAATGGCTGTCGGGCTTGTAACCTTGGAAAGTTGGAAGCCCTGTACAAAAGCTGGAAGTTCCATTAGAACTGAATTTTTTAAGAGAGAAAAAATTAAAAAAAATTTTAAAAAATGCTCACAAGTTGTATTGATGTGTTTTGATAATTGGTTAAAGTTTAAGATAAAGATGGACATCATGTTCAACAACCAGGGTCATAATAACTGAGACAGGCACGCAGCATTGCCACTTGTGGGAGTGGAACCCACAAAGAGGTAACAGCCTATGATAAAACAGAAGCCAGACTTGTTAACCACTAGGTAAAAAGCCATAACTCTTGATGAATTCATTTATTGTCAGAACATTTTGATGTAAAATATTTTCAAATTAAGTTCATTGCCAATTTTTCCCACAGATTCAAACCAAGGAATGTAGTTCTGGAAAATTAAACATTGCCACTCCCCTTCTATTCCCCCAGACTCCAACCTCAATGCACATCACTTCTGAATCAATACAGATGGTAGGACGTGTATTTTTTATTGCGTTAATACATCCTATCCAATGGACAATATCCTTAACCGGTCGGCGCACACCGGCCCGCCAAACGTCAGAAAAAGACGTCCTGTGTTTCCACCGGCTGGCCGGTCCGTAGTACTGTGCACTCCCCAGATGGCACCTCGTACTTCCTTCCTGTCCAGACAACCTGACATCATAGCATCTTTTTCGTTTGGCACGTGTACTGTGCAGACGTGTTTTCAACATCTCCAGAGCTTTCAAAGAAAAGTGTACTTTATGACGGATTTTAACCTTATTTTGGGGATATTTTAGTGAAGAAATCTGCTGGAAACAATCCCTAGCTGTTGATGATAGGGCAGTAATCGATATATATATATGAAGGCAGCAATTTTTCTAGTTTCCTCCCATTCAACCTCTGTGTTGTAAGGGGCAGATCGACAATATTGATGAATTATGGATTTACTACTTACAGGTATTTTAGCCGTGTCTTTTGTGTTGAATGTACCTTCTTTAACATTCCAGCTACAGTCGCCATAGAAACGTTATTTCTATGACTACAAATAGAAATCACGGGAACTTCAGTCTACGTAGTTTTGAGCACTGTATATAGAAGGAATTCCCCAGGAAAGGTGCATTCTTCATCAGAGCGCACTGGTATGACTTCTCTGCTGTAAAGCATCAGTGACACCAGCCTAGCTCGAGTATTTTTTCATCAGAAGCATGAGATGAATTCTTCAGATTTCTTCAGAGCACACTCTCAGTCCCACCCTTGTGGACCCGGCCCTTGTGTCGGTAATAAGGGCAGTGGATGGCCAGGACACTGGTTTGAGTGTACAGCCGGCTGAGAAGAAGAACCGACTTCAGACCGGCCAGGACTTTCATCTACAGAGCACACTGGGCCAGGGTCCTCTGCTTTTAAAGCATCAGCCGACCGGCCAGCTCAAAGAACGCGACCTCTGATGTCATATCCAGTCAACCAATTGCGTGTCTTCCTCAAATCACGAAGCTGGTCACGTATTTTCACCGACCAGATCACGAAGTTAATCACGTGATTCACCGAACAAGAAGGTCGGAAGTGCATTCTTTGCACTCACGTCTACTGTGATTCTAGTTGTTAGTTTTTGAAATTTACCACTGGTACAGACTTCTCTGCTACAGGCATCAGTCGACCAGTCAACTCACGTTTACTGTAATAAAAAGGAAAGAACGCGACCAGTGAGGTCATCTCCCCGAAACTGGTCACGTGATTCACCGACCAGGTCACGAAGCTGATCGTCATCTCCAATCAGCCAATCACGTTGTCCCTCCGACCAGCAAGCTGGTCACGTGACACACCGACTAACAATTGTTTCTAAATATAGCTCACAAGGGCTTTCCCAGCAACTGTGAAACTACAAATAAGACGTGCGTTCAAACAAACATTGTAATTAATGGAGGAAACGTGCAGTAAACTGAATTCAACACAAGATAGTTGTGTGTACGGTTACTTCAACAACTGGTTACAGTGTACCGACCGGCTACACAGCCTTATACAGTAGCTTTAACAACTGGTTACAGTGTACCGGCAGGGTACCAACTACACAGCCTTGTACAGTTTTGTCAACTGGTTACAGAGTGTACCGACCCGTTACCGGCGGCACAGCCTGCACTGAACAGCTCGCTTCATATTAGCCGGCTACAAGCCTTCTTGCCTTCCAACCAGCACGAAGAATCAGCATCCCAAAGGTCTCCTACCAGCTGACCACTCCTCATCAGCAGCCTATTCAGTGGCCTAAGACTGATGACAGGCCTAATAATGAGTAGTCCCTGACAGGAAGCTTTTTCCTACACAGAAACTGCTTCAGCCGGTTACAGGGCTCACCAGCCGGTTTCTAGCTATACAGTTTTCACTGAGCAGTTTTAGTTCACACCAGCTGGTTACAGAGACTACTGACCTACTATCAGGTGCAGTTGCTGTCTTGCCCTTTTCATACTGGTTTCAAAGGACCGGAACCGACCGGCAGACCACTTGGGGGCTACCTAGTTAGTAGACCAGTAACTAAATTCAATGGTCAGCCTAGCCTGCCAGTTTTACTGGTTACTAAGGGCTACATAAAATTGCTGTGGCCAAAATTGCTGGTTACAGAGAAATCAAATGGGTTTTTTGAACAGCAAGAGAAAATGTGGTTCACAATCTGACCTGTTTCATTGTGTCCGGTCAAGGGTCAGCCATCATACAAATGACAATGTATACATGCTCCACCTTACAGGCGGCTGGTCTAGGGTCAAGAGTCTATGTAATGTCAAGAGTTGTGTCAGCCCCACCCGGGCTGGACCACAGCAAGAACAAGTGGACTGTTAACTGGTATCACTGTCACCGCATCGGACCAGTGTCCAGAGGGACAGTAAATTTTTATCAGTCTACCAAAGGTTCTACTAAACTTACCTGAAGGGGCCAGACTAAATCACCTTTGGGAACTTAGGAAGCCTTGGGAGCTGGTCCCCAGGTAGTACAATTTAGAAGGAGGGCCACACACCCCCTTTTCCAGACCAGACCAGGCTCGACAAGGACCCTGAACATCGTAAGCTGCTATGTCAATCACCACAGGAACCTGTACCTGTTACAGACATTACATCAGCTTTAAATAAAATAAAAAAATGGAGACACTGGAAACCATCAGACTAACCTCCCTCCAACAAGGGGAGTGGGTTACCTCTATAGTTTTTTCAAGGATACCTACTTCCATATACCAGTACAGGAACAGTCCAGGAAATATCTGAGATTTTATGTCCAGGGTTGGACATACCTATTCAAAGCTGCTTTTCAGTCTGTCCGCAGCAGTCTTGGAGTTCACTGTAATGACAAGGAGGTGAAACTGATGGCCATGTAGAAGGATATAAGCATCCCACCACGTTTGTCTCCAGCATACTCAATATCTGTTGAAAATATGCCAAGAACTAGGTTGGCTGGTGAATTTGGAAAAGTCGGAACTGGAACCAAAGCAGATCTTCGATTTTGTAGGTTACCAGTCCGACCTCAGGGCCGGTCGGGTACGACAGACACCGGACCATTGGCAGAACTTCAGGACATCCTACTACAAATACTGTCACTACTGGCTTGTCTGGTCCAGCAGTTCATGTCTGTGATGGGTTTACTAACAGCCACAGAAAAGCAGTTTCACCTAGGCCGACCTCATATGAGACCCATACAGTGGCATCTCAAAAGCAACTGGAGGGTACCAGAGTCACTAGAAAAGGTGATTACAATACCAAGGTCCTTGCACCCACATTTACAATGGTGGCTGCAAGAGGACATTGGCCTTACAGGCTAACCATTACACCCAGTAAAACATGCTCTACAAATCTTTTCAGACACATGAAAAGAAGGGTGGGGCCCTCACTTAAACGAATGCACTGCAAGAGGCACCTGGTTCCTTCCGGAAAGCAAGTTGCATATGAATGATCTAGAACTCAAGGCAGTCTTTCTAGCTTTAAAAGAGTTCCAAGACCTCTGCATACACAAGATAGTACTTGTAGCTACTGATGACACCACAGTGGTGTCATACATAAACAATGAAGGAGGCATGAGGTTGGGCCCACTGTGTGCTCTACTATGGAGAATCTTGACTGGGTGCACCAGAAATCAAGTAACTCTCAAAGCCCGACACTTTCCAGGCCAGCTAATGTGGTAGCAGACAAGCTAGCCAAGCTAGGCCAGACCATCCAAACAGAGTGGTCTCTCCTTCAGGAGGTCTGCCAAACAATATGCAGCCGGTGGCACCGGCCTAAAATAGACCTATTTGCCACGAGGTACAACAACAAGTTGCCTCTGTTTGTGTCACCCGTACTGGATCCCCTGGCCACAGCAGTGGATGCACTAAGTCTGCCATGGGAGGATCTGGACACATATGCCTTCCCACCAGAAGCCATTTTGGGCAAGTGGTGGAGAAGTTACAGGACTCCCCATGCAAGAGAATCATTCTTATTGCTCCGGGGAGGCCCAACAGGCCTTGGTTTTGGGATCTAATGACCATGTCCAGTCAGATTCCACTGAGTCTGCCTAACCTGCCCAACCTGTTAACATAGGCCTCAATCAGATCCCTCACAGAAATCTGACAAATCTGAATCTGCTTACATGGCTCCTAGAGCCACAGCAATCAAAAAAAAAGAAAAAAAGAAACAAACAGGGATTCTCTGAGGCAGTGGCAGCAAGGATTGAGGCTCCTCAAAGAGGATCATTCAGATCAGTCAGTGAGGCGAAGCGGTCCATCACTAATCAGGTGGACTTCAGGGCACCCCCCATAAGTCGGTTGCTGACTTCCTTATATGCCTTTTTGAGGACAGGAAGTTAAGCCCAGCACCATTGATGGTTACAGGTCAGCCATTGCCGATAAACTAGTTATTTTACCTGTCATCATCAGCACCAAGACAAAAATCTCACTCGTCTCCTGGATAGTTTCCATAGAGAGGAGGGGGATCCCCTCCTGGACCCTATCCCTGGTTTTTTACACCAGCTAGCTAAGGCTCCTTTTGAACCAATCCTAGAGGCTTCCTTGAAGCACCTGACCTTCAAGACCTTTTATCCTCTTGGCCCTTGGGTCAGGCAAGTGCAGAAGTGAGATTCATGCTTGGCAAAACAGGAATATCAGACACCAATCTGTTTGATCACAGGTGTTCCTGTATCCATCACCCAGCTTTCGTTTCAAGAATCAGCTGGCCAAAGAGGGTCCAGACAGTGTGGCCCCAGTGGTTATACCAGCCCTGGCCCAAACTCTGGATAGGTCCCTCAAGTCTGACAGGTCCCTCTTTCCGGTCAGAGCATTGCGCTACTATCTGGACAGGGCCTCAGACAGAATAAGGAAGTGGTTTTGTCTCCTTTAGGAAAGTGTCCAACAAGACACCTCACCTGCCTCTATCTCCTCTTGGATCAAGCAGACTGTGATCCTATGTTATGAGCTCTCTGACCAGGAGGCCCACCCTTTACATCAAGTTAAAAGCTCATGATGTCAGGGCCTTTGCTGCTCCTAAGGGCTTCCAGTCGGGAGTCTCCTTAGATCCATTCTTGTCAGCCTACCACTGAAGTCACTTAATAGTTTAATACCTTCACACTGTTCTATCTGAAAGGTGTGGCTTGGGCTGACTCAGAGCTTTACCAATTGGGCTCGGTGTTGGCTGCTCAGCAGAACCACAAGTGACCCTTAGATTGAGGAGATTTGTATGTATGTACATAATGTTAACAGTTCTACATGCACATACTATATAATACGACGTGCTTCCTTCGGGAGGTTTATGTGCTTTCTGGGACTGAACTCATCCCTCTCTTCCCCTACCTCAGAGCAGGTCTGTTAAAAAGGGGGGGCGACATCGGTATAGCCCCGGGTAACCGGCTGTTGGCAACCGACCAAGGCCTTACAGGGTTTCCTGACCTTAAGGTCAATCCAGGCCTGGACCTATAGGTCTCCTAACAAAGTCAGCCTAGACCATAGGTTAAAATTTGCTATCATTTGTGAGTTCACATAAGTCCCTAGTAACTTACCCGCCGACCAAGCGGTAGTTATTCAGCATATTGTCCATTGGATGGATGTATTAACGCAATAAAATTGCAAATTTAATAAGTAAATTCAATGTTTATAAGTTAATACCCTATCCAATGGACACACAAGACCCTCCCACCGACCCCGCTATCAGCTTACTAGGGGTCAAAGAGTTTTAGACAACGAAAAAGATGCTATGATGTCAGGTTGTCTGGACAGGAAGGAAGTACGAGGCGCCATCTGGGGAGTGCACAGTTCTACGGACCAGCCAGCCGGTGGAAACACAGGACGTCTTTTTCTGACGTTTGGCGGGCCGGTCTGCGCCGACCGGTTAAGCATATTGTCCATTGGATAGGGTATTAACTTATAAAAATTTAATTTACTTATTAAATTTGCAAAATTTTTCCCCAGCATTACACAAAAGATGAGACATGCACTTTTCATTAACCATAATACAGTAGAGTCTGAATATACAAGTTGAATGTCAAAAATCCTGGCTATTTGGTTCAAGTTTAGTGTGGGGAAGGGAGTTTGTTAAAATATCACAAGATTAAAAGATTCAGCAAAAATGTGATTATCTATTAATGGAATCTTAACAGTTATAAATTTTTCTTTCTTTTTTCATCAACCCTTTTCAGCTCACAAAATCATCTAAGGTATTTTGAATGTAACTGTAGTATATTAAGCAACCAATCGAGCTTACAAAATAAACATTATTTCAACTAGTGTTGTTCAATGTAACTCCACACTACTAACATAACCATGTCTTACTTGTTCCTACTTTACTTAAAACTGCAAAGATCTCCATCTAAATCACAAATAAGGTTTATAAATTAAATGAATTATGTTGGCTTCAACAAAGTTCCCTGTTCTCTTTTTTCACTGAATCTTACTGTAAAACTTTTGCCTATTATTCTGTTTAATTTCTCTCATCCCTAAAAAAATATTTCATGAATTTCCCTTTTTAACCAGATCTACATGATAAGTTCATTTCATACATTCAAAGTCTGTTAAATGCTGTACAATTCAAAGTATGATAATGCAGTCAACATTTAATTTCTATTCAACAAAATTTGTCAAAAATATTCACAGGAAATTGCTGAAGTGTTACAGTAAATAAAGTGGTGTTTATGTTACTTGATGTCTTTTTTCTCTATTCTTGATTCATGGCCAATAGCCTGGCCTTCCAGGCTATCTAAAACCATAATGCAAGTGTAAATTTTTTTTGCCATAATGCACACTGTGTCAGGGTGATTGTTGATTTTCCCCTAACTGAATTTCCCCCACTGATTGCCCCCCTTTTTTCAACCAATGTATGGTTTTCCCCCTGTGATATTGTGATTTCCCCCCTTCATATTTTAACAGGACTATGAAACATAAGTTATGCACTTTTGAGGGGGAAGAAATAAAAAACCATGTCCCGGTTTTACTCCAGTTGGTGTAACTAACTAAATTAACTAAATTCAATGTATATTCCTAGCACTAAATGACTTAAATATAAAGGGGAAAACTCAAAATATAATCACTGTATCACTGGGGGAAAACCATAACTTTGTAAAGGAAATTGGAGGACTATCAGCGAAGGGGAAATTCTCTGGGGGGCAAATGATAGGTAATCCTGTATCAGAGGCCTTTCTCAGTTACCTAAGCTTAAGCTTAATAAATATATGAGAACATTATGAAGAATAAATATAATGCAAACAGTTGGGTCTGTACTATATGTATTAATGCCTCTGGCAAGGCTAGATGGCTAGAAGGTTGTTATTCCCCATTTACAGGGAGTATGTATGTTCTGTATGAACCAGTACAAGTTTCATCTCATTATAGGGTGGCTTAAATTTACAAGATTCTCAAGCCCTAGGGCCTTTTTACTTCTCAAAGTGAGCATAGGCTGCACTTCTCTCCTCCATTCAAATATCCTGACAGTTTTTAGTGCTGTCATTTATTCTTTCTGGTTTTTGCCTTATTGCAGGTTCAGTCTCTGGGACGGGGCACTGTAAATGGGACTCAGACTGGCATTTTCTAAAACATTCATTCTATTTATTAATTCAAATCCAAGAAAAATTGACTTCTTCCAGTCTCAGTTGTAATCCCTCCACCAGATGGTTGGGATTAAATTGACTCCTTCCAGTCTCAGTTGTAATCCCTCCACCAGATGGTTGGATTCAGTTCCACATGGTAAGCTATTACCATGTGGAACTGAAGAGAGTCCCACCCTGCTTCCCCGGTGTATTACTGAGGGGTATGGGTCAACATTGCAATGAAAAAAGGAGGAAGAATTGAGAAGAGTGCCACGAGAGTACAACCTGAGGATACGGCCAACTATAAATGTCTATTTTTCTTGGACGTTGGCCGGATGCCAGCGGCCTTCCAAGATCAGCATTCAGTTCCACATGGTAAGCTTGTAGCTTGTGAAGGCTACATTTAAGTAATTAAAATTTTCAATTTTGAGTGTAAAAACAAAATGATTGATCTGTTACGTGTAAATAGATAATTAATGTTTGAAAGAAAAGTATGCTATAATTTATAGGTAGTCTAAAGAAACAAAGGAAGATCTCTGCAATGTTCATATATTTTGTAATGTAAATGGCAATATATTCTTGATTAAATGAGCAGATTAATTGAATGTAAGTACATTATGGTAAATGGGTTTTGCTTATTTGTAGAACTGGTGTTTCATCTGGAATTTCTGGAATTCAATTTTTGCACCTTTTGATAGGCATCTTGGATTTTTGCCAAAACTAAAAAATTGTAAATATCTCAGAAGCCGTTAGAGATAGAGCAGTTGTGTGTGAATTTTTCACCCATAGAGTAGTACAAGGGTATCCTGTGTAACAGATAAAAATTTCAATTTTCGCAACTTTTGGAGACCATCTTGGATTTTAGTGGAAAATAAAAAAGTGTAAATATCTCGGAAACTGTAAGAGATGCAGCTAATTTGAGAGAATCTTTGACCTGCAGGGTAGTTCAAGGGTGTCCTATTGAAAATAGAACAATATTAATTTGGGCCACTTTTGGCGGCCATCTTGGATTTTAGCAGAAAATAATAAAATGTAAATATCTCATAAAGCATAAGGGATAGAGCCATTTCGAGGAATTTTTTGACCCACAGGGTAGTATGAATTTATCCTTTGCAAAAGAAGAAAATTTCATTTTCGCCACTTTTGGAGGCCATCTTAGATTTTAGCTGAAAATAAAAAATTGCAAAAATCTCAGTAACCAGTAGAGATAGAGCCATTTCAAGCAAATTTTTGACCCACAGGGTATTTTAAGAGTATCCTGTGCATCAGATCAAAATTTAATTTTTCACCACTTTTGGCAGCCATGTTGAATTTTAATGGAAAATGAAAAATGTAAATATCTGGGAAATCATAAGAGATAGACCCATTTCAAGCAAATTTTTGACTCACAGGGTAGTACAAGGGTATCCTATGCAAGAAGGAACAAGCAATCAGTGCCTGTGAACGGGCTCTGTGTCAGCTGACTGTGTGTTTTGAGTTTCAGAGTGACAGAAGAAAAGGACACAAAAGTTGTGGCCTGCAAATGGTATTCAGTAGCCTTGCTGAAGGCTCAAGTTTCTTTGCAGTTAGGGAAAGTTTCCAGTTCCGATAATGGAGTTTCAGTTTCTATAATGTACTCATACATGTACTGACTTTTATAGCAGCATACAGCTAAGAGAAACTGTCTGATTAGGTTCTATCTCTTAACATGTATGAGTGCTTTATGAATACCAAATATCTGTGTGCTTGTTTGAAAAGATCATGCAAATTTGAGCCTTAAGCAAGGCTAGGTATTCAGTAGTAGTTTTCAAGTTACAACTGATTAACTGAACAGTGAAAATCTAAAAGTAGCTATTGCTCAGCTATGCCATGAGCTACAGATCTACAATTTCACTATGTTATGGCTGACCCATAAGTATCTGAACAACATATTTAAACAGAATACTCTAAATGCAATAGTTTTCCAGTTACATCTGATTTACTCAACAGTGAGAACCTGAAAGTAGTTGTTGCTCGGCTAGGCCATGACGTACATGTCTGCAATTTAACTATGTTATAGCTAATCTAATCTAATGTGGACTTTTATAGCGCTTAATCTCCCTCACTGATGGACTCTAAGGCACATCTGAACATAAAGGAAGGCAGTTAACGTAAATCGAAGGACATAGCCAAGTCATACCAATGGGACACAGGGGTGACAGGGGAGGCTATGGGGGATAGGCTTTTGCAAACAGGTAAGTTTTGAGCTTCTTTCTGAAGGAGGCAACTGATGTTGCACTGCGCACATCATGAGGGAGTTCATCCCAGATCTCAGGAGCATCAAAGGCAAAACTATGGCCCTAATGTTTGACTGACTTAAAGACTGATTAGTGGAAAGGAGGAACCAGTGGAGTTTCTTTGGAATGGGTGTAACATGAGCATACTTTCTATGATTTGTAACAATATGAGCAAGGGTATTCTGAATACTTTGCAATTTGTGCTGATTGAAACATGACAAACCTCTAAACAGAGAGTTACAATGAGTGTTCGAAACTCATGCAAAAAAGTTAATGGCTGTCGGGCTTGTAACCTTGGAAAGTTGGAAGCCCTGTACAAAAGCTGGAAGTTCCATTAGAACTGAATTTTTTAAGAGAGAAAAAATTAAAAAAATTTTTAAAAAATGCTCACAAGTTGTATTGATGTGTTTTGATAATTGGTTAAAGTTTAAGATAAAGATGGACATCATGTTCAACAACCAGGGTCATAATAACTGAGACAGGCACGCAGCATTGCCACTTGTGGGAGTGGAACCCACAAAGAGGTAACAGCCTATGATAAAACAGAAGCCAGACTTGTTAACCACTAGGTAAAAAGCCATAACTCTTGATGAATTCATTTATTGTCAGAACATTTTGATGTAAAATATTTTCAAATTAAGTTCATTGCCAATTTTTCCCACAGATTCAAACCAAGGAATGTAGTTCTGGAAAATTAAACATTGCCACTCCCCTTCTATTCCCCCAGACTCCAACCTCAATGCACATCACTTCTGAATCAATACAGATGGTAGGACGTGTATTTTTTATTGCGTTAATACATCCTATCCAATGGACAATATCCTTAACCGGTCGGCGCACACCGGCCCGCCAAACGTCAGAAAAAGACGTCCTGTGTTTCCACCGGCTGGCCGGTCCGTAGTACTGTGCACTCCCCAGATGGCACCTCGTACTTCCTTCCTGTCCAGACAACCTGACATCATAGCATCTTTTTCGTTTGGCACGTGTACTGTGCAGACGTGTTTTCAACATCTCCAGAGCTTTCAAAGAAAAGTGTACTTTATGACAGATTTTAACCTTATTTTGGGGATATTTTAGTGAAGAAATCTGCTGGAAACAATCCCTAGCTGTTGATGATAGGGCAGTAATCGATATATATATATATGAAGGCAGCAATTTTTCTAGTTTCCTCCCATTCAACCTCTGTGTTGTAAGGGGCAGATCGACAATATTGATGAATTATGGATTTACTACTTACAGGTATTTTAGCCGTGTCTTTTGTGTTGAATGTACCTTCTTTAACATTCCAGCTACAGTCGTCATAGAAACGTTATTTCTATGACTACAAATAGAAATCACGGGAACTTCAGTCTACGTAGTTTTGAGCACTGTATATAGAAGGAATTCCCCAGGAAAGGTGCATTCTTCATCAGAGCGCACTGGTATGACTTCTCTGCTGTAAAGCATCAGTGACACCAGCCTAGCTCGAGTATTTTTTCATCAGAAGCATGAGATGAATTCTTCAGATTTCTTCAGAGCACACTCTCAGTCCCACCCTTGTGGACCCGGCCCTTGTGTCGGTAATAAGGGCAGTGGATGGCCAGGACACTGGTTTGAGTGTACAGCCGGCTGAGAAGAAGAACCGACTTCAGACCGGCCAGGACTTTCATCTACAGAGCACACTGGGCCAGGGTCCTCTGCTTTTAAAGCATCAGCCGACCGGCCAGCTCAAAGAACGCGACCTCTGACGTCATATCCAGTCAACCAATTGCGTGTCTTCCTCAAATCACGAAGCTGGTCACGTGTTTTCACCGACCAGATCACGAAGTTAATCACGTGATTCACCGAACAAGAAGGTCGGAAGTGCATTCTTTGCACTCACGTCTACTGTGATTCTAGTTGTTAGTTTTTGAAATTTACCACTGGTACAGACTTCTCTGCTACAGGCATCAGTCGACCAGTCAACTCACGTTTACTGTAATAAAAAGGAAAGAACACGACCAGTGAGGTCATCTCCCCGAAACTGGTCACGTGATTCACCGACCAGGTCACGAAGCTGATCGTCATCTCCAATCAGCCAATCATGTTGTCCCTCCGACCAGCAAGCTGGTCACGTGACACACCGACTAACAATTGTTTCTAAATATAGCTCACAAGGGCTTTCCCAGCAACTGTGAAACTACAAATAAGACGTGCGTTCAAACAAACATTGTAATTAATGGAGGAAACGTGCAGTAAACTGAATTCAACACAAGATAGTTGTGTGTACGGTTACTTCAACAACTGGTTACAGTGTACCGACCGGCTACACAGCCTTATACAGTAGCTTTAACAACTGGTTACAGTGTACCGGCAGGGTACCAACTACACAGCCTTGTACAGTTTTGTCAACTGGTTACAGAGTGTACCGACCCGTTACCGGCGGCACAGCCTGCACTGAACAGCTCGCTTCATATTAGCCGGCTACAAGCCTTCTTGCCTTCCAACCAGCACGAAGAATCAGCATCCCAAAGGTCTCCTACCAGCTGACCACTCCTCATCAGCAGCCTATTCAGTGGCCTAAGACTGATGACAGGCCTAATAATGAGTAGTCCCTGACAGGAAGCTTTTTCCTACACAGAAACTGCTTCAGCCGGTTACAGGGCTCACCAGCCGGTTTCTAGCTATACAGTTTTCACTGAGCAGTTTTAGTTCACACCAGCTGGTTACAGAGACTACTGACCTACTATCAGGTGCAGTTGCTGTCTTGCCCTTTTCATACTGGTTTCAAAGGACCGGAACCGACCGGCAGACCACTTGGGGGCTACCTAGTTAGTAGACCAGTAACTAAATTCAATGGTCAGCCTAGCCTGCCAGTTTTACTGGTTACTAAGGGCTACATAAAATTGCTGTGGCCAAAATTGCTGGTTACAGAGAAATCAAATGGGTTTTTTGAACAGCAAGAGAAAATGTGGTTCACAATCGGACCTGTTTCATTGTGTCCGGTCAAGGGTCAGCCATCATACAAATGACAATGTATACATGCTCCACCTTACAGGCGGCTGGTCTAGGGTCAAGAGTCTATGTAATGTCAAGAGTTGTGTCAGCCCCACCCGGGCTGGACCACAGCAAGAACAAGTGGACTGTTAACTGGTATCACTGTCACCACATCGGACCAGTATCCAGAGGGACAGTAAATTTTATCAGTCTACCAAAGGTTCTACTAAACTTACCTGAAGGGGCCAGACTAAATCACCTTTGGGAACTTAGGAAGCCTTGGGAGCTGGTCCCCAGGTAGTACAATTTAGAAGGAGGGCCACACACCCCCTTTTCCAGACCAGACCAGGCTCGACAAGGACCCTGAACATCGTAAGCTGCTATGTCAATCACCGCAGGAACCTGTACCTGTTACAGACATTACATCAGCTTTAAATAAAATAAAAAAATGGAGACACTGGAAACCATCAGACTAACCTCCCTCCAACAAGGGGAGTGGGTTACCTCTATAGTTTTTTCAAGGATACCTACTTCCATATACCAGTACAGGAACAGTCCAGGAAATATCTGAGATTTCATGTCCAGGGTTGGACATACCTATTCAAAGCTGCTTTTCGGTCTGTCCGCAGCAGTCTTGGAGTTCACTGTAATGACAAGGAGGTGAAACTGATGGCCATGTAGAAGGATATAAGCATCCCACCACGTTTGTCTCCAGCATACTCAATATCTGTTGAAAATATGCCAAGAACTAGGTTGGCTGGTGAATTTGGAAAAGTCGGAACTGGAACCAAAGCAGATCTTCGATTTTGTAGGTTACCAGTCCGACCTCAGGGCCGGTCGGGTCCGACAGACACCGGACCATTGGCAGAACTTCAGGACATCCTACTACAAATACTGTCACTACTGGCTTGTCTGGTCCAGCAGTTCATGTCTGTGATGGGTTTACTAACAGCCACAGAAAAGCAGTTTCACCTAGGCCGACCTCATATGAGACCCATACAGTGGCATCTCAAAAGCAACTGGAGGGTACCAGAGTCACTAGAAAAGGTGATTACAATACCAAGGTCCTTGCACCCACATTTACAATGGTGGCTGCAAGAGGACATTGGCCTTACAGGCTAACCATTACACCCAGTAAAACATGCTCTACAAATCTTTTCAGACACATGAAAAGAAGGGTGGGGCCCTCACTTAAACGAATGCACTGCAAGAGGCACCTGGTTCCTTCCGGAAAGCAAGTTGCATATGAATGATCTAGAACTCAAGGCAGTCTTTCTAGCTTTAAAAGAGATCCAAGACCTCTGCATACACAAGATAGTACTTGTAGCTACTGATGACACCACAGTGGTGTCATACATAAACAATGAAGGAGGGATGAGGTTGGGCCCACTGTGTGCTCTACTTTGGAGAATCTTGACTGGGTGCACCAGAAATCAAGTAACTCTCAAAGCCCGACACTTTCCAGGCCAGCTAATGTGGTAGCAGACAAGCTAGCCAAGCTAGGCCAGACCATCCAAACAGAGTGGTCTCTCCTTCAGGAGGTCTGCCAAACAATATGCAGCCGGTGGCACCGGCCTAAAATAGACCTATTTGCCACGAGGTTCAACAACAAGTTGCCTCTGTTTGTGTCACCCGTACTGGATCCCCTGGCCACAGCAGTGGATGCACTAAGTCTGCCATGGGAGGATCTGGACACATATGCCTTCCCACCAGAAGCCATCTTGGGCAAGTGGTGGAGAAGTTACAGGACTCCCCATGCAAGAGAATCATTCTTATTGCTCCGGGGAGGCCCAACAGGCCTTGGTTTTGGGATCTAATGACCATGTCCAATCAGATTCCACTGAGTCTGCCTAACCTGCCCAACCTGTTAACATAGGCCTCAATCAGATCCCTCACAGAAATCTGACAAATCTGAATCTGCTTACATGGCTCCTAGAGCCACAGCAATCAAAAAAAAGAAAAAAAGAAACAAACAGGGATTCTCTGAGGCAGTGGCAGCAAGGATTGAGGCTCCTCAAAGAGGATCATTCAGATCAGTCAGTGAGGCGAAGCGGTCCATCACTAATCAGGTGGACTTCAGGGCACCCCCCATAAGTCGGTTGCTGACTTCTTTATATGCCTTTTTGAGGACAGGAAGTTAAGCCCAGCACCATTGATGGTTACAGGTCAGCCATTGCCGATAAACTAGTTATTTTACCTGTCATCATCAGCACCAAGACAAAAATCTCACTCGTCTCCTGGATAGTTTCCATAGAGAGGAGGGGGATCCCCTCCTGGACCCTATCCCTGGTTTTTTACACCAGCTAGCTAAGGCTCCTTTTGAACCAATCCTAGAGGCTTCCTTGAAGCACCTGACCTTCAAGACCTTTTATCCTCTTGGCCCTTGGGTCAGGCAAGTGCAGAAGTGAGATTCATGCTTGGCAAAACAGGAATATCAGACACCAATCTGTTTGATCACAGGTGTTCCTGTATCCATCACCCAGCTTTCGTTTCAAGAATCAGCTGGCCAAAGAGGGTCCAGACAGTGTGGCCCCAGTGGTTATACCAGCCCTGGCCCAAACTCTGGATAGGTCCCTCAAGTCTGACAGGTCCCTCTTTCCGGTCAGAGCATTGCGCTACTATCTGGACAGGGCCTCAGACAGAATAAGGAAGTGGTTTTGTCTCCTTTAGGAAAGTGTCCAACAAGACACCTCACCTGCCTCTATCTCCTCTTGGATCAAGCAGACTGTGATCCTATGTTATGAGCTCTCTGACCAGGAGGCCCACCCTTTACATCAAGTTAAAAGCTCATGATGTCAGGGCCTTTGCTGCTCCTAAGGGCTTCCAGTCGGGAGTCTCCTTAGATCCATTCTTGTCAGCCTACCACTGAAGTCACTTAATAGTTTAATACCTTCACACTGTTCTATCTGAAAGGTGTGGCTTGGGCTGACTCAGAGCTTTACCAATTGGGCTCGGTGTTGGCTGCTCAGCAGAACCACAAGTGACCCTTAGATTGAGGAGATTTGTATGTATGTACATAATGTTAACAGTTCTACATGCACATACTATATAATACGACGTGCTTCCTTCGGGAGGTTTATGTGCTTTCTGGGACTGAACTCATCCCTCTCTTCCCCTACCTCAGAGCAGGTCTGTTAAAAAGGGGGGGCGACATCGGTATAGCCCCGGGTAACCGGCTGTTGGCAACCGACCAAGGCCTTACAGGGTTTCCTGACCTTAAGGTCAATCCAGGCCTGGACCTATAGGTCTCCTAACAAAGTCAGCCTAGACCATAGGTTAAAATTTGCTATCATTTGTGAGTTCACATAAGTCCCTAGTAACTTACCCGCCGACCAAGCGGTAGTTATTCAGCATATTGTCCATTGGATGGATGTATTAACGCAATAAAATTGCAAATTTAATAAGTAAATTCAATGTTTATAAGTTAATACCCTATCCAATGGACACACAAGACCCTCCCACCGACCCCGCTATCAGCTTACTAGGGGTCAAAGAGTTTTAGACAACGAAAAAGATGCTATGATGTCAGGTTGTCTGGACAGGAAGGAAGTACGAGGCGCCATCTGGGGAGTGCACAGTTCTACGGACCAGCCAGCCGGTGGAAACACAGGACGTCTTTTTCTGACGTTTGGCGGGCCGGTCTGCGCCGACCGGTTAAGCATATTGTCCATTGGATAGGGTATTAACTTATAAAAATTTAATTTACTTATTAAATTTGCAAAATTTTTCCCCAGCATTACACAAAAGATGAGACATGCACTTTTCATTAACCATAATACAGTAGAGTCTGAATATACAAGTTGAATGTCAAAAATCCTGGCTATTTGGTTCAAGTTTAGTGTGGGGAAGGGAGTTTGTTAAAATATCACAAGATTAAAAGATTCAGCAAAAATGTGATTATCTATTAATGGAATCTTAACAGTTATAAATTTTTCTTTCTTTTTTCATCAACCCTTTTCAGCTCACAAAATCATCTAAGGTATTTTGAATGTAACTGTAGTATATTAAGCAACCAATCGAGCTTACAAAATAAACATTATTTCAACTAGTGTTGTTCAATGTAACTCCACACTACTAACATAACCATGTCTTACTTGTTCCTACTTTACTTAAAACTGCAAAGATCTCCATCTAAATCACAAATAAGGTTTATAAATTAAATGAATTATGTTGGCTTCAACAAAGTTCCCTGTTCTCTTTTTTCACTGAATCTTACTGTAAAACTTTTGCCTATTATTCTGTTTAATTTCTCTCATCCCTAAAAAAATATTTCATGAATTTCCCTTTTTAACCAGATCTACATGATATGTTCATTTCATACATTCAAAGTCTGTTAAATGCTGTACAATTCAAAGTATGATAATGCAGTCAACATTTAATTTCTATTCAACAAAATTTGTCAAAAATATTCACAGGAAATTGCTGAAGTGTTACAGTAAATAAAGTGGTGTTTATGTTACTTGATGTCTTTTTTCTCTATTCTTGATTCATGGCCAATAGCCTGGCCTTCCAGGCTATCTAAAACCATAATGCAAGTGTAAATTTTTTTTGCCATAATGCACACTGTGTCAGGGTGATTGTTGATTTTCCCTTAACTGAATTTCCCCCACTGATTGCCCCCCTTTTTTCAACCAATGTATGGTTTTCCCCCTGTGATATTGTGATTTCCCCCCTTCATATTTTAACAGGACTATGAAACATAAGTTATGCACTTTTGAGGGGGAAGAAATAAAAAACCATGTCCCGGTTTTACTCCAGTTGGTGTAACTAACTAAATTAACTAAATTCAATGTATATTCCTAGCACTAAATGACTTAAATATAAAGGGGAAAACTCAAAATATAATCACTGTATCACTGGGGGAAAACCATAACTTTGTAAAGGAAATTGGAGGACTATCAGCGAAGGGGAAATTCTCTGGGGGGCAAATGATAGGTAATCCTGTATCAGAGGCCTTTCTCAGTTACCTAAGCTTAAGCTTAATAAATATATGAGAACATTATGAAGAATAAATATAATGCAAACAGTTGGGTCTGTACTATATGTATTAATGCCTCTGGCAAGGCTAGATGGCTAGAAGGTTGTTATTCCCCATTTACAGGGAGTATGTATGTTCTGTATGAACCAGTACAAGTTTCATCTCATTATAGGGTGGCTTAAATTTACAAGATTCTCAAGCCCTAGGGCCTTTTTACTTCTCAAAGTGAGCATAGGCTGCACTTCTCTCCTCCATTCAAATATCCTGACAGTTTTTAGTGCTGTCATTTATTCTTTCTGGTTTTTGCCTTATTGCAGGTTCAGTCTCTGGGACGGGGCACTGTAAATGGGACTCAGACTGGCATTTTCTAAAACATTCATTCTATTTATTAATTCAAATCCAAGAAAAATTGACTTCTTCCAGTCTCAGTTGTAATCCCTCCACCAGATGGTTGGGATTAAATTGACTCCTTCCAGTCTCAGTTGTAATCCCTCCACCAGATGGTTGGATTCAGTTCCACATGGTAAGCTATTACCATGTGGAACTGAAGAGAGTCCCACCCTGCTTCCCCGGTGTATTACTGAGGGGTATGGGTCAACATTGCAATGAAAAAAGGAGGAAGAATTGAGAAGAGTGCCACGAGAGTACAACCTGAGGATACGGCCAACTATAAATGTCTATTTTTCTTGGACGTTGGCCGGATGCCAGCGGCCTTCCAAGATCAGCATTCAGTTCCACATGGTAAGCTTGTAGCTTGTGAAGGCTACATTTAAGTAATTAAAATTTTCAATTTTGAGTGTAAAAACAAAATGATTGATCTGTTACGTGTAAATAGATAATTAATGTTTGAAAGAAAAGTATGCTATAATTTATAGGTAGTCTAAAGAAACAAAGGAAGATCTCTGCAATGTTCATATATTTTGTAATGTAAATGGCAATATATTCTTGATTAAATGAGCAGATTAATTGAATGTAAGTACATTATGGTAAATGGGTTTTGCTTATTTGTAGAACTGGTGTTTCATCTGGAATTTCTGGAATTCAATTTTTGCACCTTTTGATAGGCATCTTGGATTTTTGCCAAAACTAAAAAAATTGTAAATATCTCAGAAGCCATTAGAGATAGAGCAGTTGTGTGTGAATTTTTCACCCATAGAGTAGTACAAGGGTATCCTTTGTAACAGATAAAAATTTCAATTTTCGCAACTTTTGGAGACCATCTTGGATTTTAGTGGAAAATAAAAAAGTGTAAATATCTCGGAAACTGTAAGAGATGCAGCTAATTTGAGAGAATCTTTGACCTGCAGGGTAGTTCAAGGGTGTCCTATTGAAAATAGAACAATATTAATTTGGGCCACTTTTGGCGGCCATCTTGGATTTTAGCAGAAAATAATAAAATGTAAATATCTCATAAAGCATAAGGGATAGAGCCATTTCGAGGAATTTTTTGACCCACAGGGTAGTATGAATTTATCCTTTGCAAAAGAAGAAAATTTCATTTTCGCCACTTTTGGAGGCCATCTTAGATTTTAGCTGAAAATAAAAAATTGCAAAAATCTCAGTAACCAGTAGAGATAGAGCCATTTCAAGCAAATTTTTGACCCACAGGGTATTTTAAGAGTATCCTGTGCATCAGATCAAAATTTAATTTTTCACCACTTTTGGCAGCCATGTTGAATTTTAATGGAAAATGAAAAATGTAAATATCTGGGAAATCATAAGAGATAGACCCATTTCAAGCAAATTTTTGACTCACAGGGTAGTACAAGGGTATCCTATGCAAGAAGGAACAAGCAATCAGTGCCTGTGAACGGGCTCTGTGTCAGCTGACTGTGTGTTTTGAGTTTCAGAGTGACAGAAGAAAAGGACACAAAAGTTGTGGCCTGCAAATGGTATTCAGTAGCCTTGCTGCAGGCTCAAGTTTCTTTGCAGTTAGGGAAAGTTTCCAGTTCCGATAATGGAGTTTCAGTTTCTATAATGTACTCATACATGTAGTGACTTTTATAGCAGCATACAGCTAAGAGAAACTGTCTGATTAGGTTCTATCTCTTAACATGTATGAGTGCTTTATGAATACCAAATATCTGTGTGCTTGTTTGAAAAGATCATGCAAATTTGAGCCTTAAGCAAGGCTAGGTATTCAGTAGTAGTTTTCAAGTTACAACTGATTAACTGAACAGTGAAAATCTAAAAGTAGCTATTGCTCAGCTATGCCATGAGCTACAGATCTACAATTTCACTATGTTATGGCTGACCCATAAGTATCTGAACAACATATTTAAACAGAATACTCTAAATGCAATAGTTTTCCAGTTACATCTGATTTACTCAACAGTGAGAACCTGAAAGTAGTTGTTGCTCGGCTAGGCCATGACGTACATGTCTGCAATTTAACTATGTTATAGCTAATCTAATCTAATGTGGACTTTTATAGCGCTTAATCTCCCTCACTGATGGACTCTAAGGCACATCTGAACATAAAGGAAGGCAGTTAACGTAAATCGAAGGACATAGCCAAGTCATACCAATGGGACACAGGGGTGACAGGGGAGGCTATGGGGGATAGGCTTTTGCAAACAGGTAAGTTTTGAGCTTCTTTCTGAAGGAGGCAACTGATGTTGCACTGCGCACATCATGAGGGAGTTCATCCCAGATCTCAGGAGCATCAAAGGCAAAACTATGGCCCTAATGTTTGACTGACTTAAAGACTGATTAGTGGAAAGGAGGAACCAGTGGAGTTTCTTTGGAATGGGTGTAACATGAGCATACTTTCTATGATTTGTAACAATATGAGCAAGGGTATTCTGAATACTTTGCAATTTGTGCTGATTGAAACATGACAAACCTCTAAACAGAGAGTTACAATGAGTGTTCGAAACTCATGCAAAAAAGTTAATGGCTGTCGGGCTTGTAACCTTGGAAAGTTGGAAGCCCTGTACAAAAGCTGGAAGTTCCATTAGAACTGAATTTTTTAAGAGAGAAAAAATTAAAAAAATTTTTAAAAAATGCTCACAAGTTGTATTGATGTGTTTTGATAATTGGTTAAAGTTTAAGATAAAGATGGACATCATGTTCAACAACCAGGGTCATAATAACTGAGACAGGCACGCAGCATTGCCACTTGTGGGAGTGGAACCCACAAAGAGGTAACAGCCTATGATAAAACAGAAGCCAGACTTGTTAACCACTAGGTAAAAAGCCATAACTCTTGATGAATTCATTTATTGTCAGAACATTTTGATGTAAAATATTTTCAAATTAAGTTCATTGCCAATTTTTCCCACAGATTCAAACCAAGGAATGTAGTTCTGGAAAATTAAACATTGCCACTCCCCTTCTATTCCCCCAGACTCCAACCTCAATGCACATCACTTCTGAATCAATACAGATGGTAGGACGTGTATTTTTTATTGCGTTAATACATCCTATCCAATGGACAATATCCTTAACCGGTCGGCGCACACCGGCCCGCCAAACGTCAGAAAAAGACGTCCTGTGTTTCCACCGGCTGGCCGGTCCGTAGTACTGTGCACTCCCCAGATGGCACCTCGTACTTCCTTCCTGTCCAGACAACCTGACATCATAGCATCTTTTTCGTTTGGCACGTGTACTGTGCAGACGTGTTTTCAACATCTCCAGAGCTTTCAAAGAAAAGTGTACTTTATGACAGATTTTAACCTTATTTTGGGGATATTTTAGTGAAGAAATCTGCTGGAAACAATCCCTAGCTGTTGATGATAGGGCAGTAATCGATATATATATATGAAGGCAGCAATTTTTCCTCCCATTCAACCTCTGTGTTGTAAGGGGCAGATCGATAATATTGATGAATTATGGATTTACTACTTACAGGTATTTTAGCCGTGTCTTTTGTGTTGAATGTACCTTCTTTAACATTCCAGCTACAGTCGCCATAGAAACGTTATTTCTATGACTACAAATAGAAATCACGGGAACTTCAGTCTACGTAGTTTTGAGCACTGTATATAGAAGGAATTCCCCAGGAAAGGTGCATTCTTCATCAGAGCGCACTGGTATGACTTCTCTGCTGTAAAGCATCAGTGACACCAGCCTAGCTCGAGTATTTTTTCATCAGAAGCATGAGATGAATTCTTCAGATTTCTTCAGAGCACACTCTCAGTCCCACCCTTGTGGACCTGGTCCTTGTGTCGGTAATAAGGGCAGTGGATGGCCAGGACATTGGTTTGAGTGTACAGCCGGCTGAGAAGAAGAACCGACTTCAGACCGGCCAGGACTTTCATCTACAGAGCACACTGGGCCAGGGTCCTCTGCTTTTAAAGCATCAGCCGACCGGCCAGCTCAAAGAACGCGACCTCTGACGTCATATCCAGTCAACCAATCGCGTGTCTTCCTCAAATCACGAAGCTGGTCACATGTTTTCACCGACCAGATCACGAAGTTAATCACATGATTCACCGAACAAGAAGGTCGGAAGTGCATTCTTTGCACTCACGTCTATTGTGATTCCAGTTGTCAGCTGGTAGGAGACCTTTGGGATGCTGATTCTTCGTGCTGGTTGGAAGGCAAGAAGGCTTGTAGCCGGCTAATATGAAGCGAGCTGTTCAGTGCAGGCTGTGCCGCCGGTAACGGGTCGGTACACTCTGTAACCAGTTGACAAAACTGTACAAGGCTGTGTAGTTGGTACCCTGCCGGTACACTGTAACCAGTTGTTAAAGCTACTGTATAAGGCTGTGTAGCCGGTCGGTACACTGTAACCAGTTGTTGAAGTAACCGTACACACAACTATCTTGTGTTGAATTCAGTTTACTGCACGTTTCCTCCATTAATTACAATGTTTGTTTGAACGCACGTCTTATTTGTAGTTTCACAGTTGCTGGGAAAGCCCTTGTGAGCTATATTTAGAAACAATTGTTAGTCGGTGTGTCACGTGACCAGCTTGCTGGTCGGAGGGACAACGTGATTGGCTGATTGGAGATGACGATCAGCTTCGTGACCTGGTCGGTGAATCACGTGACCAGTTTCGGGGAGATGACCTCACTGGTCGCGTTCTTTCCTTTTTATTACAGTAAACGTGAGTTGACTGGTCGACTGATGCCTGTAGCAGAGAAGTCTGTACCAGTGGTAAATTTCAAAAACTAACCACTCCTCATCAGCAGCCTATTCAGTGGCCTAAGACTGATGATAGGCCTAATAATGAGTAGTCCCTGACAAGAAGCTTTTTCCTACACAGAAACTGCTTCAGCCGGTTACAGGGCTCACCAGCCGGTTTCTAGCTATACAGTTTTCACTGAGCAGTTTTAGTTCACACCAGCTGGTTACAGAGACTACTGACCTACTATCAGGTGCAGTTGCTGTCTTGCCCTTTTCATACTGGTTTCAAAGGACCGGAACCGACCGGCAGACCACTTGGGGGCTACCTAGTTAGTAGACAAGTAACTAAATTCAATGGTCAGCCTAGCCTGTCAGTTTTACTGGTTACTAAGGGCTACATAAAATTGCTGTGGCCAAAATTGCTGGTTACAGAGAAATCAAATGGGTTTTTTGAACAGCAAGAGAAAATGTGGTTCACAATCGGACCTGTTTCATTGTGTCCGGTCAAGGGTCAGCCATCATACAAATGACAATGTATACATGCTCCACCTTACAGGTGGCTGGTCTAGGGTCAAGAGTCTATGTAATGTCAAGAGTTGTGTCAGCCCCACCCGGGCTGGACCACAGCAAGAACAAGTGGACTGTTAACTGGTATCACTGTCACCACATCGGACCAGTGTCCAGAGGGACAGTAAATTTTTATCAGTCTACCAAAGGTTCTACTAAACTTACCTGAAGGGGCCAGACTAAATCACCTTTGGGAACTTAGGAAGCCTTGGGAGCTGGTCCCCAGGTAGTACAATTTAGAAGGAGGGCCACACACCCCATTTTCCAGACCAGACCAGGCTCGACAAGGACCCTGAACATCGTAAGCTGCTATGTCAATCACCGCAGGAACCTGTACCTGTTACAGACATTACATCAGCTTTAAATAAAATAAAAAAATGGAGACACTGGAAACCATCAGACTAACCTCCCTCCAACAAGGGGAGTGGGTTACCTCTATAGTTTTTTCAAGGATACCTACTTCCATATACCAGTACAGGAACAGTCCAGGAAATATCTGACATTTCATGTCCAGGGTTGGACATACCTATTCAAAGCTGCTTTTCGGTCTGTCTGCAGCAGTCTTGGAGTTCACTGTAATGACAAGAAGGTGAAACTGATGGCCATGTAGAAGGATATAAGCATCCCACCACGTTTGTCTCCAGCATACTCAATATCTGTTGAAAATATGCCAAGAACTAGGTTGGCTGGTGAATTTGGAAAAGTCGGAACTGGAACCAAAGCAGATCTTCGATTTTGTAGGTTACCAGTCCGACCTCAGGGCCGGTCGGGTCCGACAGACACCGGACCATTGGCAGAACTTCAGGACATCCTACTACAAATACTGTCACTACTGGCTTGTCTGGTCCAGCAGTTCATGTCTGTGATGGGTTTACTAACAGCCACAGAAAAGCAGTTTCACCTAGGCCGACCTCATATGAGACCCATACAGTGGCATCTCAAAAGCAACTGGAGGGTACCAGAGTCACTAGAAAAGGTGATTACAATACCAAGGTCCTTGCACCCACATTTACAATGGTGGCTGCAAGAGGACATTGGCCTTACAGGCTAACCATTACACCCAGTAAAACATGCTCTACAAATCTTTTCAGACACATGAAAAGAAGGGTGGGGCCCTCACTTAAACGAATGCACTGCAAGAGGCACCTGGTTCCTTCCGGAAAGCAAGTTGCATATGAATGATCTAGAACTCAAGGCAGTCTTTCTAGCTTTAAAAGAGATCCAAGACCTCTGCATACACAAGATAGTACTTGTAGCTACTGATGAAACCACAGTGGTGTCATACATAAACAATGAAGGAGGGATGAGGTTGGGCCCACTGTGTGCTCTACTTTGGAGAATCTTGACTGGGTGCACCAGAAATCAAGTAACTCTCAAAGCCCGACACTTTCCAGGCCAGCTAATGTGGTAGCAGACAAGCTAGCCAAGCTAGGCCAGACCATCCAAACAGAGTGGTCTCTCCTTCAGGAGGTCTGCCAAACAATATGCAGCCGGTGGCACCGGCCTAAAATAGACCTATTTGCCACGAGGTTCAACAACAAGTTGCCTCTGTTTGTGTCACCCGTACTGGATCCCCTGGCCACAGCAGTGGATGCACTAAGTCTGCCATGGGAGGATCTGGACACATATGCCTTCCCACCAGAAGCCATCTTGGGCAAGTGGTGGAGAAGTTACAGGACTCCCCATGCAAGAGAATCATTCTTATTGCTCCGGGGAGGCCCAACAGGCCTTGGTTTTGGGATCTAATGACCATGTCCAATCAGATTCCACTGAGTCTGCCTAACCTGCCCAACCTCTTAACATAGGCCTCAATCAGATCCCTCACAGAAATCTGACAAATCTGAATCTGCTTACATGGCTCCTAGAGCCACAGCAATCAAAAAAAAGAAAAAAAAGAAAGAAACAGGGATTCTCTGAGGCAGTGGCAGCAAGGATTGAGGCTCCTCAAAGAGGATCATTCAGATCAGTCAGTGAGGCGAAGCGGTCCATCACTAATCAGGTGGACTTCAGGGCACCCCCCATAAGTCGGTTGCTGACTTCCTTATATGCCTTTTTGAGGACAGGAAGTTAAGCCCAGCACCATTGATGGTTACAGGTCAGCCATTGCTGATAAACTAGTTATTTTACCTGTCATCATCAGCACCAAGACGAAAATCTCACTCGTCTCCTGGATAGTTTCCATAGAGACAAACCCAAAGGTAGGAGGGGGATCCCCTCCTGGAGCCTATCCCTGGTTTTTTACACCAGCTAGCTAAGGCTCCTTTTGAACCAATCCTAGAGGCTTCCTTGAAGCACCTGACCTTCAAGACCTTTTATCCTCTTGGCCCTTGGGTCAGGCAAGTGCAGAAGTGAGATTCATGCTTGGCAAAACAGGAATATCAGACACCAATCTGTTTGATCACAGGTGTTCCTGTATCCATCACCCAGCTTTCGTTTCAAGAATCAGCTGGCCAAAGAGGGTCCAGACAGTGTGGCCCCAGTGGTTATACCAGCCCTGGCCCAAACTCTGGATAGGTCCCTCAAGTCTGACAGGTCCCTCTTTCCGGTTAGAGCATTGCGCTACTATCTGGACAGGGCCTCAGACAGAATAAGGAAGTGGTTTTGTCTCCTTTAGGAAAGTGTCCAACAAGACACCTCACCTGCCTCTATCTCCTCTTGGATCAAGCAGACTGTGATCCTATGTTATGAGCTCTCTGACCAGGAGGCCCACCCTTTACATCAAGTTAAAAGCTCATGATGTCAGGGCCTTTGCTGCTCCTAAGGGCTTCCAGTCGGGAGTCTCCTTAGATCCATTCTTGTCAGCCTACCACTGAAGTCACTTAATAGTTTAATACCTTCACACTGTTCTATCTGAAAGGTGTGGCTTGGGCTGACTCAGAGCTTTACCAATTGGGCTCGGTGTTGGCTGCTCAGCAGAACCACAAGTGACCCTTAGATTGAGGAGATTTGTATGTATGTACATAATGTTAACAGTTCTACATGCACATACTATATAATACGACGTGCTTCCTTTGGGAGGTTTATGTGCTTTCTGGGACTGAACTCATCCCTCTCTTCCCCTACCTCAGAGCAGGTCTGTTAAAAAGGGGGGCGACGTCGGTATAGCCCCGGGTAACCGGCTGTTGGCAACCGACCAAGGCCTTACAGGGTTTCCTGACCTTAAGGTCAATCCAGGCCTGGACCTATAGGTCTCCTAACAAAGTCAGCCTAGACCATAGGTTAAAATTTGCTATCATTTGTGAGTTCACATAAGTCCCTAGTAACTTACCCGCCGACCAAGCGGTAGTTATTCAGCATATTGTCCATTGGATGGATGTATTAATGCAATAAAATTGCAAATTTAATAAGTAAATTCAATGTTTATAAGTTAATACCCTATCCAATGGACACACAAGACCCTCCCACCGACCCCGCTATCAGCTTACTAGGGGTCAAAGAGTTTTAGACAACGAAAAAGATGCTATGATGTCAGGTTGTCTGGACAGGAAGGAAGTACGAGGCGCCATCTGGGGAGTGCACAGTTCTACGGACCAGCCAGCCGGTGGAAACACAGGACGTCTTTTTCTGACGTTTGGCGGGCCGGTCTGCGCCGACCGGTTAAGCATATTGTCCATTGGATAGGGTATTAACTTATAAAAATTTAATTTACTTATTAAATTTGCAAAATTTTTCCCCAGCATTACACAAAAGATGAGACGTGCACTTTTCATTAACCATAATACAGTAGAGTCTGAATATACAAGTTGAATGTCAAAAATCCTGGCTATTTGGTTCAAGTTTAGTGTGGGGAAGGGAGTTTGTTAAAATATCACAAGATTAAAAGATTCAGCAAAAATGTGATTATCTATTAATGGAATCTTAACAGTTATAAATTTTTCTTTCTTTTTTCATCAACCCTTTTCAGCTCACAAAATCATCTAAGGTATTTTGAATGTAACTGTAGTATATTAAGCAACCAATCGAGCTTACAAAATAAACATTATTTCAACTAGTGTTGTTCACTGTAACTCCACACTACTAACATAACCATGTCTTACTTGTTCCTACTTTACTTAAAACTGCAAAGATCTCCATCTAAATCACAAATAAGGTTTATAAATTAAATGAATTATGTTGGCTTCAACAAAGTTCCCTGTTCTCTTTTTTCACTGAATCTTACTGTAAAACTTTTGCCTATTATTCTGTTTAATTTCTCTCATCCCTAAAAAAATATTTCATGAATTTCCCTTTTTAACCAGATCTACATGATAAGTTCATTTCATACATTCAAAGTCTGTTAAATGCTGTACAATTCAAAGTATGATAATGCAGTCAACATTTAATTTCTATTCAACAAAATTTGTCAAAAATATTCACAGGAAATTGCTGAAGTGTTACAGTAAATAAAGTGGTGTTTATGTTACTTGATGTCTTTTTTCTCTATTCTTGATTCATGGCCAATAGCCTGGCCTTCCAGGCTATCTAAAACCATAATGCAAGTGTAAATTTTTTTTGCCATAATGCACACTGTGTCAGGGTGATTGTTGATTTTCCCTTAACTGAATTTCCCCCCACTGATTGCCCCCCTATTTTCAACCAATGTATGGTTTTCCCCCTGTGATATTGTGATTTCCCCCCTTCATATTTTAACAGGACTATGAAACATAGGTTATGCACTTTTGAGGGGGAAGAAATAAAAAAACATGTCCCGGTTTTACTCCAGTTGGTGTAACTAACTAAATTAACTAAATTCAATGTATATTCCTAGCACTAAATGACTTAAATATAAAGGGGAAAACTCAAAATATAATCACTGTATCACTGGGGGAAAACCATAACTTTGTAAAAGAAATTGGAAGACTATCAGCGAAGGGGAAATTCTCTGGGGGAAAATGATAGGTAATCCTGTATCAGAGGCCTTTCTCAGTTACCTAAGCTTAAGGTTAATAAATATATGAGAACATTATGAAGAATAAATATAATGCAAACAGTTGGGTCTGTACTATATGTATTAATGCCTCTGGCAAGGCTAGATGGCTAGAAGGTTGTTATTCCCCATTTACAGGGAGTATGTATGTTCTGTATGAACCAGTACAAGTTTCATCTCATTATAGGGTGGCTTAAATTTACAAGATTCTCAAGCCCTAGGGCCTTTTTACTTCTCAAAGTGAGCATAGGCTGCACTTCTCTCCTCCATTCAAATATCCTGACAGTTTTTAGTGCTGTCATTTATTCTTTCTGGTTTTTGCCTTATTGCAGGTTCAGTCTCTGGGACAGGGCACTGTAAATGGGACTCAGACTGGCATTTTCTAAAACATTCATTCTATTTATTAATTCAAATCCAAGAAAATTGACTTCTTCCAGTCTCAGTTGTAATCCCTCCACCAGATGGTTGGGATTAAATTGACTCCTTCCAGTCTCAGTTGTAATCCCTCCACCAGATGGTTGGATTCAGTTCCACATGGTAAGCTATTATAGCGCAGTAAAATTGAAAATTGTAATTACTTAAATGTAGCTTTTATAAGCTACAAGCTTACCATGTGGAACTGAAGAGAGTCCCACCCTGCTTCCCCGGTGTATTACTGAGGGGTATGGGTCAACATTGCAATGAAAAAAGGAGGAAGAATTGAGAAGAGTGCCACGAGAGTACAACCTGAGGATACGGCCAACTATAAATGTCTATTTTTCTTGGACGTTGGCCGGATGCCTGCGGCCTTCCAAGATCAGAATTCAGTTCCACATGGTAAGCTTGTAGCTTGTGAAGGCTACATTTAAGTAATTAAAATTTTCAATTTTGAGTGTAAAAACAAAATGATTGATCTGTTACGTGTAAATAGATAATTAATGTTTGAAAGAAAAGTATGCTATAATTTATAGGTAGTCTAAAGAAACAAAGGAAGATCTCTGCAATGTTCATATATTTTGTAATGTAAATGGCAATATATTCTTGATTAAATGAGCAGATTAATTGAATGTAAGTACATTATGGTAAATGGGTTTTGCTTATTTGTAGAACTGGTGTTTCATCTGGAATTTCTGGAATTCAATTTTTGCACCTTTTGATAGGCATCTTGGATTTTTGCCAAAACTAAAAAATTGTAAATATCTCAGAAGCCATTAGAGATAGAGCAGTTGTGTGTGAATTTTTCACCCATAGAGTAGTACAAGGGTATCCTGTGTAACAGATAAAAATTTCAATTTTCGCAACTTTTGGAGACCATCTTGGATTTTAGTGGAAAATAAAAAAGTGTAAATATCTCGGAAACTGTAAGAGATGCAGCTAATTTGAGAGAATCTTTGACCTGCAGGGTAGTTCAAGGGTGTCCTATTGAAAATAGAACAATTTTAATTTGGGCCACTTTTGGCGGCCATCTTGGATTTTAGCAGAAAATAATAAAATGTAAATATCTCATAAAGCATAAGGGATAGAGCCATTTCGAGGAATTTTTTGACCCAAAGGGTAGTATGAATTTATCCTTTGCAAAAGAAGAAAATTTCATTTTCGCCACTTTTGGAGGCCATCTTAGATTTTAGCTGAAAATAAAAAATTGTAAAAATCACAGTAACCAGTAGAGATAGAGCCATTTCAAGCAAATTTTTGACCCACAGGGTATTTTAAGAGTATCCTGTGCATCAGATCAAAATTTAATTTTTCACCATTTTTGGCAGCCATCTTGAATTTTAACGGAAAATGAAAAATGTAAATATCTGGGAAATCATAAGAGATAGACCGATTTCAAGCAAATTTTTGACTCACAGGGTAGTACAAGGGTATCCTATGCAAGAAGGAACAAGCAATCAGTGCCTGTGAACAGGCTCTGTGTCAGCTGACTGTGTGTTTTGAGTTTCAGAGTGACAGAAGAAAAGGACACAAAAGTTGTGGCCTGCAAATGGTATTCAGTAGCCTTGCTGAAGGCTTAAGTTTCTTTGCAGATAGGGAAAGTTTCCAGTTCCGATAATGGAGTTTCAGTTTCTATAATGTACTCATACATGTACTGACTTTTATAGCAGCATACAGCTAAGAGAAACTGTCTGATTAGGTTCTATCTCTTAACATGTATGAGTGCTTTATGAATACCAAATATCTGTGTGCTTGTTTGAAAAGATCATGCAAATTTGAGCCTTAAGCAAGGCTAGGTATTCAGTAGTAGTTTTCAAGTTACAACTGATTAACTGAACATTGAAAATCTAAAAGTAGCTATTGCTCAGCTATGCCATGAGCTACAGATCTACAATTTCACTATGTTATGGCTGACCCATAAGTATCTGAACAACATATTTAAACAGAATACTCTAAATGCAATAGTTTTCCAGTTACATCTGATTTACTCAACAGTGAGAACCTGAAAGTAGTTGTTGCTTGGCTAGGCCATGACGTACATGTCTGCAATTTAACTATGTTATAGCTAATCTAATCTAATGTGGACTTTTATAGCGCTTAATCTCCCTCACTGATGGACTCTAAGGCACATCTGAACATAAAGGAAGGCAGTTAACGTAAATCGAAGGACATAGCCAAGTCATACCAATGGGACACAGGGGTGACAGGGGAGGCTATGGGGGATAGGCTTTTGCAAACAGGTAAGTTTTGAGGTTCTTTCTGAAGGAGGCAACTGATGTTGCACTGCACACATCATGAGGGAGTTCATCCCAGATCTCAGGAACATCAAAGGCAAAACTATGGCCCTAATGTTTGACTGACTTAAAGACTGATTAGTGGAAAGGAGGAACCAGTGGAGTTTCTTTGGAATGGGTGTAACATGAGCATACTTTCTATGATTTGTAACAATATGAGCAAGGGTATTCTGAATACTTTGCAATTTGTGCTGATTGAAACATGACAAACCTCTAAACAGAGAGTTACAATGAGTGTTCGAAACTCATGCAAAAAAGTTAATGGCTGTCGGGCTTGTAACCTTGGAAAGTTGGAAGCCCTGTAAAAAAGCTGGAAGTTCCATTAGAACTGAATTTTTTTAAGAGAGAAAAAATTTAAAAAAATTCTAAAAAATGCTCACAAGTTGTATTGATGTGTTTTGATAATTGGTTAAAGTTTAAGATAAAGATGGACATCATGTTCAACAACCAGGGTCATAATAACTGAGACAGGCATGCAGCATTGCCACTTGTGGGAGTGGAACCCACAAAGAGGTAACAGCCTATGATAAAACAGAAGCCAGACTTGTTAACCACTAGGTAAAAAGCCATAACTCTTGATGAATTCATTTATTGTCAGAACATTTTGATGTAAAATATTTTCAAATTAAGTTCATTGCCAATTTTTCCCACAGATTCAAACCAAGGAATGTAGTTCTGGAAAATTAAACATTGCCACTCCCCTTCTATTCCCCCAGACTCCAACCTCAATGCACATCACTTCTGAATCAATACAGATGGTAGGACGTGTATTTTTTATTGCGTTAATACATCCTATCCAATGGACAATATCCTTAACCGGTCGGCGCACACCGGCCCGCCAAACGTCAGAAAAAGACGTCCTGTGTTTCCACCGGCTGGCCGGTCCGTAGTACTGTGCACTCCCCAGATGGCACCTCGTACTTCCTTCCTGTCCAGACAACCTGACATCATAGCATCTTTTTCGTTTGGCACGTGTACTGTGCAGACGTGTTTTCAACATCTCCAGAGCTTTCAAAGAAAAGTGTACTTTATGACGGATTTTAACCTTATTTTGGGGATATTTTAGTGAAGAAATCTGCTGGAAACAATCCCTAGCTGTTGATGATAGGGCAGTAATCGATATATATATATGAAGGCAGCAATTTTTCTAGTTTCCTCCCATTCAACCTCTGTGTTGTAAGGGGCAGATCGACAATATTGATGAATTATGGATTTACTACTTACAGGTATTTTAGCCGTGTCTTTTGTGTTGAATGTACCTTCTTTAACATTCCAGCTACAGTCGCCATAGAAACGTTATTTCTATGACTACAAATAGAAATCACGGGAACTTCAGTCTACGTAGTTTTGAGCACTGTATATAGAAGGAATTCCCCAGGAAAGGTGCATTCTTCATCAGAGCGCACTGGTATGACTTCTCTGCTGTAAAGCATCAGTGACACCAGCCTAGCTCGAGTATTTTTTCATCAGAAGCATGAGATGAATTCTTCAGATTTCTTCAGAGCACACTCTCAGTCCCACCCTTGTGGACCCGGCCCTTGTGTCGGTAAGAAGGGCAGTGGATGGCCAGGACACTGGTTTGAGTGTACAGCCGGCTGAGAAGAAGAACCGACTTCAGACCGGCCAGGACTTTCATCTACAGAGCACACTGGGCCAGGGTCCTCTGCTTTTAAAGCATCAGCCGACCGGCCAGCTCAAAGAACGCGACCTCTGACGTCATATCCAGTCAACCAATCGCGTGTCTTCCTCAAATCACAAAGCTGGTCACGTGTTTTCACCGACCAGATCACGAAGTTAATCACGTGATTCACCGAACAAGAAGGTCGGAAGTGCATTCTTTGCACTCACGTCTATTGTGATTCCAGTTGTTAGTTTTTGAAATTTACCACTGGTACAGACTTCTCTGCTACAGGCATCAGTCGACCAGTCAACTCACGTTTACTGTAATAAAAAGGAAAGAACGCGACCAGTGAGGTCATCTCCCCGAAACTGGTCACGTGATTCACCGACCAGGTCACGAAGCTGATCGTCATCTCCAATCAGCCAATCACGTTGTCCCTCCCACCAGCAAGCTGGTCACGTGACACACCGACTAACAATTGTTTCTAAATATAGCTCACAAGGGCTTTCCCAGCAACTGTGAAATTACAAATAAGACGTGTGTTCAAACAAACATTGTAATTAATGGAGGAAACGTGCAGTAAACTGAATTCAACACAAGATAGTTGTGTGTACGGTTACTTCAACAACTGGTTACAGTGTACCGACCGGCTACACAGCCTTATACAGTAGCTTTAACAACTGGTTACAGTGTACCGGCAGGGTACTGACTACACAGCCTTGTACAGTTTTGTCGACTGGTTACAGAGTGTACCGACCCGTTACCGGCGGCACAGCCTGCACTGAACAGCTCGCTTCATATTAGCCGGCTACAAGCCTTCTTGCCTTCCAACCAGCACGAAGAATCAGCATCCCAAAGGTCTCCTACCAGCTGACCACTCCTCATCAGCAGCCTATTCAGTGGCCTAAGACTGATGATAGGCCTAATAATGAGTAGTCCCTGACAGGAAGCTTTTTCCTACACAGAAACTGCTTCAGCCGGTTACAGGGCTCACCAGCCGGTTTCTAGCTATACAGTTTTCACTGAGCAGTTTTAGTTCACACCAGCTGGTTACAGAGACTACCGACCTACTATCAGGTGCAGTTGCTGTCTTGCCCTTTTCATACTGGTTTCAAAGGACCGGAACCGACCGGCAAACCACTTGGGGGCTACCTAGTTAGTAGACAAGTAACTAAATTCAATGGTCAGCCTAGCCTGTCAGTTTTACTGGTTACTAAGGGCTACATAAATTTGCTGTGGCCAAAATTGCTGGTTACAGAGAAATCAAATGGGTTTTTTGAACAGCAAGAGAAAATGTGGTTCACAATCGGACCTGTTTCATTGTGTCCGGTCAAGGGTCAGCCATCATACAAATGACAATGTATACATGCTCCACCTTACAGGCGGCTGGTCTAGGGTCAAGAGTCTATGTAATGTCAAGAGTTGTGTCAGCCCCACCCGGGCTGGACCACAGCAAGAACAAGTGGACTGTTAACTGGTATCACTGTCACCACATCGGACCAGTGTCCAGAGGGACAGTAAATTTTTATCAGTCTACCAAAGGTTCTACTAAACTTACCTGAAGGGGCCAGACTAAATCACCTTTGGGAACTTAGGAAGCCTTGGGAGCTGGTCCCCAGGTAGTACAATTTAGAAGGAGGGCCACACACCCCCTTTTCCAGACCAGACCAGGCTCGACAAGGACCCTGAACATCGTAAGCTGCTATGTCAATCACCGCAGGAACCTGTACCTGTTACAGACATTACATCAGCTTTAAATAAAATAAAAAAATGGAGACACTGGAAACCATCAGACTAACCTCCCTCCAACAAGGGGAGTGGGTTACCTCTATAGTTTTTTCAAGGATACCTACTTCCATATACCAGTACAGGAACAGTCCAGGAAATATCTGACATTTCATGTCCAGGGTTGGACATACCTATTCAAAGCTGCTTTTCGGTCTGTCCGCAGCAGTCTTGGAGTTCACTGTAATGACAAGAAGGTGAAACTGATGGCCATGTAGAAGGATATAAGCATCCCACCACGTTTGTCTCCAGCATACTCAATATCTGTTGAAAATATGCCAAGAACTAGGTTGGCTGGTGAATTTGGAAAAGTCGGAACTGGAACCAAAGCAGATCTTCGATTTTGTAGGTTACCAGTCCGACCTCAGGGCCGGTCGGGTCCGACAGACACCGGACCATTGGCAGAACTTCAGGACATCCTACTACAAATACTGTCACTACTGGCTTGTCTGGTCCAGCAGTTCATGTCTGTGATGGGTTTACTAACAGCCACAGAAAAGCAGTTTCACCTAGGCCGACCTCATATGAGACCCATACAGTGGCATCTCAAAAGCAACTGGAGGGTACCAGAGTCACTAGAAAAGGTGATTACAATACCAAGGTCCTTGCACCCACATTTACAATGGTGGCTGCAAGAGGACATTGGCCTTACAGGCTAACCATTACACCCAGTAAAACATGCTCTACAAATCTTTTCAGACACATGAAAAGAAGGGTGGGGCCCTCACTTAAACGAATGCACTGCAAGAGGCACCTGGTTCCTTCCGGAAAGCAAGTTGCATATGAATGATCTAGAACTCAAGGCAGTCTTTCTAGCTTTAAAAGAGATCCAAGACCTCTGCATACACAAGATAGTACTTGTAGCTACTGATGACACCACAGTGGTGTCATACATAAACAATGAAGGAGGGATGAGGTTGGGCCCACTGTGTGCTCTACTTTGGAGAATCTTGACTGGGTGCACCAGAAATCAAGTAACTCTCAAAGCCCGACACTTTCCAGGCCAGCTAATGTGGTAGCAGACAAGCTAGCCAAGCTAGGCCAGACCATCCAAACAGAGTGGTCTCTCCTTCAGGAGGTCTGCCAAACAATATGCAGCCGGTGGCACCGGCCTAAAATAGACCTATTTGCCACGAGGTTCAACAACAAGTTGCCTCTGTTTGTGTCACCCGTACTGGATCCCCTGGCCACAGCAGTGGATGCACTAAGTCTGCCATGGGAGGATCTGGACACATATGCCTTCCCACCAGAAGCCATCTTGGGCAAGTGGTGGAGAAGTTACAGGACTCCCCATGCAAGAGAATCATTCTTATTGCTCCGGGGAGGCCCAACAGGCCTTGGTTTTGGGATCTAATGACCATGTCCAATCAGATTCCGCTGAGTCTGCCTAACCTGCCCAACCTGTTAACATAGGCCTCAATCAGATCCCTCACAGAAATCTGACAAATCTGAATCTGCTTACATGGCTCCTAGAGCCACAGCAATCAAAAAAAAGAAAAAAAAGAAAGAAACAGGGATTCTCTGAGGCAGTGGCAGCAAGGATTGAGGCTCCTCAAAGAGGATCATTCAGATCAGTCAGTGAGGCGAAGCGGTCCATCACTAATCAGGTGGACTTCAGGGCACCCCCCATAAGTCGGTTGCTGACTTCCTTATATGCCTTTTTGAGGACAGGAAGTTAAGCCCAGCACCATTGATGGTTACAGGTCAGCCATTGCTGATAAACTAGTTATTTTACCTGTCATCATCAGCACCAAGACGAAAATCTCACTCGTCTCCTGGATAGTTTCCATAGAGACAAACCCAAAGGTAGGAGGGGGATCCCCTCCTGGAGCCTATCTCTGGTTTTTTACACCAGCTAGCTAAGGCTCCTTTTGAACCAATCCTAGAGGCTTCCTTGAAGCACCTGACCTTCAAGACCTTTTATCCTCTTGGCCCTTGGGTCAGGCAAGTGCAGAAGTGAGATTCATGCTTGGCAAAACAGGAATATCAGACACCAATCTGTTTGATCACAGGTGTTCCTGTATCCATCACCCAGCTTTCGTTTCAAGAATCAGCTGGCCAAAGAGGGTCCAGACAGTGTGGCCCCAGTGGTTATACCAGCCCTGGCCCAAACTCTGGATAGGTCCCTCAAGTCTGACAGGTCCCTCTTTCCGGTTAGAGCATTGCGCTACTATCTGGACAGGGCCTCAGACAGAATAAGGAAGTGGTTTTGTCTCCTTTAGGAAAGTGTCCAACAAGACAGCTCACCTGCCTCTATCTCCTCTTGGATCAAGCAGACTGTGATCCTATGTTATGAGCTCTCTGACCAGGAGGCCCACCCTTTACATCAAATTAAAAGCTCATGATGTCAGGGCCTTTGCTGCTCCTAAGGGCTTCCAGTCGGGAGTCTCCTTAGATCCATTCTTGTCAGCCTACCACTGAAGTCACTTAATAGTTTAATACCTTCACACTGTTCTATCTGAAAGGTGTGGCTTGGGCTGACTCAGAGCTTTACCAATTGGGCTCGGTGTTGGCTGCTCAGCAGAACCACAAGTGACCCTTAGATTGAGGAGATTTGTATGTATGTACATAATGTTAACAGTTCTACATGCACATACTATATAATACGACGTGCTTCCTTCGGGAGGTTTATGTGCTTTCTGGGACTGAACTCGTCCCTCTCTTCCCCTACCTCAGAGCAGGTCTGTTAAAAAGGGGGGGCGACGTCGGTATAGCCCCGGGTAACCGGCTGTTGGCAACCGACCAAGGCCTTACAGGGTTTCCTGACCTTAAGGTCAATCCAGGCCTGGACCTATAGGTCTCCTAACAAAGTCAGCCTAGACCATAGGTTAAAATTTGCTATCATTTGTGAGTTCACATAAGTCCCTAGTAACTTACCCGCCGACCAAGCGGTAGTTATTCAGCATATTGTCCATTGGATGGATGTATTAATGCAATAAAATTGCAAATTTAATAAGTAAATTCAATGTTTATAAGTTAATACCCTATCCACAAGACCCTCCCACCGACCCCGCTATCAGCTTACTAGGGGTCAAAGAGTTTTAGACAATGAAAAAGATGCTATGATGTCAGGTTGTCTGGACAGGAAGGAAGTACGAGGCGCCATCTGGGGAGTGCACAGTTCTACGGACCAGCCAGCTGGTGGAAACACAGGACGTCTTTTTCTGACGTTTGGCGGGCCGGTCTGCGCCGACCGGTTAAGCATATTGTTCATTGGATAGGGTATTAACTTATAAAAATTTAATTTACTTATTAAATTTGCAAAATTTTTCCCCAGCATTACACAAAAGATGAGACGTGCACTTTTCATTAACCATAATACAGTAGAGTCTGAATATACAAGTTGAATGTGAAAAATCCTGGCTATTTGGTTCAAGTTTAGTGTGGGGAAGGGAGTTTGTTAAAATATCACAAGATTAAAAGACTCAGCAAAAATGTGATTATCTATTAATGGAATCTTAACAGTTACAAATTTTTCTTTCTTTTTTCATCAACCCTTTTCAGCTCACAAAATCATCTAAGGTATTTTGAATGTAACTGTAGTATATTAAGCAACCAATCGAGCTTACAAAATAAACATTATTTCAACTAGTGTTGTTCAATGTAACTCCACACTACTAACATAACCATGTCTTACTTGTTCCTACTTTACTTAAAACTGCAAAGATCTCCATCTAAATCACAAATAAGGTTTATAAATTAAATGAATTATGTTGGCTTCAACAAAGTTCCCTGTTCTCTTTTTTCACTGAATCTTACTGTAAAACTTTTGCCTATTATTCTGTTTAATTTCTCTCATCCCTAAAAAAATATTTCATGAATTTCCCTTTTTAACCAGATCTACATGATAAGTTCATTTCATACATTCAAAGTCTGTTAAATGCTGTACAATTCAAAGTATGATAATGCAGTCAACATTTAATTTCTATTCAACAAAATTTGTCAAAAATATTCACAGGAAATTGCTGAAGTGTTACAGTAAATAAAGTGGTGTTTATGTTACTTGATGTCTTTTTTCTCTATTCTTGATTCATGGCCAATAGCCTGGCCTTCCAGGCTATCTAAAACCATAATGCAAGTGTAAATTTTTTTTGCCATAATGCACACTGTGTCAGGGTGATTGTTGATTTTCCCTTAACTGAATTTCCCCCCACTGATTGCCCCCCTATTTTCAACCAATGTATGGTTTTCCCCCTGTGATATTGTGATTTCCCCCCTTCATATTTTAACAGGACTATGAAACATAGGTTATGCACTTTTGAGGGGGAAGAAATAAAAAAACATGTCCCGGTTTTACTCCAGTTGGTGTAACTAACTAAATTAACTAAATTCAATGTATATTCCTTTCACTAAATGACTTAAATATAAAGGGGAAAACTCAAAATATAATCACTGTATCACTGGGGGAAAACCATAACTTTGTAAAAGAAATTGGAAGACTATCAGCGAAGGGGAAATTCTCTGGGGGAAAATGATAGGTAATCCTGTATCAGAGGCCTTTCTCAGTTACCTAAGCTTAAGGTTAATAAATATATGAGAACATTATGAAGAATAAATATAATGCAAACAGTTGGGTCTGTACTATATGTATTAATGCCTCTGGCAAGGCTAGATGGCTAGAAGGTTGTTATTCCCCATTTACAGGGAGTATGTATGTTCTGTATGAACCAGTACAAGTTTCATCTCATTATAGGGTGGCTTAAATTTACAAGATTCTCAAGCCCTAGGGCCTTTTTACTTCTCAAAGTGAGCATAGGCTGCACTTCTCTCCTCCATTCAAATATCCTGACAGTTTTTAGTGCTGTCATTTATTCTTTCTGGTTTTTGCCTTATTGCAGGTTCAGTCTCTGGGACAGGGCACTGTAAATGGGACTCAGACTGGCATTTTCTAAAACATTCATTCTATTTATTAATTCAAATCCAAGAAAATTGACTTCTTCCAGTCTCAGTTGTAATCCCTCCACCAGATGGTTGGGATTAAATTGACTCCTTCCAGTCTCAGTTGTAATCCCTCCACCAGATGGTTGGATTCAGTTCCACATGGTAAGCTATTATAGCGCAGTAAAATTGAAAATTGTAATTACTTAAATGTAGCTTTTATAAGCTACAAGCTTACCATGTGGAACTGAAGAGAGTCCCACCCTGCTTCCCCGGTGTATTACTGAGGGGTATGGGTCAACATTGCAATGAAAAAAGGAGGAAGAATTGAGAAGAGTGCCACGAGAGTACAACCTGAGGATACGGCCAACTATAAATGTCTATTTTTCTTGGACGTTGGCCGGATGCCTGCGGCCTTCCAAGATCAGAATTCAGTTCCACATGGTAAGCTTGTAGCTTGTGAAGGCTACATTTAAGTAATTAAAATTTTCAATTTTGAGTGTAAAAACAAAATGATTGATCTGTTATGTGTAAATCGATAATTAATGTTTGAAAGAAAAGTATGCTATAATTTATAGGTAGTCTAAAGAAACAAAGGAAGATCTCTGCAATGTTCATATATTTTGTAATGTAAATGGCAATATATTCTTGATTAAATGAGCAGATTAATTGAATGTAAGTACATTATGGTAAATGGGTTTTGCTTATTTGTAGAACTGGTGTTTCATCTGGAATTTCTGGAATTCAATTTTTGCACCTTTTGATAGGCATCTTGGATTTTTGCCAAAACTAAAAAATTGTAAATATCTCAGAAGCCGTTAGAGATAGAGCAGTTGTGTGTGAATTTTTCACCCATAGAGTAGTACAAGGGTATCCTGTGTAACAGATAAAAATTTCAATTTTCGCAACTTTTGGAGACCATCTTGGATTTTAGTGGAAAATAAAAAAGTGTAAATATCTCGGAAACTGTAAGAGATGCAGCTAATTTGAGAGAATCTTTGACCTGCAGGGTAGTTCAAGGGTGTCCTATTGAAAATAGAACAATTTTAATTTGGGCCACTTTTGGCGGCCATCTTGGATTTTAGCAGAAAATAATAAAATGTAAATATCTCATAAAGCATAAGGGATAGAGCCATTTCGAGGAATTTTTTGACCCAAAGGGTAGTATGAATTTATCCTTTGCAAAAGAAGAAAATTTCATTTTCGCCACTTTTGGAGGCCATCTTAGATTTTAGCTGAAAATAAAAAATTGTAAAAATCACAGTAACCAGTAGAGATAGAGCCATTTCAAGCAAATTTTTGACCCACAGGGTATTTTAAGAGTATCCTGTGCATCAGATCAAAATTTAATTTTTCACCATTTTTGGCAGCCATCTTGAATTTTAACGGAAAATGAAAAATGTAAATATCTGGGAAATCATAAGAGATAGACCGATTTCAAGCAAATTTTTGACTCACAGGGTAGTACAAGGGTATCCTATGCAAGAAGGAACAAGCAATCAGTGCCTGTGAACAGGCTCTGTGTCAGCTGACTGTGTGTTTTGAGTTTCAGAGTGACAGAAGAAAAGGACACAAAAGTTGTGGCCTGCAAATGGTATTCAGTAGCCTTGCTGAAGGCTTAAGTTTCTTTGCAGATAGGGAAAGTTTCCAGTTCCGATAATGGAGTTTCAGTTTCTATAATGTACTCATACATGTACTGACTTTTATAGCAGCATACAGCTAAGAGAAACTGTCTGATTAGGTTCTATCTCTTAACATGTATGAGTGCTTTATGAATACCAAATATCTGTGTGCTTGTTTGAAAAGATCATGCAAATTTGAGCCTTAAGCAAGGCTAGGTATTCAGTAGTAGTTTTCAAGTTACAACTGATTAACTGAACATTGAAAATCTAAAAGTAGCTATTGCTCAGCTATGCCATGAGCTACAGATCTACAATTTCACTATGTTATGGCTGACCCATAAGTATCTGAACAACATATTTAAACAGAATACTCTAAATGCAATAGTTTTCCAGTTACATCTGATTTACTCAACAGTGAGAACCTGAAAGTAGTTGTTGCTTGGCTAGGCCATGACGTACATGTCTGCAATTTAACTATGTTATAGCTAATCTAATCTAATGTGGACTTTTATAGCGCTTAATCTCCCTCACTGATGGACTCTAAGGCACATCTGAACATAAAGGAAGGCAGTTAACGTAAATCGAAGGACATAGCCAAGTCATACCAATGGGACACAGGGGTGACAGGGGAGGCTATGGGGGATAGGCTTTTGCAAACAGGTAAGTTTTGAGGTTCTTTCTGAAGGAGGCAACTGATGTTGCACTGCACACATCATGAGGGAGTTCATCCCAGATCTCAGGAACATCAAAGGCAAAACTATGGCCCTAATGTTTGACTGACTTAAAGACTGATTAGTGGAAAGGAGGAACCAGTGGAGTTTCTTTGGAATGGGTGTAACATGAGCATACTTTCTATGATTTGTAACAATATGAGCAAGGGTATTCTGAATACTTTGCAATTTGTGCTGATTGAAACATGACAAACCTCTAAACAGAGAGTTACAATGAGTGTTCGAAACTCATGCAAAAAAGTTAATGGCTGTCGGGCTTGTAACCTTGGAAAGTTGGAAGCCCTGTAAAAAAGCTGGAAGTTCCATTAGAACTGAATTTTTTTAAGAGAGAAAAAATTTAAAAAAATTCTAAAAAATGCTCACAAGTTGTATTGATGTGTTTTGATAATTGGTTAAAGTTTAAGATAAAGATGGACATCATGTTCAACAACCAGGGTCATAATAACTGAGACAGGCATGCAGCATTGCCACTTGTGGGAGTGGAACCCACAAAGAGGTAACAGCCTATGATAAAACAGAAGCCAGACTTGTTAACCACTAGGTAAAAAGCCATAACTCTTGATGAATTCATTTATTGTCAGAACATTTTGATGTAAAATATTTTCAAATTAAGTTCATTGCCAATTTTTCCCACAGATTCAAACCAAGGAATGTAGTTCTGGAAAATTAAACATTGCCACTCCCCTTCTATTCCCCCAGACTCCAACCTCAATGCACATCACTTCTGAATCAATACAGATGGTAGGACGTGTATTTTTTATTGCGTTAATACATCCTATCCAATGGACAATATCCTTAACCGGTCGGCGCACACCGGCCCGCCAAACGTCAGAAAAAGACGTCCTGTGTTTCCACCGGCTGGCCGGTCCGTAGTACTGTGCACTCCCCAGATGGCACCTCGTACTTCCTTCCTGTCCAGACAACCTGACATCATAGCATCTTTTTCGTTTGGCACGTGTACTGTGCAGACGTGTTTTCAACATCTCCAGAGCTTTCAAAGAAAAGTGTACTTTATGACGGATTTTAACCTTATTTTGGGGATATTTTAGTGAAGAAATCTGCTGGAAACAATCCCTAGCTGTTGATGATAGGGCAGTAATCGATATATATATATGAAGGCAGCAATTTTTCTAGTTTCCTCCCATTCAACCTCTGTGTTGTAAGGGGCAGATCGACAATATTGATGAATTATGGATTTACTACTTACAGGTATTTTAGCCGTGTCTTTTGTGTTGAATGTACCTTCTTTAACATTCCAGCTACAGTCGCCATAGAAACGTTATTTCTATGACTACAAATAGAAATCACGGGAACTTCAGTCTACGTAGTTTTGAGCACTGTATATAGAAGGAATTCCCCAGGAAAGGTGCATTCTTCATCAGAGCGCACTGGTATGACTTCTCTGCTGTAAAGCATCAGTGACACCAGCCTAGCTCGAGTATTTTTTCATCAGAAGCATGAGATGAATTCTTCAGATTTCTTCAGAGCACACTCTCAGTCCCACCCTTGTGGACCCGGCCCTTGTGTCGGTAAGAAGGGCAGTGGATGGCCAGGACACTGGTTTGAGTGTACAGCCGGCTGAGAAGAAGAACCGACTTCAGACCGGCCAGGACTTTCATCTACAGAGCACACTGGGCCAGGGTCCTCTGCTTTTAAAGCATCAGCCGACCGGCCAGCTCAAAGAACGCGACCTCTGACGTCATATCCAGTCAACCAATCGCGTGTCTTCCTCAAATCACGAAGCTGGTCACGTGTTTTCACCGACCAGATCACGAAGTTAATCACGTGATTCACCGAACAAGAAGGTCGGAAGTGCATTCTTTGCACTCACGTCTATTGTGATTCCAGTTGTTAGTTTTTGAAATTTACCACTGGTACAGACTTCTCTGCTACAGGCATCAGTCGACCAGTCAACTCACGTTTACTGTAATAAAAAGGAAAGAACGCGACCAGTGAGGTCATCTCCCCGAAACTGGTCACGTGATTCACCGACCAGGTCACGAAGCTGATCGTCATCTCCAATCAGCCAATCACGTTGTCCCTCCCACCAGCAAGCTGGTCACGTGACACACCGACTAACAATTGTTTCTAAATATAGCTCACAAGGGCTTTCCCAGCAACTGTGAAATTACAAATAAGACGTGTGTTCAAACAAACATTGTAATTAATGGAGGAAACGTGCAGTAAACTGAATTCAACACAAGATAGTTGTGTGTACGGTTACTTCAACAACTGGTTACAGTGTAACGACCGGCTACACAGCCTTATACAGTAGCTTTAACAACTGGTTACAGTGTACCGGCAGGGTACTGACTACACAGCCTTGTACAGTTTTGTCGACTGGTTACAGAGTGTACCGACCCGTTACCGGCGGCACAGCCTGCACTGAACACCTCGCATCATATTAGCCGGCTACAAGCCTTCTTGCCTTCCAACTAGCACGAAGAATCAGCAACCCAAAGGTCTCCTACCAGCTGACCACTCCTCATCAGCAGCCTATTCAGTGGCCTAAGACTGATGATAGGCCTAATAATGAGTAGTCCCTGACAGGAAGCTTTTTCCTACACAGAAACTGCTTCAGCCGGTTACAGGGCTCACCAGCCGGTTTCTAGCTATACAGTTTTCACTGAGCAGTTTTAGTTCACACCAGCTGGTTACAGAGACTACCGACCTACTATCAGGTGCAGTTGCTGTCTTGCCCTTTTCATACTGGTTTCAAAGGACCGGAACCGACCGGCAGACCACTTGGGGGCTACCTAGTTAGTAGACCAGTAACTAAATTCAATGGTCAGCCTAGCCTGCCAGTTTTACTGGTTACTAAGGGCTACATAAAATTGCTGTGGCCAAAATTGCTGGTTACAGAGAAATCAAATGGGTTTTTTGAACAGCAAGAGAAAATGTGGTTCACAATCGGACCTGTTTCATTGTGTCCGGTCAAGGGTCAGCCATCATACAAATGACAATGTATACATGCTCCACCTTACAGGCGGCTGGTCTAGGGTCAAGAGTCTATGTAATGTCAAGAGTTGTGTCAGCCCCACCCGGGCTGGACCACAGCAAGAACAAGTGGACTGTTAACTGGTATCACTGACACCACATCGGACCAGTGTCCAGAGGGACAGTAAATTTTTATCAGTCTACCAAAGGTTCTACTAAACTTACCTGAAGGGGCAGACTAAATCACCTTTGGGAACTTAGGAAGCCTTGGGAGCTGGTTCCCAGGTAGTACAATTTAGAAGGAGGGCCACACACACCCTTTTCCAGACCAGACCAGGCTCGACAATGACCCTAAACATCGTAAGCTGCTATGTCAATCACCGCAGGAACCTGTACCTGTTACAGACATTACATCAGCTTTAAATAAAATAAAAAAATGGAGACACTGGAAACCATCAGACTAACCTCCCTCCAACAAGGGGAGTGGGTTACCTCTATAGTTTTTTCAAGGATACCTACTTCCATATACCAGTACAGGAACAGTCCAGGAAATATCTGAGATTTCATGTCCAGGGTTGGACATACCTATTCAAAGCTGCTTTTCAGTCTGTCCACAGCAGTCTTGGAGTTCACTGTAATGACAAGGAGGTGAAACTGATGGCCATGTAGAAGGATATAAGCATCCCACCACGTTTGTCTCCAGCATACTCAATATCTGTTGAAAATATGCCAAGAACTAGGTTGGCTGGTGAATTTGGAAAAGTCGGAACTGGAACCAAAGCAGATCTTCGATTTTGTAGGTTACCAGTCCGACCTCAGGGCCGGTCGGGTACGACAGACACCGGACCATTGGCAGAACTTCAGGACATCCTACTACAAATACTGTCACTACTGGCTTGTCTGGTCCAGCAGTTCATGTCTGTGATGGGTTTACTAACAGCCACAGAAAAGCAGTTTCACCTAGGCTGACCTCATATGAGACCCATACAGTGGCATCTCAAAAGCAACTGGAGGGTACCAGAGTCACTAGAAAAGGTGATTACAATACCAAGGTCCTTGCACCCACATTTACAATGGTGGCTGCAAGAGGACATTGGCCTTACAGGCTAACCATTACACCCAGTAAAACATGCTCTACAAATCTTTTCAGACACATGAAAAGAAGGGTGGGGCCCTCACTTAAACGAATGCACTGCAAGAGGCACCTGGTTCCTTCCGGAAAGCAAGTTGCATATGAATGATCTAGAACTCAAGGCAGTCTTTCTAGCTTTAAAAGAGTTCCAAGACCTCTGCATACACAAGATAGTACTTGTAGCTACTGATGACACCACAGTGGTGTCATACATAAACAATGAAGGAGGCATGAGGTTGGGCCCACTGTGTGCTCTACTATGGAGAATCTTGACTGGGTGCACCAGAAATCAAGTAACTCTCAAAGCCCGACACTTTCCAGGCCAGCTAATGTGGTAGCAGACAAGCTAGCCAAGCTAGGCCAGACCATCCAAACAGAGTGGTCTCTCCTTCAGGAGGTCTGCCAAACAATATGCAGCCGGTGGCACCGGCCTAAAATAGACCTATTTGCCACGAGGTTCAACAAGTTGCCTCTGTTTGTGTCACCCGTACTGGATCCCCTGGCCACAGCAGTGGATGCACTAAGTCTGCCATGGGAGGATCTGGACACATATGCCTTCCCACCAGAAGCCATCTTGGGCAAGTGGTGGAGAAGTTACAGGACTCCCCATGCAAGAGAATCATTCTTATTGCTCTGGGGAGGCCCAACAGGCCTTGGTTTTGGGATCTAATGACCATGTCCAGTCAGATTCCACTGAGTCTGCCTAACCTGCCCAACCTGTTAACATAGGCCTCAATCAGATCCCTCACAGAAATCTGACAAATCTGAATCTGCTTACATGGCTCCTAGAGCCACAGCAATCAAAAAAAAGAAAAAAAAGAAAGAAACAGGGATTCTCTGAGGCAGTGGCAGCAAGGATTGAGGCTCCTCAAAGAGGATCATTCAGATCAGTCAGTGAGGCGAAGTGGTCCATCACTAATCAGGTGGACTTCAGGGCACCCCCCATAAGTCGGTTGCTGACTTCCTTATATGCCTTTTTGAGGACAGGAAGTTAAGCCCAGCACCATTGATGGTTACAGGTCAGCCATTGCTGATAAACTAGTTATTTTACCTGTCATCATCAGCACCAAGACGAAAATCTCACTCGTCTCCTGGATAGTTTCCATAGAGATAGACCCAAAGGTAGGAGGGGGATCCCCTCCTGGAGCCTATCCCTGGTTTTTTACACCAGCTAGCTAAGGCTCCTTTTGAACCAATCCTAGAGGCTTCCTTGAAGCACCTGACCTTCAAGACCTTTTATCCTCTTGGCCCTTGGGTCAGGCAAGTGCAGAAGTGAGATTCATGCTTGGCAAAACAGGAATATCAGACACCAATCTGTTTGATCACAGGTGTTCCTGTATCCATCACCCAGCTTTCTTTTCAAGAATCAGCTGGCCAAAGAGGGTCCAGACAGTGTGGCCCCAGTGGTTATACCAGCCCTGGCCCAAACTCTGGATAGGTCCCTCAAGTCTGACAGGTCCCTCTTTCCGGTTAGAGCATTGCGCTACTATCTGGACAGGGCCTCAGACAGAATATAATAAGGAAGTGGTTTAGTCTCCTTTAGGAAAGTGTCCAACAAGACACCTCACCTGCCTCTATCTCCTCTTGGATCAAGCAGACTGTGATCCTATGTTATGAGCTCTCTGACCAGGAGGCCCACCCTTTACATCAAGTTAAAAGCTCATGATGTCAGGGCCTTTGCTGCTCCTAAGGGCTTCCAGTCAGGAGTCTCCTTAGATCCATTCTTGTCAGCCTACCACTGAAGTCACTTAATAGTTTAATACCTTCACACTGTTCTATCTGAAAGGTGTGGCTTGGGCTGACTCAGAGCTTTACCAATTGGGCTCGGTGTTGGCTGCTCAGCAGAACCACAAGTGGCCCTTAGATTGAGGAGATTTGTATGTATGTACATAATGTTAACAGTTCTACATGCACATACTATATAATACGACGTGCTTCCTTCGGGAGGTTTATGTGCTTTCTGGGACTGAACTCATCCCTCTCTTCCCCTACCTCAGAGCAGGTCTGTTAGAAAGGGGGGGGCGACGTCGGTATAGCCCCGGGTAACCGGCTGTTGGCAACCGACCAAGGCCTTACAGGGTTTCCTGACCTTAAGGTCAATCCAGGCCTGGACCTATAGGTCTCCTAACAAAGTCAGCCTAGACCATAGGTTAAAATTTGCTATCATTTGTGAGTTCACATAAGTCCCTAGTAACTTACCCGCCGACCAAGCGGTAGTTATTCAGCATATTGTCCATTGGATGGATGTATTAACGCAAGTAAATTCAATGTTTATAAGTTAATACCCTATCCAATGGACACACAAGACCCTCCCACCGACCCCGCTATCAGCTTACTAGGGGTCAAAGAGTTTTAGACAACGAAAAAGATGCTATGATGTCAGGTTGTCTGGACAGGAAGGAAGTACGAGGTGCCATCTGGGGAGTGCACAGTTCTACGGACCAGCCAGCCGGTGGAAACACAGGACGTCTTTTTCTGACGTTTGGCGGGCCGGTCTGCGCCGACCGGTTAAGCATATTGTCCATTGGATAGGGTATTAACTTATAAAAATTTAATTTACTTATTAAATTTGCAAAATTTTTCCCCAGCATTACACAAAAGATGAGACGTGCACTTTTCATTAACCATAATACAGTAGAGTCTGAATATACAAGTTGAATGTCAAAAATCCTGGCTATTTGGTTCAAGTTTAGTGTGGGGAAGGGAGTTTGTTAAAATATCACAAGATTAAAAGACTCAGCAAAAATGTGATTATCTATTAATGGAATCTTAACAGTTACAAATTTTTCTTTCTTTTTTCATCAACCCTTTTCAGCTCACAAAATCATCTAAGGTATTTTGAATGTAACTGTAGTATATTAAGCAACCAATCGAGCTTACAAAATAAACATTATTTCAACTAGTGTTGTTCAATGTAACTCCACACTACTAACATAACCATGTCTTACTTGTTCCTACTTTACTTAAAACTGCAAAGATCTCCATCTAAATCACAAATAAGGTTTATAAATTAAATGAATTATGTTGGCTTCAACAAAGTTCCCTGTTCTCTTTTTTCACTGAATCTTACTGTAAAACTTTTGCTTATTATTCTGTTTAATTTCTCTCATCCCTAAAAAAATATTTCATGAATTTCCCTTTTTAACCAGATCTACATGATAAGTTCATTTCATACATTCAAAGTCTGTTAAATGCTGTACAATTCAAAGTATGATAATGCAGTCAACATTTAATTTCTATTCAACAAAATTTGTCAAAAATATTCACAGGAAATTGCTGAAGTGTTACAGTAAATAAAGTGGTGTTTATGTTACTTGATGTCTTTTTTCTCTATTCTTGATTCATGGCCAATAGCCTGGCCTTCCAGGCTATCTAAAACCATAATGCAAGTGTAAATTTTTTTTGCCATAATGCACACTGTGTCAGGGTGATTGTTGATTTTCCCTTAACTGAATTTCCCCCCACTGATTGCCCCCCTTTTTTCAACCAATGTATGGTTTTCCCCCTGTGATATTGGGATTTCCCCTCTTTATATTTTAACAGGACTATGAAACATAAGTTATGCACTTTTGACGGGGAAGAAATAAAAAACCATGTCCCGGTTTTACTCCAGTTGGTGTAACTAACTAAATTAACTAAATTCAATGTATATTCCTAGCACTAAATGACTTAAATATAAAGGGGAAAACTCAAAATATAATCACTGTATCACTGGGGGAAAACCATAACTTTGTAAAAGAAATTGGAAGACTATCAGCGAAGGGGAAATTCTCTGGGGGGCAAATGATAGGTAATCCTGTATCAGAGGCCTTTCTCAGTTACCTAAGCTTAAGCTTAATAAATATATGAGAACATTATGAAGAATAAATATAATGCAAACAGTTGGGTCTGTACTATATGTATTAATGCCTCTGGCAAGGCTAGATGGCTAGAAGGTTGTTATTCCCCATTTACAGGGAGTATGTATGTTCTGTATGAACCAGTACAAGTTTCATCTCATTATAGGGTGGCTTAAATTTACAAGATTCTCAAGCCCTAGGGCCTTTTTACTTCTCAAAGTGAGCATAGGCTGCACTTCTCTCCTCCATTCAAATATCCTGACAGTTTTTAGTGCTGTCATTTATTCTTTCTGGTTTTTGCCTTATTGCAGGTTCAGTCTCTGGGACGGGGCACTGTAAATGGGACTCAGACTGGCATTTTCTAAAACATTCATTCTATTTATTAATTCAAATCCAAGAAAAATTGACTTCTTCCAGTCTCAGTTGTAATCCCTCCACCAGATGGTTGGTATTAAATTGACTCCTTCCAGTCTCAGTTGTAATCCCTCCACCAGATGGTTGGATTCAGTTCCACATGGTAAGCTATTATAGCGCAATAAAATTGAAAATTGTAATTACTTAAATGTAGCTTTTATAAGCTACAAGCTTACCATGTGGAACTGAAGAGAGTCCCACCCTGCTTCCCCGGTGTATTACTGAGGGGTATGGGTCAACATTGCAATGAAAAAAGGAGGAAGAATTGAGAAGAGTGCCACGAGAGTACAACCTGAGGATACGGCCAACTATAAATGTCTATTTTTCTTGGACGTTGGCCGGATGCCTGCGGCCTTCCAAGATCAGCATTCAGTTCCACATGGTAAGCTTGTAGCTTGTGAAGGCTACATTTAAGTAATTAAAATTTTCAATTTTGAGTGTAAAAACAAAATGATTGATCTGTTACGTGTAAATAGATAATTAATGTTTGAAAGAAAAGTATGCTATAATTTATAGGTAGTCTAAAGAAACAAAGGAAGATCTCTGCAATGTTCATATATTTTGTAATGTAAATGGCAATATATTCTTGATTAAATGAGCAGATTAATTGAATGTAAGTACATTATGGTAAATGGGTTTTGCTTATTTGTAGAACTGGTGTTTCATCTGGAATTTCTGGAATTCAATTTTTGCACCTTTTGATAGGCATCTTGGATTTTTGCCAAAACTAAAAAATTGTAAATATCTCAGAAGCCGTTAGAGATAGAGCAGTTGTGTGTGAATTTTTCACCCATAGAGTAGTACAAGGGTATCCTGTGTAACAGATAAAAATTTCAATTTTCGCAACTTTTGGAGACCATCTTGGATTTTAGTGGAAAATAAAAAAGTGTAAATATCTCGGAAACTGTAAGAGATGCAGCTAATTTGAGAGAATCTTTGACCTGCAGGGTAGTTCAAGGGTGTCCTATTGAAAATAGAGCAATATTAATTTGGGCCACTTTTGGCGGCCATCTTGGATTTTAGCAGAAAATAATAAAATGTAAATATCTCATAAAGCATAAGGGATAGAGCCATTTCGAGGAATTTTTTGACCCACAGGGTAGTATGAATTTATCCTTTGCAAAAGAAGAAAATTTCATTTTCGCCACTTTTGGAGGCCATCTTAGATTTTAGCTGAAAATAAAAAATTGCAAAAATCTCAGTAACCAGTAGAGATAGAGCCATTTCAAGCAAATTTTTGACCCACAGGGTATTTTAAGAGTATCCTGTGCATCAGATCAAAATTTAATTTTTCACCACTTTTGGCAGCCATGTTGAATTTTAACGGAAAATGAAAAATGTAAATATCTGGGAAATCATAAGAGATAGACCCATTTCAAGCAAATTTTTGACTCACAGGGTAGTACAAGGGTATCCTATGCAAGAAGGAACAAGCAATCAGTGCCTGTGAACGGGCTCTGTGTCAGCTGACTGTGTGTTTTGAGTTTCAGAGTGACAGAAGAAAAGGACACAAAAGTTGTGGCCTGCAAATGGTATTCAGTAGCCTTGCTGAAGGCTCAAGTTTCTTTGCAGATAGGGAAAGTTTCCAGTTCCGATAATGGAGTTTCAGTTTCTATAATGTACTCATACATGTACTGACTTTTATAGCAGCATACAGCTAAGAGAAACTGTCTGATTAGGTTCTATCTCTTAACATGTATGAGTGCTTTATGAATACCAAATATCTGTGTGCTTGTTTGAAAAGATCATGCAAATTTGAGCCTTAAGCAAGGCTAGGTATTCAGTAGTAGTTTTCAAGTTACAACTGATTAACTGAACAGTGAAAATCTAAAAGTAGCTATTGCTCAGCTATGCCATGAGCTACAGATCTACAATTTCACTATGTTATGGCTGACCCATAAGTATCTGAACAACATATTTAAACAGAATACTCTAAATGCAATAGTTTTCCAGTTACATCTGATTTACTCAACAGTGAGAACCTGAAAGTAGTTGTTGCTCGGCTAGGCCATGACGTACATGTCTGAAATTTAACTATGTTATAGCTAATCTAATCTAATGTGGACTTTTATAGCGCTTAATCTCCCTCACTGATGGACTCTAAGGCACATCTGAACATAAAGGAAGGCAGTTAACGTAAATCGAAGGACATAGCCAAGTCATACCAATGGGACACAGGGGTGACAGGGGAGGCTATGGGGGATAGGCTTTTGCAAACAGGTAAGTTTTGAGCTTCTTTCTGAAGGAGGCAACTGATGTTGCACTGCGCACATCATGAGGGAGTTCATCCCAGATCTCAGGAACATCAAAGGCAAAACTATGGCCCTAATGTTTGACTGACTTAAAGACTGATTAGTGGAAAGGAGGAACCAGTGGAGTTTCTTTGGAATGGGTGTAACATGAGCATACTTTCTATGATTTGTAACAATATGAGCAAGGGTATTCTGAATACTTTGCAATTTGTGCTGATTGAAACATGACAAACCTCTAAACAGAGAGTTACAATGAGTGTTCGAAACTCATGCAAAAAAGTTAATGGCTGTCGGGCTTGTAACCTTGGAAAGTTGGAAGCCCTGTACAAAAGCTGGAAGTTCCATTAGAACTGAATTTTTTAAGAGAGAAAAAATTTAAAAAATTTTTAAAAAATGCTCACAAGTTGTATTGATGTGTTTTGATAATTGGTTAAAGTTTAAGATAAAGATGGACATCATGTTCAACAACCAGGGTCATAATAACTGAGACAGGCATGCAGCATTGCCACTTGTGGGAGTGGAACCCACAAAGAGGTAACAGCCTATGATAAAACAGAAGCCAGACTTGTTAACCACTAGGTAAAAAGCCATAACTCTTGATGAATTCATTTATTGTCAGAACATTTTGATGTAAAATATTTTCAAATTAAGTTCATTGCCAATTTTTCCCACAGATTCAAACCAAGGAATGTAGTTCTGGAAAATTAAACATTGCCACTCCCCTTCTATTCCCCCAGACTCCAACCTCAATGCACATCACTTCTGAATCAATACAGATGGTAGGACGTGTATTTTTTATTGCGTTAATACATCCTATCCAATGGACAATATCCTTAACCGGTCGGCGCACACGGGCCCGCCAAACGTCAGAAAAAGACGTCCTGTGTTTCCACCGGCTGGCCAGTCCGTAGTACTGTACACTCCCCAGATGGCACCTCGTACTTCCTTCCTGTCCAGACAACCTGACATCATAGCATCTTTTTCGTTTGGCACGTGTACTGTGCAGACGTGTTTTCAACATCTCCAGAGCTTTCAAAGAAAAGTGTACTTTATGATGAATTTTAACCTTATTTTGGGGATATTTTAGTGAAGAAATCTGCTGGAAACAATCCCTAGCTGTTGATGATAGGGCAGTAATCGATATATATATATGAAGGCAGCAATTTTTCTAGTTTCCTCCCATTCAACCTTTGTGTTGTAAGGGGCAGATCGACAATATTGATGAATTATGGATTTACTACTTACAGGTATTTTAGCCGTGTCTTTTGTGTTGAATGTACCTTCTTTAACATTCCAGCTACAGTCGCCATAGAAACGTTATTTCTATGACTACAAATAGAAATCACGGGAACTTCAGTCTACGTAGTTTTGAGCACTGTATATAGAAGGAATTCCCCAGGAAAGGTGCATTCTTCATCAGAGCGCACTGGTATGACTTCTCTGCTGTAAAGCATCAGTGACACCAGCCTAGCTCGAGTATTTTTTCATCAGAAGCATGAGATGAATTCTTCAGATTTCTTCAGAGCACACTCTCAGTCCCACCCTTGTGGACCCGGCCCTTGTGTCGGTAATAAGGGCAGTGGATGGCCAGGACACTGGTTTGAGTGTACAGCCGGCTGAGAAGAAGAACCGACTTCAGACCGGCCAGGACTTTCATCTACAGAGCACACTGGGCCAGGGTCCTCTGCTTTTAAAGCATCAGCCGACCGGCCAGCTCAAAGAACGCGACCTCTGACGTCATATCCAGTCAACCAATCGCGTGTCTTCCTCAAATCACGAAGCTGGTCACATGTTTTCACCGACCAGATCACGAAGTTAATCACGTGATTCACCGAACAAGAAGGTCGGAAGTGCATTCTTTGCACTCACGTCTATTGTGATTCCAGTTGTTAGTTTTTGAAATTTACCACTGGTACAGACTTCTCTGCTACAGGCATCAGTCGACCAGTCAACTCACGTTTACTGTAATAAAAAGGAAAGAACGCGACCAGTGAGGTCATCTCCCCGAAACTGGTCACGTGATTCACCGACCAGGTCACGAAGCTGATCGTCATCTCCAATCAGCCAATCACGTTGTCCCTCCGACCAGCAAGCTGGTCACGTGACACACCGACTAACAATTGTTTCTAAATATAGCTCACAAGGGCTTTCGCAGCAACTGTGAAACTACAAATAAGACGTGCGTTCAAACAAACATTGTAATTAATGGAGGAAACGTGCAGTAAACTGAATTCAACACAAGATAGTTGTGTGTACGGTTACTTCAACAACTGGTTACAGTGTACCGACCGGCTACACAGCCTTATACAGTAGCTTTAACAACTGGTTACAGTGTACCGGCAGGGTACCAACTACACAGCCTTGTACAGTTTTGTCAACTGGTTACAGAGTGTACCGACCCGTTACAGGCGGCACAGCCTGCACTGAACAGCTCGCTTCATATTAGCCGGCTACAAGCCTTCTTGCCTTCCAACCAGCACGAAGAATCAGCATCCCAAAGGTCTCCTACCAGTTGACCACTCCTCATCAGCAGCCTATTCAGTGGCCTAAGACTGATGACAGGCCTAATAATGAGTAGTCCCTGACAGGAAGCTTTTTCCTACACAGAAACTGCTTCAGCCGGTTACAGGGCTCACCAGCCGGTTTCTAGCTATACAGTTTTCACTGAGCAGTTTTAGTTCACACCAGCTGGTTACAGAGACTACCGACCTACTATCAGGTGCAGTTGCTGTCTTGCCCTTTTCATACTGGTTTCAAAGGACCGGAACCGACCGGCAGACCACTTGGGGGCTACCTAGTTAGTAGACCAGTAACTAAATTCAATGGTCAGCCTAGCCTGCCAGTTTTACTGGTTACTAAGGGCTACATAAAATTGCTGTGGCCAAAATTGCTGGTTACAGAGAAATCAAATGGGTTTTTTGAACAGCAAGAGAAAATGTGGTTCACAATCGGACCTGTTTCATTGTGTCCGGTCAAGGGTCAGCCATCATACAAATGACAATGTATACATGCTCCACCTTACAGGCGGCTGGTCTAGGGTCAAGAGTCTATGTAATGTCAAGAGTTGTGTCAGCCCCACCCGGGCTGGACCACAGCAAGAACAAGTGGACTGTTAACTGGTATCACTGTCACCACATCGGACCAGTGTCCAGAGGGACAGTAAATTTTTATCAGTCTACCAAAGGTTCTACTAAACTTACCTGAAGGGGCCAGACTAAATCACCTTTGGGAACTTAGGAAGCCTTGGGAGCTGGTCCCCAGGTAGTACAATTTAGAAGGAGGGCCACACACCCCCTTTTCCAGACCAGACCAGGCTCGACAAGGACCCTGAACATCGTAAGCTGCTATGTCAATCACCGCAGGAACCTGTACCTGTTACAGACATTACATCAGCTTTAAATAAAATAAAAAAATGGAGACACTGGAAACCATCAGACTAACCTCCCTCCAACAAGGGGAGTGGGTTACCTCTATAGTTTTTTCAAGGATACCTACTTCCATATACCAGTACAGGAACAGTCCAGGAAATATCTGAGATTTTATGTCCAGGGTTGGACATACCTATTCAAAGCTGCTTTTCAGTCTGTCCGCAGCAGTCTTGGAGTTCACTGTAATGACAAGGAGGTGAAACTGATGGCCATGTAGAAGGATATAAGCATCCCACCACGTTTGTCTCCAGCATACTCAATATCTGTTGAAAATATGCCAAGAACTAGGTTGGCTGGTGAATTTGGAAAAGTCGGAACTGGAACCAAAGCAGATCTTCGATTTTGTAGGTTACCAGTCCGACCTCAGGGCCGGTCGGGTACGACAGACACCGGACCATTGGCAGAACTTCAGGACATCCTACTACAAATACTGTCACTACTGGCTTGTCTGGTCCAGCAGTTCATGTCTGTGATGGGTTTACTAACAGCCACAGAAAAGCAGTTTCACCTAGGCTGACCTCATATGAGACCCATACAGTGGCATCTCAAAAGCAACTGGAGGGTACCAGAGTCACTAGAAAAGGTGATTACAATACCAAGGTCCTTGCACCCACATTTACAATGGTGGCTGCAAGAGGACATTGGCCTTACAGGCTAACCATTACACCCAGTAAAACATGCTCTACAAATCTTTTCAGACACATGAAAAGAAGGGTGGGGCCCTCACTTAAACGAATGCACTGCAAGAGGCACCTGGTTCCTTCTGGAAAGCAAGTTGCATATGAATGATCTAGAACTCAAGGCAGTCTTTCTAGCTTTAAAAGAGTTCCAAGACCTCTGCATACACAAGATAGTACTTGTAGCTACTGATGACACCACAGTGGTGTCATACATAAACAATGAAGGAGGCATGAGGTTGGGCCCACTGTGTGCTCTACTATGGAGAATCTTGACTGGGTGCACCAGAAATCAAGTAACTCTCAAAGCCCGACACTTTCCAGGCCAGCTAATGTGGTAGCAGACAAGCTAGCCAAGCTAGGCCAGACCATCCAAACAGAGTGGTCTCTCCTTCAGGAGGTCTGCCAAACAATATGCAGCCGGTGGCACCAGCCTAAAATAGACCTATTTGCCACGAGGTACAACAACAAGTTGCCTCTGTTTGTGTCACCCGTACTGGATCCCCTGGCCACAGCAGTGGATGCACTAAGTCTGCCATGGGAGGATCTGGACACATATGCCTTCCCACCAGAAGCCATCTTGGGCAAGTGGTGGAGAAGTTACTGGACTCACCATGCAAGAGAATCATTCTTATTGCTCCGGGGAGGCCCAACAGGCCTTGGTTTTGGGATCTAATGACCATGTCCAGTCAGATTCCACTGAGTCTGCCTAACCTGCCCAACCTGTTAACATAGGCCTCAATCAGATCCCTCACAGAAATCTGACAAATGTGAATCTGCTTACATGGCTCCTAGAGCCACAGCAATCAAAAAAAAAGAAAAAAAAGAAAGAAACAGGGATTCTCTGAGGCAGTGGCAGCAAGGATTGAGGCTCCTCAAAGAGGATCATTCAGATCAGTCAGTGAGGCGAAGCGGTCCATCACTAATCAGGTGGACTTCAGGGCACCCCCCATAAGTCGGTTGCTGACTTCCTTATATGCCTTTTTGAGGACAGGAAGTTAAGCCCAGCACCATTGATGGTTACAGGTCAGCCATTGCTGATAAACTAGTTGTTTTACCTGTCATCATCAGCACCAAGACGAAAATCTCACTCGTCTCCTGGATAGTTTCCATAGAGACAAACCCAAAGGTAGGAGGGGGATCCCCTCCTGGAGCCTATCCCTGGTTTTTTACACCAGCTAGCTAAGGCTCCTTTTGAACCAATCCTAGAGGCTTCCTTGAAGCACCTGGCCTTCAAGACCTTTTATCCTCTTGGGTCAGGCAAGTGCAGAAGTGAGATTCATGCTTGGCAAAACAGGAATATCAGACACCAATCTGTTTGATCACAGGTGTTCCTGTATCCATCACCCAGCTTTCTTTTCAAGAATCAGCTGGCCAAAGAGGGTCCAGACAGTGTGGCCCCAGTGGTTATACCAGCCCTGGCCCAAACTCTGGATAGGTCCCTCAAGTCTGACAGGTCCCTCTTTCCGGTTAGAGCATTGCGCTACTATCTGGACAGGGCCTCAGACAGAATAAGGAAGTGGTTTTGTCTCCTTTAGGAAAGTGTCCAACAAGACACCTCACCTGCCTCTATCTCCTCTTGGATCAAGCAGACTGTGATCCTATGTTATGAGCTCTCTGACCAGGAGGCCCACCCTTTACATCAAGTTAAAAGCTCATGATGTCAGGGCCTTTGCTGCTCCTAAGGGCTTCCAGTCGGGAGTCTCCTTAGATCCATTCTTGTCAGCCTACCACTGAAGTCACTTAATAGTTTAATACCTTCACACTGTTCTATCTGAAAGGTGTGGCTTGGGCTGACTCAGAGCTTTACCAATTGGGCTCGGTGTTGGCTGCTCAGCAGAACCACAAGTGACCCTTAGATTGAGGAGATTTGTATGTATGTACATAATGTTAACAGTTCTACATGCACATACTATATAATACGACGTGCTTCCTTCGGGAGGTTTATGTGCTTTCTGGGACTGAACTCATCCCTCTCTTCCCCTACCTCAGAGCAGGTCTGTTAAAAAGGGGGGCGACGTCGGTATAGCCCCGGGTAACCGGCTGTTGGCAACTGACCAAGGCCTTACAGGGTTTCCTGACCTTAAGGTCAATCCAGGCCTGGACCTATAGGTCTCCTAACAAAGTCAGCCTAGACCATAGGTTAAAATTTGCTATCATTTGTGAGTTCACATAAGTCCCTAGTAACTTACCCGCCGACCAAGCGGTAGTTATTCAGCATATTGTCCATTGGATGGATGTATTAATGCAATAAAATTGCAAATTTAATAAGTAAATTCAATGTTTATAAGTTAATACCCTATCCAATGGACACACAAGACCCTCCCACCGACCCCGCTATCAGCTTACTAGGGGTCAAAGAGTTTTAGACAACGAAAAAGATGCTATGATGTCAGGTTGTCTGGACAGGAAGGAAGTACAAGGCGCCATCTGGGGAGTGCACAGTTCTACGGACCAGCCAGCCGGTGGAAACACAGGACGTCTTTTTCTGACGTTTGGCGGGCCGGTCTGCGCCGACCGGTTAAGCATATTGTCCATTGGATAGGGTATTAACTTATAAAAATTTAATTTACTTATTAAATTTGCAAAATTTTTCCCCAGCATTACACAAAAGATGAGACGTGCACTTTTCATTAACCATAATACAGTAGAGTCTGAATATACAAGTTGAATGTCAAAAATCCTGGCTATTTGGTTCAAGTTTAGTGTGGGGAAGGGAGTTTGTTAAAATATCACAAGATTAAAAGACTCAGCAAAAATGTGATTATCTATTAATGGAATCTTAACAGTTACAAATTTTTCTTTCTTTTTTCATCAACCCTTTTCAGCTCACAAAATCATCTAAGGTATTTTGAATGTAACTGTAGTATATTAAGCAACCAATCGAGCTTACAAAATAAACATTATTTCAACTAGTGTTGTTCAATGTAACTCCACACTACTAACATAACCATGTCTTACTTGTTCCTACTTTACTTAAAACTGCAAAGATCTCCATCTAAATCACAAATAAGGTTTATAAATTAAATGAATTATGTTGGCTTCAACAAAGTTCCCTGTTCTCTTTTTTCACTGAATCTTACTGTAAAACTTTTGCCTATTATTCTGTTTAATTTCTCTCATCCCTAAAAAAATATTTCATGAATTTCCCTTTTTAACCAGATCTACATGATAAGTTCATTTCATACATTCAAAGTCTGTTAAATGCTGTACAATTCAAAGTATGATAATGCAGTCAACATTTAATTTCTATTCAACAAAATTTGTCAAAAATATTCACAGGAAATTGCTGAAGTGTTACAGTAAATAAAGTGGTGTTTATGTTACTTGATGTCTTTTTTCTCTATTCTTGATTCATGGCCAATAGCCTGGCCTTCCAGGCTATCTAAAACCATAATGCAAGTGTAAATTTTTTTTGCCATAATGCACACTGTGTCAGGGTGATTGTTGATTTTCCCTTAACTGAATTTCCCCCCACTGATTGCCCCCCTATTTTCAACCAATGTATGGTTTTCCCCCTGTGATATTGTGATTTCCCCCCTTCATATTTTAACAGGACTATGAAACATAGGTTATGCACTTTTGAGGGGGAAGAAATAAAAAACCATGTCCCAGTTTTACTCCAGTTGGTGTAACTAACTAAATTCAATGTATATTCCTAGCACTAAATGACTTAAATATAAAGGGGAAAACTCAAAATATAATCACTGTATCACTGGGGGAAAACCATAACTTTGTAAAAGAAATTGGAAGACTATCAGCGAAGGGGAAATTCTCTGGGGGAAAATGATAGGTAATCCTGTATCAGAGGCCTTTCTCAGTTACCTAAGCTTAAGGTTAATAAATATATGAGAACATTATGAAGAATAAATATAATGCAAACAGTTGGGTCTGTACTATATGTATTAATGCCTCTGGCAAGGCTAGATGGCTAGAAGGTTGTTATTCCCCATTTACAGGGAGTATGTATGTTCTGTATGAACCAGTACAAGTTTCATCTCATTATAGGGTGGCTTAAATTTACAAGATTCTCAAGCCCTAGGGCCTTTTTACTTCTCAAAGTGAGCATAGGCTGCACTTCTCTCCTCCATTCAAATATCCTGACAGTTTTTAGTGCTGTCATTTATTCTTTCTGGTTTTTGCCTTATTGCAGGTTCAGTCTCTGGGACAGGGCACTGTAAATGGGACTCAGACTGGCATTTTCTAAAACATTCATTCTATTTATTAATTCAAATCCAAGAAAATTGACTTCTTCCAGTCTCAGTTGTAATCCCTCCACCAGATGGTTGGGATTAAATTGACTCCTTCCAGTCTCAGTTGTAATCCCTCCACCAGATGGTTGGATTCAGTTCCACATGGTAAGGTATTATAGCGCAGTAAAATTGAAAATTGTAATTACTTAAATGTAGCTTTTATAAGCTACAAGCTTACCATGTGGAACTGAAGAGAGTCCCACCCTGCTTCCCCGGTGTATTACTGAGGGGTATGGGTCAACATTGCAATGAAAAAAGGAGGAAGAATTGAGAAGAGTGCCACGAGAGTACAACCTGAGGATACGGCCAACTATAAATGTCTATTTTTCTTGGACGTTGGCCGGATGCCTGCGGCCTTCCAAGATCAGAATTCAGTTCCACATGGTAAGCTTGTAGCTTGTGAAGGCTACATTTAAGTAATTAAAATTTTCAATTTTGAGTGTAAAAACAAAATGATTGATCTGTTACGTGTAAATAGATAATTAATGTTTGAAAGAAAAGTATGCTATAATTTATAGGTAGTCTAAAGAAACAAAGGAAGATCTCTGCAATGTTCATATATTTTGTAATGTAAATGGCAATATATTCTTGATTAAATGAGCAGATTAATTGAATGTAAGTACATTATGGTAAATGGGTTTTGCTTATTTGTAGAACTGGTGTTTCATCTGGAATTTCTGGAATTCAATTTTTGCACCTTTTGATAGGCATCTTGGATTTTTGCCAAAACTAAAAAATTGTAAATATCTCAGAAGCCGTTAGAGATAGAGCAGTTGTGTGTGAATTTTTCACCCATAGAGTAGTACAAGGGTATCCTGTGTAACAGATAAAAATTTCAATTTTCGCAACTTTTGGAGACCATCTTGGATTTTAGTGGAAAATAAAAAAGTGTAAATATCTCGGAAACTGTAAGAGATGCAGCTAATTTGAGAGAATCTTTGACCTGCAGGGTAGTTCAAGGGTGTCCTATTGAAAATAGAACAATTTTAATTTGGGCCACTTTTGGCGGCCATCTTGGATTTTAGCAGAAAATAATAAAATGTAAATATCTCATAAAGCATAAGGGATAGAGCCATTTCGAGGAATTTTTTGACCCAAAGGGTAGTATGAATTTATCCTTTGCAAAAGAAGAAAATTTCATTTTCGCCACTTTTGGAGGCCATCTTAGATTTTAGCTGAAAATAAAAAATTGTAAAAATCACAGTAACCAGTAGAGATAGAGCCATTTCAAGCAAATTTTTGACCCACAGGGTATTTTAAGAGTATCCTGTGCATCAGATCAAAATTTAATTTTTCACCATTTTTGGCAGCCATCTTGAATTTTAACGGAAAATGAAAAATGTAAATATCTGGAAAATCATAAGAGATAGACCGATTTCAAGCAAATTTTTGACTCACAGGGTAGTACAAGGGTATCCTATGCAAGAAGGAACAAGCAATCAGTGCCTGTGAACAGGCTCTGTGTCAGCTGACTGTGTGTTTTGAGTTTCAGAGTGACAGAAGAAAAGGACACAAAAGTTGTGGCCTGCAAATGGTATTCAGTAGCCTTGCTGAAGGCTTAAGTTTCTTTGCAGATAGGGAAAGTTTCCAGTTCCGATAATGGAGTTTCAGTTTCTATAATGTACTCATACATGTACTGACTTTTATAGCAGCATACAGCTAAGAGAAACTGTCTGATTAGGTTCTATCTCTTAACATGTATGAGTGCTTTATGAATACCAAATATCTGTGTGCTTGTTTGAAAAGATCATGCAAATTTGAGCCTTAAGCAAGGCTAGGTATTCAGTAGTAGTTTTCAAGTTACAACTGATTAACTGAACAGTGAAAATCTAAAAGTAGCTATTGCTCAGCTATGCCATGAGCTACAGATCTACAATTTCACTATGTTATGGCTGACCCATAAGTATCTGAACAACATATTTAAACAGAATACTCTAAATGCAATAGTTTTCCAGTTACATCTGATTTACTCAACAGTGAGAACCTGAAAGTAGTTGTTGCTTGGCTAGGCCATGACGTACATGTCTGCAATTTAACTATGTTATAGCTAATCTAATCTAATGTGGACTTTTATAGCGCTTAATCTCCCTCACTGATGGACTCTAAGGCACATCTGAACATAAAGGAAGGCAGTTAACGTAAATCGAAGGACATAGCCAAGTCATACCAATGGGACACAGGGGTGACAGGGGAGGCTATGGGGGATAGGCTTTTGCAAACAGGTAAGTTTTGAGGTTCTTTCTGAAGGAGGCAACTGATGTTGCACTGCACACATCATGAGGGAGTTCATCCCAGATCTCAGGAACATCAAAGGCAAAACTATGGCCCTAATGTTTGACTGACTTAAAGACTGATTAGTGGAAAGGAGGAACCAGTGGAGTTTCTTTGGAATGGGTGTAACATGAGCATACTTTCTATGATTTGTAACAATATGAGCAAGGGTATTCTGAATACTTTGCAATTTGTGCTGATTGAAACATGACAAACCTCTAAACAGAGAGTTACAATGAGTGTTCGAAACTCATGCAAAAAAGTTAATGGCTGTCGGGCTTGTAACCTTGGAAAGTTGGAAGCCCTGTAAAAAAGCTGGAAGTTCCATTAGAACTGAATTTTTTTAAGAGAGAAAAAATTTAAAAAAATTCTAAAAAATGCTCACAAGTTGTATTGATGTGTTTTGATAATTGGTTAAAGTTTAAGATAAAGATGGACATCATGTTCAACAACCAGGGTCATAATAACTGAGACAGGCATGCAGCATTGCCACTTGTGGGAGTGGAACCCACAAAGAGGTAACAGCCTATGATAAAACAGAAGCCAGACTTGTTAACCACTAGGTAAAAAGCCATAACTCTTGATGAATTCATTTATTGTCAGAACATTTTGATGTAAAATATTTTCAAATTAAGTTCATTGCCAATTTTTCCCACAGATTCAAACCAAGGAATGTAGTTCTGGAAAATTAAACATTGCCACTCCCCTTCTATTCCCCCAGACTCCAACCTCAATGCACATCACTTCTGAATCAATACAGATGGTAGGACGTGTATTTTTTATTGCGTTAATACATCCTATCCAATGGACAATATCCTTAACCGGTCGGCGCACACCGGCCCGCCAAACGTCAGAAAAAGACGTCCTGTGTTTCCACCGGCTGGCCGGTCCGTAGTACTGTGCACTCCCCAGATGGCACCTCGTACTTCCTTCCTGTCCAGACAACCTGACATCATAGCATCTTTTTCGTTTGGCACGTGTACTGTGCAGACGTGTTTTCAACATCTCCAGAGCTTTCAAAGAAAAGTGTACTTTATGACGGATTTTAACCTTATTTTGGGGATATTTTAGTGAAGAAATCTGCTGGAAACAATCCCTAGCTGTTGATGATAGGGCAGTAATCGATATATATATATATGAAGGCAGCAATTTTTCTAGTTTCCTCCCATTCAACCTCTGTGTTGTAAGGGGCAGATCGACAATATTGATGAATTATGGATTTACTACTTACAGGTATTTTAGCCGTGTCTTTTGTGTTGAATGTACCTTCTTTAACATTCCAGCTACAGTCGCCATAGAAACGTTATTTCTATGACTACAAATAGAAATCACGGGAACTTCAGTCTACGTAGTTTTGAGCACTGTATATAGAAGGAATTCCCCAGGAAAGGTGCATTCTTCATCAGAGCGCACTGGTATGACTTCTCTGCTGTAAAGCATCAGTGACACCAGCCTAGCTCGAGTATTTTTTCATCAGAAGCATGAGATGAATTCTTCAGATTTCTTCAGAGCACACTCTCAGTCCCACCCTTGTGGACCCGGCCCTTGTGTCGGTAATAAGGGCAGTGGATGGCCAGGACACTGGTTTGAGTGTACAGCCGGCTGAGAAGAAGAACCGACTTCAGACCGGTCAGGACTTTCATCTACAGAGCACACTGGGCCAGGGTCCTCTGCTTTTAAAGCATCAGCCGACCGGCCAGCTCAAAGAACGCGACCTCTGACGTCATATCCAGTCAACCAATCGTGTGTCTTCCTCAAATCACGAAGCTGGTCACGTGTTTTCACCGACCAGATCACGAAGTTAATCACGTGATTCACCGAACAAGAAGGTCGGAAGTGCATTCTTTGCACTCACGTCTATTGTGATTCCAGTTGTTAGTTTTTGAAATTTACCACTGGTACAGACTTCTCTGCTACAGGCATCAGTCGACCAGTCAACTCACGTTTACTGTAATAACAAGTAAAGAACGCGACCAGTGAGGTCATCTCCCCGAAACTGGTCACGTGATTCACCGACCAGGTCACGAAGCTGATCGTCATCTCCAATCAGCCAATCACGTTGTCCCTCCCACCAGCAAGCTGGTCACGTGACACACCGACTAACAATTGTTTCTAAATATAGCTCACAAGGGCTTTCCCAGCAACTGTGAAACTACAAATAAGACGTGTGTTCAAACAAACATTGTAATTAATGGAGGAAACGTGCAGTAAACTGAATTCAACACAAGATAGTTGTGTGTACGGTTACTTCAACAACTGGTTACAGTGTAACGACCGGCTACACAGCCTTATACAGTAGCTTTAACAACTGGTTACAGTGTACCGGCAGGGTACTGACTACACAGCCTTGTACAGTTTTGTCGACTGGTTACATAGTGTACCGACCCGTTACCGGCGGCACAGCCTGCACTGAACAGCTCGCTTCATATTAGCCGGCTACAAGCCTTCTTGCCTTCCAACCAGCACGAAGAATCAGCATCCCAAAGGTCTCCTACCAGCTGTCCACTCCTCATCAGCAGCCTATTCAGTGGCCTAAGACTGATGACAGGCCTAATAATGAGTAGTCCCTGACAGGAAGCTTTTTCCTACACAGAAACTGCTTCAGCCGGTTACAGGGCTCACCAGCCGGTTTCTAGCTATACAGTTTTCACTGAGCAGTTTTAGTTCACACCAGCTGGTTACAGAGACTACCGACCTACTATCAGGTGCAGTTGCTGTCTTGCCCTTTTCATACTGGTTTCAAAGGACCGGAACCGACCGGCAGACCACTTGGGGGCTACCTAGTTAGTAGACCAGTAACTAAATTCAATGGTCAGCCTAGCCTGCCAGTTTTACTGGTTACTAAGGGCTACATAAAATTGCTGTGGCCAAAATTGCTGGTTACAGAGAAATCAAATGGGTTTTTTGAACAGCAAGAGAAAATGTGGTTCACAATCGGACCTGTTTCATTGTGTCCGGTCAAGGGTCAGCCATCATACAAATGACAATGTATACATGCTCCACCTTACAGGCGGCTGGTCTAGGGTCAAGAGTCTATGTAATGTCAAGAGTTGTGTCAGCCCCACCCGGGCTGGACCACAGCAAGAACAAGTGGACTGTTAACTGGTATCACTGACACCACATCGGACCAGTGTCCAGAGGGACAGTAAATTTTTATCAGTCTACCAAAGGTTCTACTAAACTTACCTGAAGGGGCCAGACTAAATCACCTTTGGGAACTTAGGAAACCTTGGGAGCTGGTCCCCAGGTAGTACAATTTAGAAGGAGGGCCACACACACCCTTTTCCAGACCAGACCAGGCTCGACAATGACCCTGAACATCGTAAGCTGCTATGTCAATCACCGCAGGAACCTGTACCTGTTACAGACATTACATCAGCTTTAAATAAAATAAAAAAATGGAGACACTGGAAACCATCAGACTAACCTCCCTCCAACAAGGGGAGTGGGTTACCTCTATAGTTTTTTCAAGGATACCTACTTCCATATACCAGTACAGGAACAGTCCAGGAAATATCTGAGATTTCATGTCCAGGGTTGGACATACCTATTCAAAGCTGCTTTTCGGTCTGTCCGCAGCAGTCTTGGAGTTCACTGTAATGACAAGGAGGTGAAACTGATGGCCATGTAGAAGGATATAAGCATCCCACCACGTTTGTCTCCAGCATACTCAATATCTGTTGAAAATATGCCAAGAACTAGGTTGGCTGGTGAATTTGGAAAAGTCGGAACTGGAACCAAAGCAGATCTTCGATTTTGTAGGTTACCAGTCCGACCTCAGGGCCGGTCGGGTACGACAGACACCGGACCATTGGCAGAACTTCAGGACATCCTACTACAAATACTGTCACTACTGGCTTGTCTGGTCCAGCAGTTCATGTCTGTGATGGGTTTACTAACAGCCACAGAAAAGCAGTTTCACCTAGGCTGACCTCATATGAGACCCATACAGTGGCATCTCAAAAGCAACTGGAGGGTACCAGAGTCACTAGAAAAGGTGATTACAATACCAAGGTCCTTGCACCCACATTTACAATGGTGGCTGCAAGAGGACATTGGCCTTACAGGCTAACCATTACACCCAGTAAAACATGCTCTACAAATCTTTTCAGACACATGAAAAGAAGGGTGGGGCCCTCACTTAAACGAATGCACTGCAAGAGGCACCTGGTTCCTTCCGGAAAGCAAGTTGCATATGAATGATCTAGAACTCAAGGCAGTCTTTCTAGCTTTAAAAGAGTTCCAAGACCTCTGCATACACAAGATAGTACTTGTAGCTACTGATGACACCACAGTGGTGTCATACATAAACAATGAAGGAGGCATGAGGTTGGGCCCACTGTGTGCTCTACTATGGAGAATCTTGACTGGGTGCACCAGAAATCAAGTAACTCTCAAAGCCCGACACTTTCCAGGCCAGCTAATGTGGTAGCAGACAAGCTAGCCAAGCTAGGCCAGACCATCCAAACAGAGTGGTCTCTCCTTCAGGAGGTCTGCCAAACAATATGCAGCCGGTGGCACCGGCCTAAAATAGACCTATTTGCCACGAGGTACAACAACAAGTTGCCTCTGTTTGTGTCACCCGTACTGGATCCCCTGGCCACAGCAGTGGATGCACTAAGTCTGCCATGGGAGGATCTGGACACATATGCCTTCCCACCAGAAGCCATCTTGGGCAAGTGGTGGAGAAGTTACTGGACTCACCATGCAAGAGAATCATTCTTATTGCTCCGGGGAGGCCCAACAGGCCTTGGTTTTGGGATCTAATGACCATGTCCAGTCAGATTCCACTGAGTCTGCCTAACCTGCCCAACCTATTAACATAGGCCTCAATCAGATCCCTCACAGAAATCTGACAAATCTGAATCTGCTTACATGGCTCCTAGAGCCACAGCAATCAAAAAAAAGAAAAAAAAGAAAGAAACAGGGATTCTCTGAGGCAGTGGCAGCAAGGATTGAGGCTCCTCAAAGAGGATCATTCAGATCAGTCAGTGAGGCGAAGCGGTCCATCACTAATCAGGTGGACTTCAGGGCACCCCCCATAAGTCGGTTGCTGACTTCCTTATATGCCTTTTTGAGGACAGGAAGTTAAGCCCAGCACCATTGATGGTTACAGGTCAGCCATTGCTGATAAACTAGTTGTTTTACCTGTCATCATCAGCACCAAGACGAAAATCTCACTCATCTCCTGGATAGTTTCCATAGAGACAAACCCAAAGGTAGGAGGGGGATCCCCTCCTGGAGCCTATCCCTGGTTTTTTACACCAGCTAGCTAAGGCTCCTTTTGAACCAATCCTAGAGGCTTCCTTGAAGCACCTGGCCTTCAAGACCTTTTATCCTCTTGGGTCAGGCAAGTGCAGAAGTGAGATTCATGCTTGGCAAAACAGGAATATCAGACACCAATCTGTTTGATCACAGGTGTTCCTGTATCCATCACCCAGCTTTCGTTTCAAGAATCAGCTGGCCAAAGAGGGTCCAGACAGTGTGGCCCCAGTGGTTATACCAGCCCTGGCCCAAACTCTGGATAGGTCCCTCAAGTCTGACAGGTCCCTCTTTCCGGTTAGAGCATTGCGCTACTATCTGGACAGGGCCTCAGACAGAATAAGGAAGTGGTTTTGTCTCCTTTAGGAAAGTGTCCAACAAGACACCTCACCTGCCTCTATCTCCTCTTGGATCAAGCAGACTGTGATCCTATGTTATGAGCTCTCTGACCAGGAGGCCCACCCTTTACATCAAGTTAAAAGCTCATGATGTCAGGGCCTTTGCTGCTCCTAAGGGCTTCCAGTCGGGAGTCTCCTTAGATCCATTCTTGTCAGCCTACCACTGAAGTCACTTAATAGTTTAATACCTTCACACTGTTCTATCTGAAAGGTGTGGCTTGGGCTGACTCAGAGCTTTACCAATTGGGCTCGGTGTTGGCTGCTCAGCAGAACCACAAGTGACCCTTAGATTGAGGAGATTTGTATGTATGTACATAATGTTAACAGTTCTACATGCACATACTATATAATACGACGTGCTTCCTTCGGGAGGTTTATGTGCTTTCTGGGACTGAACTCATCCCTCTCTTCCCCTACCTCAGAGCAGGTCTGTTAAAAAGGGGGGGCGACGTCGGTATAGCCCCGGGTAACCGGCTGTTGGCAACCGACCAAGGCCTTACAGGGTTTCCTGACCTTAAGGTCAATCCAGGCCTGGACCTATAGGTCTCCTAACAAAGTCAGCCTAGACCATAGGTTAAAATTTGCTATCATTTGTGAGTTCACATAAGTCCCTAGTAACTTACCCGCCGACCAAGCGGTAGTTATTCAGCATATTGTCCATTGGATGGATGTATTAATGCAATAAAATTGCAAATTTAATAAGTAAATTCAATGTTTATAAGTTAATACCCTATCCAATGGACACACAAGACCCTCCCACCGACCCCGCTATCAGCTTACTAGGGGTCAAAGAGTTTTAGACAACGAAAAAGATGCTATGATGTCAGGTTGTCTGGACAGGAAGGAAGTACGAGGCGCCATCTGGGGAGTGCACAGTTCTACGGACCAGCCAGCCGGTGGAAACACAGGACGTCTTTTTCTGACGTTTGGCGGGCCGGTCTGCGCCGACCGGTTAAGCATATTGTCCAATGGATAGGGTATTAACTTATAAAAATTTAATTTACTTATTAAATTTGCAAAATTTTTCCCCAGCATTACACAAAAGATGAGACGTGCACTTTTCATTAACCATAATACAGTAGAGTCTGAATATACAAGTTGAATGTCAAAAATCCTGGCTATTTGGTTCAAGTTTAGTGTGGGGAAGGGAGTTTGTTAAAATATCACAAGATTAAAAGACTCAGCAAAAATGTGATTATCTATTAATGGAATCTTAACAGTTACAAATTTTTCTTTCTTTTTTCATCAACCCTTTTCAGCTCACAAAATCATCTAAGGTATTTTGAATGTAACTGTAGTATATTAAGCAACCAATCGAGCTTACAAAATAAACATTATTTCAACTAGTGTTGTTCAATGTAACTCCACACTACTAACATAACCATGTCTTACTTGTTCCTACTTTACTTAAAACTGCAAAGATCTCCATCTAAATCACAAATAAGGTTTATAAATTAAATGAATTATGTTGGCTTCAACAAAGTTCCCTGTTCTCTTTTTTCACTGAATCTTACTGTAAAACTTTTGCCTATTATTCTGTTTAATTTCTCTCATCCCTAAAAAAATATTTCATGAATTTCCCTTTTTAACCAGATCTACATGATAAGTTCATTTCATACATTCAAAGTCTGTTAAATGCTGTACAATTCAAAGTATGATAATGCAGTCAACATTTAATTTCTATTCAACAAAATTTGTCAAAAATATTCACAGGAAATTGCTGAAGTGTTACAGTAAATAAAGTGGTGTTTATGTTACTTGATGTCTTTTTTCTCTATTCTTGATTCATGGCCAATAGCCTGGCCTTCCAGGCTATCTAAAACCATAATGCAAGTGTAAATTTTTTTTGCCATAATGCACACTGTGTCAGGGTGATTGTTGATTTTCCCTTAACTGAATTTCCCCCCACTGATTGCCCCCCTATTTTCAACCAATGTATGGTTTTCCCCCTGTGATATTGTGATTTCCCCCCTTCATATTTTAACAGGACTATGAAACATAGGTTATGCACTTTTGAGGGGGAAGAAATAAAAAACCATGTCCCGGTTTTACTCCAGTTGGTGTAACTAACTAAATTAACTAAATTCAATGTATATTCCTAGCACTAAATGACTTAAATATAAAGGGGAAAACTCAAAATATAATCACTGTATCACTGGGGGAAAACCATAACTTTGTAAAAGAAATTGGAAGACTATCAGCGAAGGGGAAATTCTCTGGGGGAAAATGATAGGTAATCCTGTATCAGAGGCCTTTCTCAGTTACCTAAGCTTAAGGTTAATAAATATATGAGAACATTATGAAGAATAAATATAATGCAAACAGTTGGGTCTGTACTATATGTATTAATGCCTCTGGCAAGGCTAGATGGCTAGAAGGTTGTTATTCCCCATTTACAGGGAGTATGTATGTTCTGTATGAACCAGTACAAGTTTCATCTCATTATAGGGTGGCTTAAATTTACAAGATTCTCAAGCCCTAGGGCCTTTTTACTTCTCAAAGTGAGCATAGGCTGCACTTCTCTCCTCCATTCAAATATCCTGACAGTTTTTAGTGCTGTCATTTATTCTTTCTGGTTTTTGCCTTATTGCAGGTTCAGTCTCTGGGACAGGGCACTGTAAATGGGACTCAGACTGGCATTTTCTAAAACATTCATTCTATTTATTAATTCAAATCCAAGAAAATTGACTTCTTCCAGTCTCAGTTGTAATCCCTCCACCAGATGGTTGGGATTAAATTGACTCCTTCCAGTCTCAGTTGTAATCCCTCCACCAGATGGTTGGATTCAGTTCCACATGGTAAGGTATTATAGCGCAGTAAAATTGAAAATTGTAATTACTTAAATGTAGCTTTTATAAGCTACAAGCTTACCATGTGGAACTGAAGAGAGTCCCACCCTGCTTCCCCGGTGTATTACTGAGGGGTATGGGTCAACATTGCAATGAAAAAAGGAGGAAGAATTGAGAAGAGTGCCACGAGAGTACAACCTGAGGATACGGCCAACTATAAATGTCTATTTTTCTTGGACGTTGGCCGGATGCCTGCGGCCTTCCAAGATCAGCATTCAGTTCCACATGGTAAGCTTGTAGCTTGTGAAGGCTACATTTAAGTAATTAAAATTTTCAATTTTGAGTGTAAAAACAAAATGATTGATCTGTTACGTGTAAATAGATAATTAATGTTTGAAAGAAAAGTATGCTATAATTTATAGGTAGTCTAAAGAAACAAAGGAAGATCTCTGCAATGTTCATATATTTTGTAATGTAAATGGCAATATATTCTTGATTAAATGAGCAGATTAATTGAATGTAAGTACATTATGGTAAATGGGTTTTGCTTATTTGTAGAACTGGTGTTTCATCTGGAATTTCTGGAATTCAATTTTTGCACCTTTTGATAGGCATCTTGGATTTTTGCCAAAACTAAAAAATTGTAAATATCTCAGAAGCCGTTAGAGATAGAGCAGTTGTGTGTGAATTTTTCACCCATAGAGTAGTACAAGGGTATCCTGTGTAACAGATAAAAATTTCAATTTTCGCAACTTTTGGAGACCATCTTGGATTTTAGTGGAAAATAAAAAAGTGTAAATATCTCGGAAACTGTAAGAGATGCAGCTAATTTGAGAGAATCTTTGACCTGCAGGGTAGTTCAAGGGTGTCCTATTGAAAATAGAGCAATATTAATTTGGGCCACTTTTGGCGGCCATCTTGGATTTTAGCAGAAAATAATAAAATGTAAATATCTCATAAAGCATAAGGGATAGAGCCATTTCGAGGAATTTTTTGACCCACAGGGTAGTATGAATTTATCCTTTGCAAAAGAAGAAAATTTCATTTTCGCCACTTTTGGAGGCCATCTTAGATTTTAGCTGAAAATAAAAAATTGCAAAAATCTCAGTAACCAGTAGAGATAGAGCCATTTCAAGCAAATTTTTGACCCACAGGGTATTTTAAGAGTATCCTGTGCATCAGATCAAAATTTAATTTTTCACCACTTTTGGCAGCCATGTTGAATTTTAACGGAAAATGAAAAATGTAAATATCTGGGAAATCATAAGAGATAGACCCATTTCAAGCAAATTTTTGACTCACAGGGTAGTACAAGGGTATCCTATGCAAGAAGGAACAAGCAATCAGTGCCTGTGAACGGGCTCTGTGTCAGCTGACTGTGTGTTTTGAGTTTCAGAGTGACAGAAGAAAAGGACACAAAAGTTGTGGCCTGCAAATGGTATTCAGTAGCCTTGCTGAAGGCTCAAGTTTCTTTGCAGTTAGGGAAAGTTTCCAGTTCCGATAATGGAGTTTCAGTTTCTATAATGTACTCATACATGTACTGACTTTTATAGCAGCATACAGCTAAGAGAAACTGTCTGATTAGGTTCTATCTCTTAACATGTATGAGTGCTTTATGAATACCAAATATCTGTGTGCTTGTTTGAAAAGATCATGCAAATTTGAGCCTTAAGCAAGGCTAGGTATTCAGTAGTAGTTTTCAAGTTACAACTGATTAACTGAACAGTGAAAATCTAAAAGTAGCTATTGCTCAGCTATGCCATGAGCTACAGATCTACAATTTCACTATGTTATGGCTGACCCATAAGTATCTGAACAACATATTTAAACAGAATACTCTAAATGCAATAGTTTTCCAGTTACATCTGATTTACTCAACAGTGAGAACCTGAAAGTAGTTGTTGCTCGGCTAGGCCATGACGTACATGTCTGCAATTTAACTATGTTATAGCTAATCTAATCTAATGTGGACTTTTATAGCGCTTAATCTCCCTCACTGATGGACTCTAAGGCACATCTGAACATAAAGGAAGGCAGTTAACGTAAATCGAAGGACATAGCCAAGTCATACCAATGGGACACAAGGGTGATAGGGGAGGCTATGGGGGATAGGCTTTTGCAAACAGGTAAGTTTTGAGCTTCTTTCTGAAGGAGGCAACTGATGTTGCACTGCGCACATCATGAGGGAGTTCATCCCAGATCTCAGGAACATCAAAGGCAAAACTATGGCCCTAATGTTTGACTGACTTAAAGACTGATTAGTGGAAAGGAGGAACCAGTGGAGTTTCTTTGGAATGGGTGTAACATGAGCATACTTTCTATGATTTGTAACAATATGAGCAAGGGTATTCCGAATACTTTGCAATTTGTGCTGATTGAAACATGACAAACCTCTAAACAGAGAGTTACAATGAGTGTTCGAAACTCATGCAAAAAGGTTAATGGCTGTCGGGCTTGTAACCTTGGAAAGTTGGAAGCCCTGTACAAAAGCTGGAAGTTCCATTAGAACTGAATTTTTTAAGAGAGAAAAAATTAAAAAAATTTTTAAAAAATGCTCACAAGTTGTATTGATGTGTTTTGATAATTGGTTAAAGTTTAAGATAAAGATGGACATCATGTTCAACAACCAGGGTCATAATAACTGAGACAGGCACGCAGCATTGCCACTTGTGGGAGTGGAACCCACAAAGAGGTAACAGCCTATGATAAAACAGAAGCCAGACTTGTTAACCACTAGGTAAAAAGCCATAACTCTTGATGAATTCATTTATTGTCAGAACATTTTGATGTAAAATATTTTCAAATTAAGTTCATTGCCAATTTTTCCCACAGATTCAAACCAAGGAATGTAGTTCTGGAAAATTAAACATTGCCACTCCCCTTCTATTCCCCCAGACTCCAACCTCAATGCACATCACTTCTGAATCAATACAGATGGTAGGACGTGTATTTTTTATTGCGTTAATACATCCTATCCAATGGACAATATCCTTAACCGGTCGGCGCACACGGGCCCGCCAAACGTCAGAAAAAGACGTCCTGTGTTTCCACCGGCTGGCCGGTCCGTAGTACTGTACACTCCCCAGATGGCACCTCGTACTTCCTTCCTGTCCAGACAACCTGACATCATAGCATCTTTTTCGTTTGGCACGTGTACTGTGCAGACGTGTTTTCAACATCTCCAGAGCTTTCAAAGAAAAGTGTACTTTATGATGAATTTTAACCTTATTTTGGGGATATTTTAGTGAAGAAATCTGCTGGAAACAATCCCTAGCTGTTGATGATAGGGCAGTAATCGATATATATATATGAAGGCAGCAATTTTTCTAGTTTCCTCCCATTCAACCTTTGTGTTGTAAGGGGCAGATCGACAATATTGATGAATTATGGATTTACTACTTACAGGTATTTTAGCCGTGTCTTTTGTGTTGAATGTACCTTCTTTAACATTCCAGCTACAGTCGCCATAGAAACGTTATTTCTATGACTACAAATAGAAATCATGGGAACTTCAGTCTACGTAGTTTTGAGCACTGTATATAGAAGGAATTCCCCAGGAAAGGTGCATTCTTCATCAGAGCGCACTGGTATGACTTCTCTGCTGTAAAGCATCAGTGACACCAGCCTAGCTCGAGTATTTTTTCATCAGAAGCATGAGATGAATTCTTCAGATTTCTTCAGAGCACACTCTCAGTCCCACCCTTGTGGACCCGGCCCTTGTGTCGGTAATAAGGGCAGTGGATGGCCAGGACACTGGTTTGAGTGTACAGCCGGCTGAGAAGAAGAACCGACTTCAGACCGGCCAGGACTTTCATCTACAGAGCACACTGGGCCAGGGTCCTCTGCTTTTAAAGCATCAGCTGACCGGCCAGCTCAAAGAACGCGACCTCTGACGTCATATCCAGTCAACCAATCGCGTGTCTTCCTCAAATCACGAAGCTGGTCACATGTTTTCACCGACCAGATCACGAAGTTAATCACGTGATTCACCGAACAAGAAGGTCGGAAGTGCATTCTTTGCACTCACGTCTATTGTGATTCCAGTTGTTAGTTTTTGAAATTTACCACTGGTACAGACTTCTCTGCTACAGGCATCAGTCGACCAGTCAACTCACGTTTACTGTAATAAAAAGGAAAGAACGCGACCAGTGAGGTCATCTCCCCGAAACTGGTCACGTGATTCACCGACCAGGTCACGAAGCTGATCGTCATCTCCAATCAGCCAATCACGTTGTCCCTCCGACCAGCAAGCTGGTCACGTGACACACCGACTAACAATTGTTTCTAAATATAGCTCACAAGGGCTTTCCCAGCAACTGTGAAACTACAAATAAGACGTGCGTTCAAACAAACATTGTAATTAATGGAGGAAACGTGCAGTAAACTGAATTCAACACAAGATAGTTGTGTGTACGGTTACTTCAACAACTGGTTACAGTGTACCGACCGGCTACACAGCCTTATACAGTAGCTTTAACAACTGGTTACAGTGTACCGGCAGGGTACCAACTACACAGCCTTGTACAGTTTTGTCAACTGGTTACAGAGTGTACCGACCCGTTACCGGCGGCACAGCCTGCACTGAACAGCTCGCTTCATATTAGCCGGCTACAAGCCTTCTTGCCTTCCAACCAGCACGAAGAATCAGCATCCCAAAGGTCTCCTACCAGCTGTCCACTCCTCATCAGCAGCCTATTCAGTGGCCTAAGACTGATGACAGGCCTAATAATGAGTAGTCCCTGACAGGAAGCTTTTTCCTACACAGAAACTGCTTCAGCCGGTTACAGGGCTCACCAGCCGGTTTCTAGCTATACAGTTTTCACTGAGCAGTTTTAGTTCACACCAGCTGGTTACAGAGACTACCGACCTACTATCAGGTGCAGTTGCTGTCTTGCCCTTTTCATACTGGTTTCAAAGGACCGGAACCGACCGGCAGACCACTTGGGGGCTACCTAGTTAGTAGACCAGTAACTAAATTCAATGGTCAGCCTAGCCTGCCAGTTTTACTGGTTACTAAGGGCTACATAAAATTGCTGTGGCCAAAATTGCTGGTTACAGAGAAATCAAATGGGTTTTTTGAACAGCAAGAGAAAATGTGGTTCACAATCGGACCTGTTTCATTGTGTCCGGTCAAGGGTCAGCCATCATACAAATGACAATGTATACATGCTCCACCTTACAGGCGGCTGGTCTAGGGTCAAGAGTCTATGTAATGTCAAGAGTTGTGTCAGCCCCACCCGGGCTGGACCACAGCAAGAACAAGTGGACTGTTAACTGGTATCACTGACACCACATCGGACCAGTGTCCAGAGGGACAGTAAATTTTTATCAGTCTACCAAAGGTTCTACTAAACTTACCTGAAGGGGCCAGACTAAATCACCTTTGGGAACTTAGGAAACCTTGGGAGCTGGTCCCCAGGTAGTACAATTTAGAAGGAGGGCCACACACACCCTTTTCCAGACCAGACCAGGCTCGACAATGACCCTGAACATCGTAAGCTGCTATGTCAATCACCGCAGGAACCTGTACCTGTTACAGACATTACATCAGCTTTAAATAAAATAAAAAAATGGAGACACTGGAAACCATCAGACTAACCTCCCTCCAACAAGGGGAGTGGGTTACCTCTATAGTTTTTTCAAGGATACCTACTTCCATATACCAGTACAGGAACAGTCCAGGAAATATCTGAGATTTCATGTCCAGGGTTGGACATACCTATTCAAAGCTGCTTTTCGGTCTGTCCGCAGCAGTCTTGGAGTTCACTGTAATGACAAGGAGGTGAAACTGATGGCCATGTAGAAGGATATAAGCATCCCACCACGTTTGTCTCCAGCATACTCAATATCTGTTGAAAATATGCCAAGAACTAGGTTGGCTGGTGAATTTGGAAAAGTCAGAACTGGAACCAAAGCAGATCTTCGATTTTGTAGGTTACCAGTCCGACCTCAGGGCCAGTCGGGTACGACAGACACCGGACCATTGGCAGAACTTCAGGACATCCTACTACAAATACTGTCACTACTGGCTTGTCTGGTCCAGCAGTTCATGTCTGTGATGGGTTTACTAACAGCCACAGAAAAGCAGTTTCACCTAGGCTGACCTCATATGAGACCCATACAGTGGCATCTCAAAAGCAACTGGAGGGTACCAGAGTCACTAGAAAAGGTGATTACAATACCAAGGTCCTTGCACCCACATTTACAATGGTGGCTGCAAGAGGACATTGGCCTTACAGGCTAACCATTACACCCAGTAAAACATGCTCTACAAATCTTTTCAGACACATGAAAAGAAGGGTGGGGCCCTCACTTAAATGAATGCACTGCAAGAGGCACCTGGTTCCTTCCGGAAAGCAAGTTGCATATGAATGATCTAGAACTCAAGGCAGTCTTTCTAGCTTTAAAAGAGTTCCAAGACCTCTGCATACACAAGATAGTACTTGTAGCTACTGATGACACCACAGTGGTGTCATACATAAACAATGAAGGAGGCATGAGGTTGGGCCCACTGTGTGCTCTACTATGGAGAATCTTGACTGGGTGCACCAGAAATCAAGTAACTCTCAAAGCCCGACACTTTCCAGGCCAGCTAATGTGGTAGCAGACAAGCTAGCCAAGCTAGGCCAGACCATCCAAACAGAGTGGTCTCTCCTTCAGGAGGTCTGCCAAACAATATGCAGCCGGTGGCACCGGCCTAAAATAGACCTATTTGCCACGAGGTACAACAACAAGTTGCCTCTGTTTGTGTCACCCGTACTGGATCCCCTGGCCACAGCAGTGGATGCACTAAGTCTGCCATGGGAGGATCTGGACACATATGCCTTCCCACCAGAAGCCATCTTGGGCAAGTGGTGGAGAAGTTACTGGACTCACCATGCAAGAGAATCATTCTTATTGCTCCGGGGAGGCCCAACAGGCCTTGGTTTTGGGATCTAATGACCATGTCCAGTCAGATTCCACTGAGTCTGCCTAACCTGCCCAACCTATTAACATAGGCCTCAATCAGATCCCTCACAGAAATCTGACAAATCTGAATCTGCTTACATGGCTCCTAGAGCCACAGCAATCAAAAAAAAGAAAAAAAAGAAAGAAACAGGGATTCTCTGAGGCAGTGGCAGCAAGGATTGAGGCTCCTCAAAGAGGATCATTCAGATCAGTCAGTGAGGCGAAGCGGTCCATCACTAATCAGGTGGACTTCAGGGCACCCCCCATAAGTCGGTTGCTGACTTCCTTATATGCCTTTTTGAGGACAGGAAGTTAAGCCCAGCACCATTGATGGTTACAGGTCAGCCATTGCTGATAAACTAGTTGTTTTACCTGTCATCATCAGCACCAAGACGAAAATCTCACTCATCTCCTGGATAGTTTCCATAGAGACAAACCCAAAGGTAGGAGGGGGATCCCCTCCTGGAGCCTATCCCTGGTTTTTTACACCAGCTAGCTAAGGCTCCTTTTGAACCAATCCTAGAGGCTTCCTTGAAGCACCTGGCCTTCAAGACCTTTTATCCTCTTGGGTCAGGCAAGTGCAGAAGTGAGATTCATGCTTGGCAAAACAGGAATATCAGACACCAATCTGTTTGATCACAGGTGTTCCTGTATCCATCACCCAGCTTTCGTTTCAAGAATCAGCTGGCCAAAGAGGGTCCAGACAGTGTGGCCCCAGTGGTTATACCAGCCCTGGCCCAAACTCTGGATAGGTCCCTCAAGTCTGACAGGTCCCTCTTTCCGGTTAGAGCATTGCGCTACTATCTGGACAGGGCCTCAGACAGAATAAGGAAGTGGTTTTGTCTCCTTTAGGAAAGTGTCCAACAAGACACCTCACCTGCCTCTATCTCCTCTTGGATCAAGCAGACTGTGATCCTATGTTATGAGCTCTCTGACCAGGAGGCCCACCCTTTACATCAAGTTAAAAGCTCATGATGTCAGGGCCTTTGCTGCTCCTAAGGGCTTCCAGTCGGGAGTCTCCTTAGATCCATTCTTGTCAGCCTACCACTGAAGTCACTTAATAGTTTAATACCTTCACACTGTTCTATCTGAAAGGTGTGGCTTGGGCTGACTCAGAGCTTTACCAATTGGGCTCGGTGTTGGCTGCTCAGCAGAACCACAAGTGACCCTTAGATTGAGGAGATTTGTATGTATGTACATAATGTTAACAGTTCTACATGCACATACTATATAATACGACGTGCTTCCTTCGGGAGGTTTATGTGCTTTCTGGGACTGAACTCATCCCTCTCTTCCCCTACCTCAGAGCAGGTCTGTTAAAAAGGGGGGGCGACGTCGGTATAGCCCCGGGTAACCGGCTGTTGGCAACCGACCAAGGCCTTACAGGGTTTCCTGACCTTAAGGTCAATCCAGGCCTGGACCTATAGGTCTCCTAACAAAGTCAGCCTAGACCATAGGTTAAAATTTGCTATCATTTGTGAGTTCACATAAGTCCCTAGTAACTTACCCGCCGACCAAGCGGTAGTTATTCAGCATATTGTCCATTGGATGGATGTATTAATGCAATAAAATTGCAAATTTAATAAGTAAATTCAATGTTTATAAGTTAATACCCTATCCAATGGACACACAAGACCCTCCCACCGACCCCGCTATCAGCTTACTAGGGGTCAAAGAGTTTTAGACAACGAAAAAGATGCTATGATGTCAGGTTGTCTGGACAGGAAGGAAGTACGAGGCGCCATCTGGGGAGTGCACAGTTCTACGGACCAGCCAGCCGGTGGAAACACAGGACGTCTTTTTCTGACGTTTGGCGGGCCGGTCTGCGCCGACCGGTTAAGCATATTGTCCATTGGATAGGGTATTAACTTATAAAAATTTAATTTACTTATTAAATTTGCAAAATTTTTCCCCAGCATTACACAAAAGATGAGACGTGCACTTTTCATTAACCATAATACAGTAGAGTCTGAATATACAAGTTGAATGTCAAAAATCCTGGCTATTTGGTTCAAGTTTAGTGTGGGGAAGGGAGTTTGTTAAAATATCACAAGATTAAAAGACTCAGCAAAAATGTGATTATCTATTAATGGAATCTTAACAGTTACAAATTTTTCTTTCTTTTTTCATCAACCCTTTTCAGCTCACAAAATCATCTAAGGTATTTTGAATGTAACTGTAGTATATTAAGCAACCAATCGAGCTTACAAAATAAACATTATTTCAACTAGTGTTGTTCAATGTAACTCCACACTACTAACATAACCATGTCTTACTTGTTCCTACTTTACTTAAAACTGCAAAGATCTCCATCTAAATCACAAATAAGGTTTATAAATTAAATGAATTATGTTGGCTTCAACAAAGTTCCCTGTTCTCTTTTTTCACTGAATCTTACTGTAAAACTTTTGCCTATTATTCTGTTTAATTTCTCTCATCCCTAAAAAAATATTTCATGAATTTCCCTTTTTAACCAGATCTACATGATAAGTTCATTTCATACATTCAAAGTCTGTTAAATGCTGTACAATTCAAAGTATGATAATGCAGTCAACATTTAATTTCTATTCAACAAAATTTGTCAAAAATATTCACAGGAAATTGCTGAAGTGTTACAGTAAATAAAGTGGTGTTTATGTTACTTGATGTCTTTTTTCTCTATTCTTGATTCATGGCCAATAGCCTGGCCTTCCAGGCTATCTAAAACCATAATGCAAGTGTAAATTTTTTTTGCCATAATGCACACTGTGTCAGGGTGATTGTTGATTTTCCCTTAACTGAATTTCCCCCCACTGATTGCCCCCCTATTTTCAACCAATGTATGGTTTTCCCCCTGTGATATTGTGATTTCCCCCCTTCATATTTTAACAGGACTATGAAACATAGGTTATGCACTTTTGAGGGGGAAGAAATAAAAAACCATGTCCCGGTTTTACTCCAGTTGGTGTAACTAACTAAATTAACTAAATTCAATGTATATTCCTAGCACTAAATGACTTAAATATAAAGGGGAAAACTCAAAATATAATCACTGTATCACTGGGGGAAAACCATAACTTTGTAAAGGAAATTGGAGGACTATCAGCGAAGGGGAAATTCTCTGGGGGAAAATGATAGGTAATCCTGTATCAGAGGCCTTTCTCAGTTACCTAAGCTTAAGGTTAATAAATATATGAGAACATTATGAAGAATAAATATAATGCAAACAGTTGGGTCTGTACTATATGTATTAATGCCTCTGGCAAGGCTAGATGGCTAGAAGGTTGTTATTCCCCATTTACAGGGAGTATGTATGTTCTGTATGAACCAGTACAAGTTTCATCTCATTATAGGGTGGCTTAAATTTACAAGATTCTCAAGCCCTAGGGCCTTTTTACTTCTCAAAGTGAGCATAGGCTGCACTTCTCTCCTCCATTCAAATATCCTGACAGTTTTTAGTGCTGTCATTTATTCTTTCTGGTTTTTGCCTTATTGCAGGTTCAGTCTCTGGGACAGGGCACTGTAAATGGGACTCAGACTGGCATTTTCTAAAACATTCATTCTATTTATTAATTCAAATCCAAGAAAATTGACTTCTTCCAGTCTCAGTTGTAATCCCTCCACCAGATGGTTGGGATTAAATTGACTCCTTCCAGTCTCAGTTGTAATCCCTCCACCAGATGGTTGGATTCAGTTCCACATGGTAAGGTATTATAGCGCAGTAAAATTGAAAATTGTAATTACTTAAATGTAGCTTTTATAAGCTACAAGCTTACCATGTGGAACTGAAGAGAGTCCCACCCTGCTTCCCCGGTGTATTACTGAGGGGTATGGGTCAACATTGCAATGAAAAAAGGAGGAAGAATTGAGAAGAGTGCCACGAGAGTACAACCTGAGGATACGGCCAACTATAAATGTCTATTTTTCTTGGACGTTGGCCGGATGCCTGCGGCCTTCCAAGATCAGCATTCAGTTCCACATGGTAAGCTTGTAGCTTGTGAAGGCTACATTTAAGTAATTAAAATTTTCAATTTTGAGTGTAAAAACAAAATGATTGATCTGTTACGTGTAAATAGATAATTAATGTTTGAAAGAAAAGTATGCTATAATTTATAGGTAGTCTAAAGAAACAAAGGAAGATCTCTGCAATGTTCATATATTTTGTAATGTAAATGGCAATATATTCTTGATTAAATGAGCAGATTAATTGAATGTAAGTACATTATGGTAAATGGGTTTTGCTTATTTGTAGAACTGGTGTTTCATCTGGAATTTCTGGAATTCAATTTTTGCACCTTTTGATAGGCATCTTGGATTTTTGCCAAAACTAAAAAATTGTAAATATCTCAGAAGCCGTTAGAGATAGAGCAGTTGTGTGTGAATTTTTCACCCATAGAGTAGTACAAGGGTATCCTGTGTAACAGATAAAAATTTCAATTTTCGCAACTTTTGGAGACCATCTTGGATTTTAGTGGAAAATAAAAAAGTGTAAATATCTCGGAAACTGTAAGAGATGCAGCTAATTTGAGAGAATCTTTGACCTGCAGGGTAGTTCAAGGGTGTCCTATTGAAAATAGAGCAATATTAATTTGGGCCACTTTTGGCGGCCATCTTGGATTTTAGCAGAAAATAATAAAATGTAAATATCTCATAAAGCATAAGGGATAGAGCCATTTCGAGGAATTTTTTGACCCACAGGGTAGTATGAATTTATCCTTTGCAAAAGAAGAAAATTTCATTTTCGCCACTTTTGGAGGCCATCTTAGATTTTAGCTGAAAATAAAAACTTGCAAAAATCTCAGTAACCAGTAGAGATAGAGCCATTTCAAGCAAATTTTTGACCCACAGGGTATTTTAAGAGTATCCTGTGCATCAGATCAAAATTTAATTTTTCACCACTTTTGGCAGCCATGTTGAATTTTAACGGAAAATGAAAAATGTAAATATCTGGGAAATCATTAGAGATAGACCCATTTCAAGCAAATTTTTGACTCACAGGGTAGTACAAGGGTATCCTATGCAAGAAGGAACAAGCAATCAGTGCCTGTGAACGGGCTCTGTGTCAGCTGACTGTGTGTTTTGAGTTTCAGAGTGACAGAAGAAAAGGACACAAAAGTTGTGGCCTGCAAATGGTATTCAGTAGCCTTGCTGAAGGCTCAAGTTTCTTTGCAGTTAGGGAAAGTTTCCAGTTCCGATAATGGAGTTTCAGTTTCTATAATGTACTCATACATGTACTGACTTTTATAGCAGCATACAGCTAAGAGAAACTGTCTGATTAGGTTCTATCTCTTAACATGTATGAGTGCTTTATGAATACCAAATATCTGTGTGCTTGTTTGAAAAGATCATGCAAATTTGAGCCTTAAGCAAGGCTAGGTATTCAGTAGTAGTTTTCAAGTTACAACTGATTAACTGAACAGTGAAAATCTAAAAGTAGCTATTGCTCAGCTATGCCATGAGCTACAGATCTACAATTTCACTATGTTATGGCTGACCCATAAGTATCTGAACAACATATTTAAACAGAATACTCTAAATGCAATAGTTTTCCAGTTACATCTGATTTACTCAACAGTGAGAACCTGAAAGTAGTTGTTGCTCGGCTAGGCCATGACGTACATGTCTGCAATTTAACTATGTTATAGCTAATCTAATCTAATGTGGACTTTTATAGCGCTTAATCTCCCTCACTGATGGACTCTAAGGCACATCTGAACATAAAGGAAGGCAGTTAACGTAAATCGAAGGACATAGCCAAGTCATACCAATGGGACACAGGGGTGATAGGGGAGGCTATGGGGGATAGGCTTTTGCAAACAGGTAAGTTTTGAGCTTCTTTCTGAAGGAGGCAACTGATGTTGCACTGCGCACATCATGAGGGAGTTCATCCCAGATCTCAGGAACATCAAAGGCAAAACTATGGCCCTAATGTTTGACTGACTTAAAGACTGATTAGTGGAAAGGAGGAACCAGTGGAGTTTCTTTGGAATGGGTGTAACATGAGCATACTTTCTATGATTTGTAACAATATGAGCAAGGGTATTCCGAATACTTTGCAATTTGTGCTGATTGAAACATGACAAACCTCTAAACAGAGAGTTACAATGAGTGTTCGAAACTCATGCAAAAAGGTTAATGGCTGTCGGGCTTGTAACCTTGGAAAGTTGGAAGCCCTGTACAAAAGCTGGAAGTTCCATTAGAACTGAATTTTTTAAGAGAGAAAAAATTAAAAAAATTTTTAAAAAATGCTCACAAGTTGTATTGATGTGTTTTGATAATTGGTTAAAGTTTAAGATAAAGATGGACATCATGTTCAACAACCAGGGTCATAATAACTGAGACAGGCACGCAGCATTGCCACTTGTGGGAGTGGAACCCACAAAGAGGTAACAGCCTATGATAAAACAGAAGCCAGACTTGTTAACCACTAGGTAAAAAGCCATAACTCTTGATGAATTCATTTATTGTCAGAACATTTTGATGTAAAATATTTTCAAATTAAGTTCATTGCCAATTTTTCCCACAGATTCAAACCAAGGAATGTAGTTCTGGAAAATTAAACATTGCCACTCCCCTTCTATTCCCCCAGACTCCAACCTCAATGCACATCACTTCTGAATCAATACAGATGGTAGGACGTGTATTTTTTATTGCGTTAATACATCCTATCCAATGGACAATATCCTTAACCGGTCGGCGCACACGGGCCCGCCAAACGTCAGAAAAAGACGTCCTGTGTTTCCACCGGCTGGCCGGTCCGTAGTACTGTACACTCCCCAGATGGCACCTCGTACTTCCTTCCTGTCCAGACAACCTGACATCATAGCATCTTTTTCGTTTGGCACGTGTACTGTGCAGACGTGTTTTCAACATCTCCAGAGCTTTCAAAGAAAAGTGTACTTTATGATGAATTTTAACCTTATTTTGGGGATATTTTAGTGAAGAAATCTGCTGGAAACAATCCCTAGCTGTTGATGATAGGGCAGTAATCGATATATATATATGAAGGCAGCAATTTTTCTAGTTTCCTCCCATTCAACCTTTGTGTTGTAAGGGGCAGATCGACAATATTGATGAATTATGGATTTACTACTTACAGGTATTTTAGCCGTGTCTTTTGTGTTGAATGTACCTTCTTTAACATTCCAGCTACAGTCGCCATAGAAACGTTATTTCTATGACTACAAATAGAAATCACGGGAACTTCAGTCTACGTAGTTTTGAGCACTGTATATAGAAGGAATTCCCCAGGAAAGGTGCATTCTTCATCAGAGCGCACTGGTATGACTTCTCTGCTGTAAAGCATCAGTGACACCAGCCTAGCTCGAGTATTTTTTCATCAGAAGCATGAGATGAATTCTTCAGATTTCTTCAGAGCACACTCTCAGTCCCACCCTTGTGGACCCGGCCCTTGTGTCGGTAATAAGGGCAGTGGATGGCCAGGACACTGGTTTGAGTGTACAGCCGGCTGAGAAGAAGAACCGACTTCAGACCGGCCAGGACTTTCATCTACAGAGCACACTGGGCCAGGGTCCTCTGCTTTTAAAGCATCAGCTGACCGGCCAGCTCAAAGAACGCGACCTCTGACGTCATATCCAGTCAACCAATCGCGTGTCTTCCTCAAATCACGAAGCTGGTCACATGTTTTCACCGACCAGATCACGAAGTTAATCACGTGATTCACCGAACAAGAAGGTCGGAAGTGCATTCTTTGCACTCACGTCTATTGTGATTCCAGTTGTTAGTTTTTGAAATTTACCACTGGTACAGACTTCTCTGCTACAGGCATCAGTCGACCAGTCAACTCACGTTTACTGTAATAAAAAGGAAAGAACGCGACCAGTGAGGTCATCTCCCCGAAACTGGTCACGTGATTCACCGACCAGGTCACGAAGCTGATCGTCATCTCCAATCAGCCAATCACGTTGTCCCTCCGACCAGCAAGCTGGTCACGTGACACACCGACTAACAATTGTTTCTAAATATAGCTCACAAGGGCTTTCCCAGCAACTGTGAAACTACAAATAAGACGTGCGTTCAAACAAACATTGTAATTAATGGAGGAAACGTGCAGTAAACTGAATTCAACACAAGATAGTTGTGTGTACGGTTACTTCAACAACTGGTTACAGTGTACCGACCGGCTACACAGCCTTATACAGTAGCTTTAACAACTGGTTACAGTGTACCGGCAGGGTACCAACTACACAGCCTTGTACAGTTTTGTCAACTGGTTACAGAGTGTACCGACCCGTTACCGGCGGCACAGCCTGCACTGAACAGCTCGCTTCATATTAGCCGGCTACAAGCCTTCTTGCCTTCCAACCAGCACGAAGAATCAGCATCCCAAAGGTCTCCTACCAGCTGTCCACTCCTCATCAGCAGCCTATTCAGTGGCCTAAGACTGATGACAGGCCTAATAATGAGTAGTCCCTGACAGGAAGCTTTTTCCTACACAGAAACTGCTTCAGCCGGTTACAGGGCTCACCAGCCGGTTTCTAGCTATACAGTTTTCACTGAGCAGTTTTAGTTCACACCAGCTGGTTACAGAGACTACCGACCTACTATCAGGTGCAGTTGCTGTCTTGCCCTTTTCATACTGGTTTCAAAGGACCGGAACCGACCGGCAGACCACTTGGGGGCTACCTAGTTAGTAGACCAGTAACTAAATTCAATGGTCAGCCTAGCCTGCCAGTTTTACTGGTTACTAAGGGCTACATAAAATTGCTGTGGCCAAAATTGCTGGTTACAGAGAAATCAAATGGGTTTTTTGAACAGCAAGAGAAAATGTGGTTCACAATCGGACCTGTTTCATTGTGTCCGGTCAAGGGTCAGCCATCATACAAATGACAATGTATACATGCTCCACCTTACAGGCGGCTGGTCTAGGGTCAAGAGTCTATGTAATGTCAAGAGTTGTGTCAGCCCCACCCGGGCTGGACCACAGCAAGAACAAGTGGACTGTTAACTGGTATCACTGACACCACATCGGACCAGTGTCCAGAGGGACAGTAAATTTTTATCAGTCTACCAAAGGTTCTACTAAACTTACCTGAAGGGGCCAGACTAAATCACCTTTGGGAACTTAGGAAACCTTGGGAGCTGGTCCCCAGGTAGTACAATTTAGAAGGAGGGCCACACACACCCTTTTCCAGACCAGACCAGGCTCGACAATGACCCTGAACATCGTAAGCTGCTATGTCAATCACCGCAGGAACCTGTACCTGTTACAGACATTACATCAGCTTTAAATAAAATAAAAAAATGGAGACACTGGAAACCATCAGACTAACCTCCCTCCAACAAGGGGAGTGGGTTACCTCTATAGTTTTTTCAAGGATACCTACTTCCATATACCAGTACAGGAACAGTCCAGGAAATATCTGAGATTTCATGTCCAGGGTTGGACATACCTATTCAAAGCTGCTTTTCGGTCTGTCCGCAGCAGTCTTGGAGTTCACTGTAATGACAAGGAGGTGAAACTGATGGCCATGTAGAAGGATATAAGCATCCCACCACGTTTGTCTCCAGCATACTCAATATCTGTTGAAAATATGCCAAGAACTAGGTTGGCTGGTGAATTTGGAAAAGTCGGAACTGGAACCAAAGCAGATCTTCGATTTTGTAGGTTACCAGTCCGACCTCAGGGCCGGTCGGGTACGACAGACACCGGACCATTGGCAGAACTTCAGGACATCCTACTACAAATACTGTCACTACTGGCTTGTCTGGTCCAGCAGTTCATGTCTGTGATGGGTTTACTAACAGCCACAGAAAAGCAGTTTCACCTAGGCTGACCTCATATGAGACCCATACAGTGGCATCTCAAAAGCAACTGGAGGGTACCAGAGTCACTAGAAAAGGTGATTACAATACCAAGGTCCTTGCACCCACATTTACAATGGTGGCTGCAAGAGGACATTGGCCTTACAGGCTAACCATTACACCCAGTAAAACATGCTCTACAAATCTTTTCAGACACATGAAAAGAAGGGTGGGGCCCTCACTTAAACGAATGCACTGCAAGAGGCACCTGGTTCCTTCCGGAAAGCAAGTTGCATATGAATGATCTAGAACTCAAGGCAGTCTTTCTAGCTTTAAAAGAGTTCCAAGACCTCTGCATACACAAGATAGTACTTGTAGCTACTGATGACACCACAGTGGTGTCATACATAAACAATGAAGGAGGCATGAGGTTGGGCCCACTGTGTGCTCTACTATGGAGAATCTTGACTGGGTGCACCAGAAATCAAGTAACTCTCAAAGCCCGACACTTTCCAGGCCAGCTAATGTGGTAGCAGACAAGCTAGCCAAGCTAGGCCAGACCATCCAAACAGAGTGGTCTCTCCTTCAGGAGGTCTGCCAAACAATATGCAGCCGGTGGCACCGGCCTAAAATAGACCTATTTGCCACGAGGTACAACAACAAGTTGCCTCTGTTTGTGTCACCCGTACTGGATCCCCTGGCCACAGCAGTGGATGCACTAAGTCTGCCATGGGAGGATCTGGACACATATGCCTTCCCACCAGAAGCCATCTTGGGCAAGTGGTGGAGAAGTTACTGGACTCACCATGCAAGAGAATCATTCTTATTGCTCCGGGGAGGCCCAACAGGCCTTGGTTTTGGGATCTAATGACCATGTCCAGTCAGATTCCACTGAGTCTGCCTAACCTGCCCAACCTATTAACATAGGCCTCAATCAGATCCCTCACAGAAATCTGACAAATCTGAATCTGCTTACATGGCTCCTAGAGCCACAGCAATCAAAAAAAAGAAAAAAAAGAAAGAAACAGGGATTCTCTGAGGCAGTGGCAGCAAGGATTGAGGCTCCTCAAAGAGGATCATTCAGATCAGTCAGTGAGGCGAAGCGGTCCATCACTAATCAGGTGGACTTCAGGGCACCCCCCATAAGTCGGTTGCTGACTTCCTTATATGCCTTTTTGAGGACAGGAAGTTAAGCCCAGCACCATTGATGGTTACAGGTCAGCCATTGCTGATAAACTAGTTGTTTTACCTGTCATCATCAGCACCAAGACGAAAATCTCACTCATCTCCTGGATAGTTTCCATAGAGACAAACCCAAAGGTAGGAGGGGGATCCCCTCCTGGAGCCTATCCCTGGTTTTTTACACCAGCTAGCTAAGGCTCCTTTTGAACCAATCCTAGAGGCTTCCTTGAAGCACCTGGCCTTCAAGACCTTTTATCCTCTTGGGTCAGGCAAGTGCAGAAGTGAGATTCATGCTTGGCAAAACAGGAATATCAGACACCAATCTGTTTGATCACAGGTGTTCCTGTATCCATCACCCAGCTTTCGTTTCAAGAATCAGCTGGCCAAAGAGGGTCCAGACAGTGTGGCCCCAGTGGTTATACCAGCCCTGGCCCAAACTCTGGATAGGTCCCTCAAGTCTGACAGGTCCCTCTTTCCGGTTAGAGCATTGCGCTACTATCTGGACAGGGCCTCAGACAGAATAAGGAAGTGGTTTTGTCTCCTTTAGGAAAGTGTCCAACAAGACACCTCACCTGCCTCTATCTCCTCTTGGATCAAGCAGACTGTGATCCTATGTTATGAGCTCTCTGACCAGGAGGCCCACCCTTTACATCAAGTTAAAAGCTCATGATGTCAGGGCCTTTGCTGCTCCTAAGGGCTTCCAGTCGGGAGTCTCCTTAGATCCATTCTTGTCAGCCTACCACTGAAGTCACTTAATAGTTTAATACCTTCACACTGTTCTATCTGAAAGGTGTGGCTTGGGCTGACTCAGAGCTTTACCAATTGGGCTCGGTGTTGGCTGCTCAGCAGAACCACAAGTGACCCTTAGATTGAGGAGATTTGTATGTATGTACATAATGTTAACAGTTCTACATGCACATACTATATAATACGACGTGCTTCCTTCGGGAGGTTTATGTGCTTTCTGGGACTGAACTCATCCCTCTCTTCCCCTACCTCAGAGCAGGTCTGTTAAAAAGGGGGGGCGACGTCGGTATAGCCCCGGGTAACCGGCTGTTGGCAACCGACCAAGGCCTTACAGGGTTTCCTGACCTTAAGGTCAATCCAGGCCTGGACCTATAGGTCTCCTAACAAAGTCAGCCTAGACCATAGGTTAAAATTTGCTATCATTTGTGAGTTCACATAAGTCCCTAGTAACTTACCCGCCGACCAAGCGGTAGTTATTCAGCATATTGTCCATTGGATGGATGTATTAATGCAATAAAATTGCAAATTTAATAAGTAAATTCAATGTTTATAAGTTAATACCCTATCCAATGGACACACAAGACCCTCCCACCGACCCCGCTATCAGCTTACTAGGGGTCAAAGAGTTTTAGACAACGAAAAAGATGCTATGATGTCAGGTTGTCTGGACAGGAAGGAAGTACGAGGCGCCATCTGGGGAGTGCACAGTTCTACGGACCAGCCAGCCGGTGGAAACACAGGACGTCTTTTTCTGACGTTTGGCGGGCCGGTCTGCGCCGACCGGTTAAGCATATTGTCCATTGGATAGGGTATTAACTTATAAAAATTTAATTTACTTATTAAATTTGCAAAATTTTTCCCCAGCATTACACAAAAGATGAGACGTACACTTTTCATTAACCATAATACAGTAGAGTCTGAATATACAAGTTGAATGTCAAAAATCCTGGCTATTTGGTTCAAGTTTAGTGTGGGGAAGGGAGTTTGTTAAAATATCACAAGATTAAAAGACTCAGCAAAAATGTGATTATCTATTAATGGAATCTTAACAGTTACAAATTTTTCTTTCTTTTTTCATCAACCCTTTTCAGCTCACAAAATCATCTAAGGTATTTTGAATGTAACTGTAGTATATTAAGCAACCAATCGAGCTTACAAAATAAACATTATTTCAACTAGTGTTGTTCAATGTAACTCCACACTACTAACATAACCATGTCTTACTTGTTCCTACTTTACTTAAAACTGCAAAGATCTCCATCTAAATCACAAATAAGGTTTATAAATTAAATGAATTATGTTGGCTTCAACAAAGTTCCCTGTTCTCTTTTTTCACTGAATCTTACTGTAAAACTTTTGCCTATTATTCTGTTTAATTTCTCTCATCCCTAAAAAAATATTTCATGAATTTCCCTTTTTAACCAGATCTACATGATAAGTTCATTTCATACATTCAAAGTCTGTTAAATGCTGTACAATTCAAAGTATGATAATGCAGTCAACATTTAATTTCTATTCAACAAAATTTGTCAAAAATATTCACAGGAAATTGCTGAAGTGTTACAGTAAATAAAGTGGTGTTTATGTTACTTGATGTCTTTTTTCTCTATTCTTGATTCATGGCCAATAGCCTGGCCTTCCAGGCTATCTAAAACCATAATGCAAGTGTAAATTTTTTTTGCCATAATGCACACTGTGTCAGGGTGATTGTTGATTTTCCCTTAACTGAATTTCCCCCCACTGATTGCCCCCCTATTTTCAACCAATGTATGGTTTTCCCCCTGTGATATTGTGATTTCCCCCCTTCATATTTTAACAGGACTATGAAACATAGGTTATGCACTTTTGAGGGGGAAGAAATAAAAAACCATGTCCCGGTTTTACTCCAGTTGGTGTAACTAACTAAATTAACTAAATTCAATGTATATTCCTAGCACTAAATGACTTAAATATAAAGGGGAAAACTCAAAATATAATCACTGTATCACTGGGGAAAAACCATAACTTTGTAAAAGAAATTGGAAGACTATCAGCGAAGGGGAAATTCTCTGGGGGAAAATGATAGGTAATCCTGTATCAGAGGCCTTTCTCAGTTACCTAAGCTTAAGGTTAATAAATATATGAGAACATTATGAAGAATAAATATAATGCAAACAGTTGGGTCTGTACTATATGTATTAATGCCTCTGGCAAGGCTAGATGGCTAGAAGGTTGTTATTCCCCATTTACAGGGAGTATGTATGTTCTGTATGAACCAGTACAAGTTTCATCTCATTATAGGGTGGCTTAAATTTACAAGATTCTCAAGCCCTAGGGCCTTTTTACTTCTCAAAGTGAGCATAGGCTGCACTTCTCTCCTCCATTCAAATATCCTGACAGTTTTTAGTGCTGTCATTTATTCTTTCTGGTTTTTGCCTTATTGCAGGTTCAGTCTCTGGGACAGGGCACTGTAAATGGGACTCAGACTGGCATTTTCTAAAACATTCATTCTATTTATTAATTCAAATCCAAGAAAATTGACTTCTTCCAGTCTCAGTTGTAATCCCTCCACCAGATGGTTGGGATTAAATTGACTCCTTCCAGTCTCAGTTGTAATCCCTCCACCAGATGGTTGGATTCAGTTCCACATGGTAAGGTATTATAGCGCAGTAAAATTGAAAATTGTAATTACTTAAATGTAGCTTTTATAAGCTACAAGCTTACCATGTGGAACTGAAGAGAGTCCCACCCTGCTTCCCCGGTGTATTACTGAGGGGTATGGGTCAACATTGCAATGAAAAAAGGAGGAAGAATTGAGAAGAGTGCCACGAGAGTACAACCTGAGGATACGGCCAACTATAAATGTCTATTTTTCTTGGACGTTGGCCGGATGCCTGCGGCCTTCCAAGATCAGCATTCAGTTCCACATGGTAAGCTTGTAGCTTGTGAAGGCTACATTTAAGTAATTAAAATTTTCAATTTTGAGTGTAAAAACAAAATGATTGATCTGTTACGTGTAAATAGATAATTAATGTTTGAAAGAAAAGTATGCTATAATTTATAGGTAGTCTAAAGAAACAAAGGAAGATCTCTGCAATGTTCATATATTTTGTAATGTAAATGGCAATATATTCTTGATTAAATGAGCAGATTAATTGAATGTAAGTACATTATGGTAAATGGGTTTTGCTTATTTGTAGAACTGGTGTTTCATCTGGAATTTCTGGAATTCAATTTTTGCACCTTTTGATAGGCATCTTGGATTTTTGCCAAAACTAAAAAATTGTAAATATCTCAGAAGCCGTTAGAGATAGAGCAGTTGTGTGTGAATTTTTCACCCATAGAGTAGTACAAGGGTATCCTGTGTAACAGATAAAAATTTCAATTTTCGCAACTTTTGGAGACCATCTTGGATTTTAGTGGAAAATAAAAAAGTGTAAATATCTCGGAAACTGTAAGAGATGCAGCTAATTTGAGAGAATCTTTGACCTGCAGGGTAGTTCAAGGGTGTCCTATTGAAAATAGAGCAATATTAATTTGGGCCACTTTTGGCGGCCATCTTGGATTTTAGCAGAAAATAATAAAATGTAAATATCTCATAAAGCATAAGGGATAGAGCCATTTCGAGGAATTTTTTGACCCACAGGGTAGTATGAATTTATCCTTTGCAAAAGAAGAAAATTTCATTTTCGCCACTTTTGGAGGCCATCTTAGATTTTAGCTGAAAATAAAAAATTGCAAAAATCTCAGTAACCAGTAGAGATAGAGCCATTTCAAGCAAATTTTTGACCCACAGGGTATTTTAAGAGTATCCTGTGCATCAGATCAAAATTTAATTTTTCACCACTTTTGGCAGCCATGTTGAATTTTAACGGAAAATGAAAAATGTAAATATCTGGGAAATCATAAGAGATAGACCCATTTCAAGCAAATTTTTGACTCACAGGGTAGTACAAGGGTATCCTATGCAAGAAGGAACAAGCAATCAGTGCCTGTGAACAGGCTCTGTGTCAGCTGACTGTGTGTTTTGAGTTTCAGAGTGACAGAAGAAAAGGACACAAAAGTTGTGGCCTGCAAATGGTATTCAGTAGCCTTGCTGAAGGCTCAAGTTTCTTTGCAGTTAGGGAAAGTTTCCAGTTCCGATAATGGAGTTTCAGTTTCTATAATGTACTCATACATGTACTGACTTTTATAGCAGCATACAGCTAAGAGAAACTGTCTGATTAGGTTCTATCTCTTAACATGTATGAGTGCTTTATGAATACCAAATATCTGTGTGCTTGTTTGAAAAGATCATGCAAATTTGAGCCTTAAGCAAGGCTAGGTATTCAGTAGTAGTTTTCAAGTTACAACTGATTAACTGAACAGTGAAAATTTAAAAGTAGCTATTGCTCAGCTATGCCATGAGCTACAGATCTACAATTTCACTATGTTATGGCTGACCCATAAGTATCTGAACAACATATTTAAACAGAATACTCTAAATGCAATAGTTTTCCAGTTACATCTGATTTACTCAACAGTGAGAACCTGAAAGTAGTTGTTGCTCGGCTAGGCCATGACGTACATGTCTGCAATTTAACTATGTTATAGCTAATCTAATCTAATGTGGACTTTTATAGCGCTTAATCTCCCTCACTGATGGACTCTAAGGCACATCTGAACATAAAGGAAGGCAGTTAACGTAAATCGAAGGACATAGCCAAGTCATACCAATGGGACACAGGGGTGATAGGGGAGGCTATGGGGGATAGGCTTTTGCAAACAGGTAAGTTTTGAGCTTCTTTCTGAAGGAGGCAACTGATGTTGCACTGCGCACATCATGAGGGAGTTCATCCCAGATCTCAGGAACATCAAAGGCAAAACTATGGCCCTAATGTTTGACTGACTTAAAGACTGATTAGTGGAAAGGAGGAACCAGTGGAGTTTCTTTGGAATGGGTGTAACATGAGCATACTTTCTATGATTTGTAACAATATGAGCAAGGGTATTCCGAATACTTTGCAATTTGTGCTGATTGAAACATGACAAACCTCTAAACAGAGAGTTACAATGAGTGTTCGAAACTCATGCAAAAAGGTTAATGGCTGTCGGGCTTGTAACCTTGGAAAGTTGGAAGCCCTGTACAAAAGCTGGAAGTTCCATTAGAACTGAATTTTTTAAGAGAGAAAAAATTAAAAAAATTTTTAAAAAATGCTCACAAGTTGTATTGATGTGTTTTGATAATTGGTTAAAGTTTAAGATAAAGATGGACATCATGTTCAACAACCAGGGTCATAATAACTGAGACAGGCACGCAGCATTGCCACTTGTGGGAGTGGAACCCACAAAGAGGTAACAGCCTATGATAAAACAGAAGCCAGACTTGTTAACCACTAGGTAAAAAGCCATAACTCTTGATGAATTCATTTATTGTCAGAACATTTTGATGTAAAATATTTTCAAATTAAGTTCATTGCCAATTTTTCCCACAGATTCAAACCAAGGAATGTAGTTCTGGAAAATTAAACATTGCCACTCCCCTTCTATTCCCCCAGACTCCAACCTCAATGCACATCACTTCTGAATCAATACAGATGGTAGGACGTGTATTTTTTATTGCGTTAATACATCCTATCCAATGGACAATATCCTTAACCGGTCGGCGCACACGGGCCCGCCAAACGTCAGAAAAAGACGTCCTGTGTTTCCACCGGCTGGCCGGTCCGTAGTACTGTACACTCCCCAGATGGCACCTCGTACTTCCTTCCTGTCCAGACAACCTGACATCATAGCATCTTTTTCGTTTGGCACGTGTACTGTGCAGACGTGTTTTCAACATCTCCAGAGCTTTCAAAGAAAAGTGTACTTTATGATGAATTTTAACCTTATTTTGGGGATATTTTAGTGAAGAAATCTGCTGGAAACAATCCCTAGCTGTTGATGATAGGGCAGTAATCGATATATATATATGAAGGCAGCAATTTTTCTAGTTTCCTCCCATTCAACCTTTGTGTTGTAAGGGGCAGATCGACAATATTGATGAATTATGGATTTACTACTTACAGGTATTTTAGCCGTGTCTTTTGTGTTGAATGTACCTTCTTTAACATTCCAGCTACAGTCGCCATAGAAACGTTATTTCTATGACTACAAATAGAAATCACGGGAACTTCAGTCTACGTAGTTTTGAGCACTGTATATAGAAGGAATTCCCCAGGAAAGGTGCATTCTTCATCAGAGCGCACTGGTATGACTTCTCTGCTGTAAAGCATCAGTGACACCAGCCTAGCTCGAGTATTTTTTCATCAGAAGCATGAGATGAATTCTTCAGATTTCTTCAGAGCACACTCTCAGTCCCACCCTTGTGGACCCGGCCCTTGTGTCGGTAATAAGGGCAGTGGATGGCCAGGACACTGGTTTGAGTGTACAGCCGGCTGAGAAGAAGAACCGACTTCAGACCGGCCAGGACTTTCATCTACAGAGCACACTGGGCCAGGGTCCTCTGCTTTTAAAGCATCAGCTGACCGGCCAGCTCAAAGAACGCGACCTCTGACGTCATATCCAGTCAACCAATCGCGTGTCTTCCTCAAATCACGAAGCTGGTCACATGTTTTCACCGACCAGATCACGAAGTTAATCACGTGATTCACCGAACAAGAAGGTCGGAAGTGCATTCTTTGCACTCACGTCTATTGTGATTCCAGTTGTTAGTTTTTGAAATTTACCACTGGTACAGACTTCTCTGCTACAGGCATCAGTCGACCAGTCAACTCACGTTTACTGTAATAAAAAGGAAAGAACGCGACCAGTGAGGTCATCTCCCCGAAACTGGTCACGTGATTCACCGACCAGGTCACGAAGCTGATCGTCATCTCCAATCAGCCAATCACGTTGTCCCTCCGACCAGCAAGCTGGTCACGTGACACACCGACTAACAATTGTTTCTAAATATAGCTCACAAGGGCTTTCCCAGCAACTGTGAAACTACAAATAAGACGTGCGTTCAAACAAACATTGTAATTAATGGAGGAAACGTGCAGTAAACTGAATTCAACACAAGATAGTTGTGTGTACGGTTACTTCAACAACTGGTTACAGTGTACCGACCGGCTACACAGCCTTATACAGTAGCTTTAACAACTGGTTACAGTGTACCGGCAGGGTACCAACTACACAGCCTTGTACAGTTTTGTCAACTGGTTACAGAGTGTACCGACCCGTTACCGGCGGCACAGCCTGCACTGAACAGCTCGCTTCATATTAGCCGGCTACAAGCCTTCTTGCCTTCCAACCAGCACGAAGAATCAGCATCCCAAAGGTCTCCTACCAGCTGTCCACTCCTCATCAGCAGCCTATTCAGTGGCCTAAGACTGATGACAGGCCTAATAATGAGTAGTCCCTGACAGGAAGCTTTTTCCTACACAGAAACTGCTTCAGCCGGTTACAGGGCTCACCAGCCGGTTTCTAGCTATACAGTTTTCACTGAGCAGTTTTAGTTCACACCAGCTGGTTACAGAGACTACCGACCTACTATCAGGTGCAGTTGCTGTCTTGCCCTTTTCATACTGGTTTCAAAGGACCGGAACCGACCGGCAGACCACTTGGGGGCTACCTAGTTAGTAGACCAGTAACTAAATTCAATGGTCAGCCTAGCCTGCCAGTTTTACTGGTTACTAAGGGCTACATAAAATTGCTGTGGCCAAAATTGCTGGTTACAGAGAAATCAAATGGGTTTTTTGAACAGCAAGAGAAAATGTGGTTCACAATCGGACCTGTTTCATTGTGTCCGGTCAAGGGTCAGCCATCATACAAATGACAATGTATACATGCTCCACCTTACAGGCGGCTGGTCTAGGGTCAAGAGTCTATGTAATGTCAAGAGTTGTGTCAGCCCCACCCGGGCTGGACCACAGCAAGAACAAGTGGACTGTTAACTGGTATCACTGACACCACATCGGACCAGTGTCCAGAGGGACAGTAAATTTTTATCAGTCTACCAAAGGTTCTACTAAACTTACCTGAAGGGGCCAGACTAAATCACCTTTGGGAACTTAGGAAACCTTGGGAGCTGGTCCCCAGGTAGTACAATTTAGAAGGAGGGCCACACACACCCTTTTCCAGACCAGACCAGGCTCGACAATGACCCTGAACATCGTAAGCTGCTATGTCAATCACCGCAGGAACCTGTACCTGTTACAGACATTACATCAGCTTTAAATAAAATAAAAAAATGGAGACACTGGAAACCATCAGACTAACCTCCCTCCAACAAGGGGAGTGGGTTACCTCTATAGTTTTTTCAAGGATACCTACTTCCATATACCAGTACAGGAACAGTCCAGGAAATATCTGAGATTTCATGTCCAGGGTTGGACATACCTATTCAAAGCTGCTTTTCGGTCTGTCCGCAGCAGTCTTGGAGTTCACTGTAATGACAAGGAGGTGAAACTGATGGCCATGTAGAAGGATATAAGCATCCCACCACGTTTGTCTCCAGCATACTCAATATCTGTTGAAAATATGCCAAGAACTAGGTTGGCTGGTGAATTTGGAAAAGTCGGAACTGGAACCAAAGCAGATCTTCGATTTTGTAGGTTACCAGTCCGACCTCAGGGCCGGTCGGGTCCGGCAGACACCGGACCATTGGCAGAACTTCAGGACATCATACTACAAATACTGTCACTACTGGCTTGTCTGGTCCAGCAGTTCATGTCTGTGATGGGTTTACTAACAGCCACAGAAAAGCAGTTTCACCTAGGCCGACCTCATATGAGACCCATACAGTGGCATCTCAAAAGCAACTGGAGGGTACCAGTGTCACTAGAAAAGGTGATTACAATACCAAGGTCCTTGCACCCACATTTACAATGGTGGCTGCAAGAGGACATTGGCCTTACAGGCTAACCATTACACCCAGTAAAACATGCTCTACAAATCTTTTCAGACACATGAAAAGAAGGGTGGGGCCCTCACTTAAATGAATGCACTGCAAGAGGCACCTGGTTCCTTCCGGAAAGCAAGTTGCATATGAATGATCTAGAACTCAAGGCAGTCTTTCTAGCTTTAAAAGAGTTCCAAGACCTCTGCATACACAAGATAGTACTTGTAGCTACTGATGACACCACAGTGGTGTCATACATAAACAATGAAGGAGGCATGAGGTTGGGCCCACTGTGTGCTCTACTATGGAGAATCTTGACTGGGTGCACCAGAAATCAAGTAACTCTCAAAGCCCGACACTTTCCAGGCCAGCTAATGTGGTAGCAGACAAGCTAGCCAAGCTAGGCCAGACCATCCAAACAGAGTGGTCTCTCCTTCAGGAGGTCTGCCAAACAATATGCAGCCGGTGGCACCGGCCTAAAATAGACCTATTTGCCACGAGGTTCAACAACAAGTTGCCTCTGTTTGTGTCACCCGTACTGGATCCCCTGGCCACAGCAGTGGATGCACTAAGTCTGCCATGGGAGGATCTGGACACATATGCCTTCCCACCAGAAGCCATCTTGGGCAAGTGGTGGAGAAGTTACAGGACTCCCCATGCAAGAGAATCATTCTTATTGCTCCGGGGAGGCCCAACAGGCCTTGGTTTTGGGATCTAATGACCATGTCCAGTCAGATTCCACTGAGTCTGCCTAACCTGCCCAACCTGTTAACATAGGCCTCAATCAGATCCCTCACAGAAATCTGACAAATCTGAATCTGCTTACATGGCTCCTAGAGCCACAGCAATCAAAAAAAAGAAAAAAAAGAAAGAAACAGGGATTCTCTGAGGCAGTGGCAGCAAGGATTGAGGCTCCTCAAAGAGGATCATTCAGATCAGTCAGTGAGGCGAAGTGGTCCATCACTAATCAGGTGGACTTCAGGGCACCCCCCATAAGTCGGTTGCTGACTTCCTTATATGCCTTTTTGAGGACAGGAAGTTAAGCCCAGCACCATTGATGGTTACAGGTCAGCCATTGCTGATAAACTAGTTATTTTACCTGTCATCATCAGCACCAAGACGAAAATCTCACTCGTCTCCTGGATAGTTTCCATAGAGACAGACCCAAAGGTAGGAGGGGGATCCCCTCCTGGAGCCTATCCCTGGTTTTTTACACCAGCTAGCTAAGGCTCCTTTTGAACCAATCCTAGAGGCTTCCTTGAAGCACCTGACCTTCAAGACCTTTTATCCTCTTGGCCCTTGGGTCAGGCAAGTGCAGAAGTGAGATTCATGCTTGGCAAAACAGGAATATCAGACACCAATCTGTTTGATCACAGGTGTTCCTGTATCCATCACCCAGCTTTCTTTTCAAGAATCAGCTGGCCAAAGAGGGTCCAGACAGTGTGGCCCCAGTGGTTATACCAGCCCTGGCCCAAACTCTGGATAGGTCACTCAAGTCTGACAGGTCCCTCTTTCCGGTTAGAGCATTGCGCTACTATCTGGACAGGGCCTCAGACAGAATATAATAAGGAAGTGGTTTAGTCTCCTTTAGGAAAGTGTCCAACAAGACACCTCACCTGCCTCTATCTCCTCTTGGATCAAGCAGACTGTGATCCTATGTTATGAGCTCTCTGACCAGGAGGCCCACCCTTTACATCAAGTTAAAAGCTCATGATGTCAGGGCCTTTGCTGCTCCTAAGGGCTTCCAGTCAGGAGTCTCCTTAGATCCATTCTTGTCAGCCTACCACTGAAGTCACTTAATAGTTTAATACCTTCACACTGTTCTATCTGAAAGGTGTGGCTTGGGCTGACTCAGAGCTTTACCAATTGGGCTCAGTGTTGGCTGCTCAGCAGAACCACAAGTGGCCCTTAGATTGAGGAGATTTGTATGTATGTACATAATGTTAACAGTTCTACATGCACATACTATATAATACGACGTGCTTCCTTCGGGAGGTTTATGTGCTTTCTGGGACTGAACTCATCCCTCTCTTCCCCTACCTCAGAGCAGGTCTGTTAGAAAGGGGGGGCGACGTCGGTATAGCCCCGGGTAACCGGCTGTTGGCAACCGACCAAGGCCTTACAGGCTTTCCTGACCTTAAGGTCAATCCAGGCCTGGACCTATAGGTCTCCTAACAAAGTCAGCCTAGACCATAGGTTAAAATTTGCTATCATTTGTGAGTTCACATAAGTCCCTAGTAACTTACCCGCCGACCAAGCGGTAGTTATTCAGCATATTGTCCATTGGATGGATGTATTAACGCAAGTAAATTCAATGTTTATAAGTTAATACCCTATCCAATGGACACACAAGACCCTCCCACCGACCCCGCTATCAGCTTACTAGGGGTCAAAGAGTTTTAGACAACGAAAAAGATGCTATGATGTCAGGTTGTCTGGACAGGAAGGAAGTACGAGGTGCCATCTGGGGAGTGCACAGTTCTACGGACCAGCCAGCCGGTGGAAACACAGGACGTCTTTTTCTGACGTTTGGCGGGCCGGTCTGCGCCGACCGGTTAAGCATATTGTCCATTGGATAGGGTATTAACTTATAAAAATTTAATTTACTTATTAAATTTGCAAAATTTTTCCCCAGCATTACACAAAAGATGAGACGTGCACTTTTCATTAACCATAATACAGTAGAGTCTGAATATACAAGTTGAATGTCAAAAATCCTGGCTATTTGGTTCAAGTTTAGTGTGGGGAAGGGAGTTTGTTAAAATATCACAAGATTAAAAGACTCAGCAAAAAATGTGATTATCTATTAATGGAATCTTAACAGTTACAAATTTTTCTTTCTTTTTTCATCAACCCTTTTCAGCTCACAAAATCATCTAAGGTATTTTGAATGTAACTGTAGTATATTAAGCAACCAATCGAGCTTACAAAATAAACATTATTTCAACTAGTGTTGTTCAATGTAACTCCACACTACTAACATAACCATGTCTTACTTGTTCCTACTTTACTTAAAACTGCAAAGATCTCCATCTAAATCACAAATAAGGTTTATAAATTAAATGAATTATGTTGGCTTCAACAAAGTTCCCTGTTCTCTTTTTTCACTGAATCTTACTGTAAAACTTTTGCCTATTATTCTGTTTAATTTCTCTCATCCCTAAAAAAATATTTCATGAATTTCCCTTTTTAACCAGATCTACATGATAAGTTCATTTCATACATTCAAAGTCTGTTAAATGCTGTACAATTCAAAGTATGATAATGCAGTCAACATTTAATTTCTATTCAACAAAATTTGTCAAAAATATTCACAGGAAATTGCTGAAGTGTTACAGTAAATAAAGTGGTGTTTATGTTACTTGATGTCTTTTTTCTCTATTCTTGATTCATGGCCAATAGCCTGGCCTTCCAGGCTATCTAAAACCATAATGCAAGTGTAAATTTTTTTTGCCATAATGCACACTGTGTCAGGGTGATTGTTGATTTTCCCTTAACTGAATTTCCCCCCACTGATTGCCCCCCTTTTTTCAACCAATGTATGGTTTTCCCCCTGTGATATTGGGATTTCCCCTCTTCATATTTTAACAGGACTATGAAACATAAGTTATGCACTTTTGAGGGGGAAGAAATAAAAAACCATGTCCCGGTTTTACTCCAGTTGGTGTAACTAACTAAATTAACTAAATTCAATGTATATTCCTAGCACTAAATGACTTAAATATAAAGGGGAAAACTCAAAATATAATCACTGTATCACTGGGGGAAAACCATAACTTTGTAAAAGAAATTGGAGGACTATCAGCGAAGGGGAAATTCTCTGGGGGGCAAATGATAGGTAATCCTGTATCAGAGGCCTTTCTCAGTTACCTAAGCTTAAGCTTAATAAATATATGAGAACATTATGAAGAATAAATATAATGCAAACAGTTGGGTCTGTACTATATGTATTAATGCCTCTGGCAAGGCTAGATGGCTAGAAGGTTGTTATTCCCCATTTACAGGGAGTATGTATGTTCTGTATGAACCAGTACAAGTTTCATCTCATTATAGGGTGGCTTAAATTTACAAGATTCTCAAGCCCTAGGGCCTTTTTACTTCTCAAAGTGAGCATAGGCTGCACTTCTCTCCTCCATTCAAATATCCTGACAGTTTTTAGTGCTGTCATTTATTCTTTCTGGTTTTTGCCTTATTGCAGGTTCAGTCTCTGGGACGGGGCACTGTAAATGGGACTCAGACTGGCATTTTCTAAAACATTCATTCTATTTATTAATTCAAATCCAAGAAAAATTGACTTCTTCCAGTCTCAGTTGTAATCCCTCCACCAGATGGTTGGTATTAAATTGACTCCTTCCAGTCTCAGTTGTAATCCCTCCACCAGATGGTTGGATTCAGTTCCACATGGTAAGCTATTATAGCGCAATAAAATTGAAAATTGTAATTACTTAAATGTAGCTTTTATAAGCTACAAGCTTACCATGTGGAACTGAAGAGAGTCCCACCCTGCTTCCCCGGTGTATTACTGAGGGGTATGGGTCAACATTGCAATGAAAAAAGGAGGAAGAATTGAGAAGAGTGCCACGAGAGTACAACCTGAGGATACGGCCAACTATAAATGTCTATTTTTCTTGGACGTTGGCCGGATGCCTGCGGCCTTCCAAGATCAGCATTCAGTTCCACATGGTAAGCTTGTAGCTTGTGAAGGCTACATTTAAGTAATTAAAATTTTCAATTTTGAGTGTAAAAACAAAATGATTGATCTGTTACGTGTAAATAGATAATTAATGTTTGAAAGAAAAGTATGCTATAATTTATAGGTAGTCTAAAGAAACAAAGGAAGATCTCTGCAATGTTCATATATTTTGTAATGTAAATGGCAATATATTCTTGATTAAATGAGCAGATTAATTGAATGTAAGTACATTATGGTAAATGGGTTTTGCTTATTTGTAGAACTGGTGTTTCATCTGGAATTTCTGGAATTCAATTTTAGCACCTTTTGATAGGCATCTTGGATTTTTGCCAAAACTAAAAAATTGTAAATATCTCAGAAGCCGTTAGAGATAGAGCAGTTGTGTGTGAATTTTTCACCCATAGAGTAGTACAAGGGTATCCTGTGTAACAGATAAAAATTTCAATTTTCGCAACTTTTGGAGACCATCTTGGATTTTAGTGGAAAATAAAAAAGTGTAAATATCTCGGAAACTGTAAGAGATGCAGCTAATTTGAGAGAATCTTTGACCTGCAGGGTAGTTCAAGGGTGTCCTATTGAAAATAGAACAATATTAATTTGGGCCACTTTTGGCGGCCATCTTGGATTTTAGCAGAAAATAATAAAATGTAAATATCTCATAAAGCATAAGGGATAGAGCCATTTCGAGGAATTTTTTGACCCACAGGGTAGTATGAATTTATCCTTTGCAAAAGAAGAAAATTTCATTTTCGCCACTTTTGGAGGCCATCTTAGATTTTAGCTGAAAATAAAAAATTGCAAAAATCTCAGTAACCAGTAGAGATAGAGCCATTTCAAGCAAATTTTTGACCCACAGGGTATTTTAAGAGTATCCTGTGCATCAGATCAAAATTTAATTTTTCACCACTTTTGGCAGCCATGTTGAATTTTAACGGAAAATGAAAAATGTAAATATCTGGGAAATCATAAGAGATAGACCCATTTCAAGCAAATTTTTGACTCACAGGGTAGTACAAGGGTATCCTATGCAAGAAGGAACAAGCAATCAGTGCCTGTGAACGGGCTCTGTGTCAGCTGACTGTGTGTTTTGAGTTTCAGAGTGACAGAAGAAAAGGACACAAAAGTTGTGGCCTGCAAATGGTATTCAGTAGCCTTGCTGAAGGCTCAAGTTTCTTAGCAGTTAGGGAAAGTTTCCAGTTCCGATAATGGAGTTTCAGTTTATATAATGTACTCATACATGTACTGACTTTTATAGCAGCATACAGCTAAGAGAAACTGTCTGATTAGGTTCTATCTCTTAACATGTATGAGTGCTTTATGAATACCAAATATCTGTGTGCTTGTTTGAAAAGATCATGCAAATTTGAGCCTTAAGCAAGGCTAGGTATTCAGTAGTAGTTTTCAAGTTACAACTGATTAACTGAACAGTGAAAATCTAAAAGTAGCTATTGCTCAGCTATGCCATGAGCTACAGATCTACAATTTCACTATGTTATGGCTGACCCATAAGTATCTGAACAACATATTTAAACAGAATACTCTAAATGCAATAGTTTTCCAGTTACATCTGATTTACTCAACAGTGAGAACCTGAAAGTAGTTGTTGCTTGGCTAGGCCATGACGTACATGTCTGCAATTTAACTATGTTATAGCTAATCTAATCTAATGTGGACTTTTATAGCGCTTAATCTCCCTCACTGATGGACTCTAAGGCACATCTGAACATAAAGGAAGGCAGTTAACGTAAATCGAAGGACATAGCCAAGTCATACCAATGGGACACAGGGGTGACAGGGGAGGCTATGGGGGATAGGCTTTTGCAAACAGGTAAGTTTTGAGCTTCTTTCTGAAGGAGGCAACTAATGTTGCACTGCGCACATCATGAGGGAGTTCATCCCAGATCTCAGGAACATCAAAGGCAAAACTATGGCCCTAATGTTTGACTGACTTAAAGACTGATTAGTGGAAAGGAGGAACCAGTGGAGTTTCTTTGGAATGGGTGTAACATGAGCATACTTTCTATGATTTGTAACAATATGAGCAAGGGTATTCTGAATACTTTGCAATTTGTGCTGATTGAAACATGACAAACCTCTAAACAGAGAGTTACAATGAGTGTTCGAAACTCATGCAAAAAAGTTAATGGCTGTCGGGCTTGTAACCTTGGAAAGTTGGAAGCCCTGTACAAAAGCTGGAAGTTCCATTAGAACTGAATTTTTTAAGAGAGAAAAAATTTAAAAAATTTTTTAAAAATGCTCACAAGTTGTATTGATGTGTTTTGATAATTGGTTAAAGTTTAAGATAAAGATGGACATCATGTTCAACAACCAGGGTCATAATAACTGAGACAGGCACGCAGCATTGCCACTTGTGGGAGTGGAACCCACAAAGAGGTAACAGCCTATGATAAAACAGAAGCCAGACTTGTTAACCACTAGGTAAAAAGCCATAACTCTTGATGAATTCATTTATTGTCAGAACATTTTGATGTAAAATATTTTCAAATTAAGTTCATTGCCAATTTTTCCCACAGATTCAAACCAAGGAATGTAGTTCTGGAAAATTAAACATTGCCACTCCCCTTCTATTCCCCCAGACTCCAACCTCAATGCACATCACTTCTGAATCAATACAGATGGTAGGACGTGTATTTTTTATTGCGTTAATACATCCTATCCAATGGACAATATCCTTAACCGGTCGGCGCACACGGGCCCGCCAAACGTCAGAAAAAGACGTCCTGTGTTTCCACCGGCTGGCCGGTCCGTAGTACTGTACACTCCCCAGATGGCACCTCGTACTTCCTTCCTGTCCAGACAACCTGACATCATAGCATCTTTTTCGTTTGGCACGTGTACTGTGCAGACGTGTTTTCAACATCTCCAGAGCTTTCAAAGATAAGTGTACTTCATGATGAATTTTAACCTTATTTTGGGGATATTTTAGTGAAGAAATCTGCTGGAAACAATCCCTAGCTGTTGATGATAGGGCAGTAATCGATATATATATATGAAGGCAGCAATTTTTCTAGTTTCCTCCCATTCAACCTTTGTGTTGTAAGGGGCAGATCGACAATATTGATGAATTATGGATTTACTACTTACAGGTATTTTAGCCGTGTCTTTTGTGTTGAATGTACCTTCTTTAACATTCCAGCTACAGTCGCCATAGAAACGTTATTTCTATGACTACAAATAGAAATCACGGGAACTTCAGTCTACGTAGTTTTGAGCACTGTATATAGAAGGAATTCCCCAGGAAAGGTGCATTCTTCATCAGAGCGCACTGGTATGACTTCTCTGCTGTAAAGCATCAGTGACACCAGCCTAGCTCGAGTATTTTTTCATCAGAAGCATGAGATGAATTCTTCAGATTTCTTCAGAGCACACTCTCAGTCCCACCCTTGTGGACCCGGCCCTTGTGTCGGTAATAAGGGCAGTGGATGGCCAGGACACTGGTTTGAGTGTACAGCCGCCTGAGAAGAAGAACCGACTTCAGACCGGCCAGGACTTTCATCTACAGAGCACACTGGGCCAGGGTCATCTACTTTTAAAGCATCAGCTGACCGGCCAGCTCAAAGAACGCGACCTCTGACGTCATATCCAGTCAACCAATCGCGTGTCTTCCTCAAATCACGAAGCTGGTCACATGTTTTCACCGACCAGATCACGAAGTTAATCACGTGATTCACCGAACAAGAAGGTCGGAAGTGCATTCTTTGCACTCACGTCTATTGTGATTCCAGTTGTTAGTTTTTGAAATTTACCACTGGTACAGACTTCTCTGCTACAGGCATCAGTCGACCAGTCAACTCACGTTTACTGTAATAAAAAGGAAAGAACGCGACCAGTGAGGTCATCTCCCCGAAACTGGTCACGTGATTCACCGACCAGGTCACGAAGCTGATCGTCATCTCCAATCAGCCAATCACGTTGTCCCTCCGACCAGCAAGCTGGTCACGTGACACACCGACTAACAATTGTTTCTAAATATAGCTCACAAGGGCTTTCCCAGCAACTGTGAAACTACAAATAAGACGTGCGTTCAAACAAACATTGTAATTAATGGAGGAAACGTGCAGTAAACTGAATTCAACACAAGATAGTTGTGTGTACGGTTACTTCAACAACTGGTTACAGTGTACCGACCGGCTACACAGCCTTATACAGTAGCTTTAACAACTGGTTACAGTGTACCGGCAGGGTACCAACTACACAGCCTTGTACAGTTTTGTCAACTGGTTACAGAGTGTACCGACCCGTTACCGGCGGCACAGCCTGCACTGAACAGCTCGCTTCATATTAGCCGGCTACAAGCCTTCTTGCCTTCCAACCAGCACGAAGAATCAGCATCCCAAAGGTCTCCTACCAGCTGTCCACTCCTCATCAGCAGCCTATTCAGTGGCCTAAGACTGATGACAGGCCTAATAATGAGTAGTCCCTGACAGGAAGCTTTTTCCTACACAGAAACTGCTTCAGCCGGTTACAGGGCTCACCAGCCGGTTTCTAGCTATACAGTTTTCACTGAGCAGTTTTAGTTCACACCAGCTGGTTACAGAGACTACCGACCTACTATCAGGTGCAGTTGCTGTCTTGCCCTTTTCATACTGGTTTCAAAGGACCGGAACCGACCGGCAGACCACTTGGGGGCTACCTAGTTAGTAGACCAGTAACTAAATTCAATGGTCAGCCTAGCCTGCCAGTTTTACTGGTTACTAAGGGCTACATAAAATTGCTGTGGCCAAAATTGCTGGTTACAGAGAAATCAAATGGGTTTTTTGAACAGCAAGAGAAAATGTGGTTCACAATCGGACCTGTTTCATTGTGTCCGGTCAAGGGTCAGCCATCATACAAATGACAATGTATACATGCTCCACCTTACAGGCGGCTGGTCTAGGGTCAAGAGTCTATGTAATGTCAAGAGTTGTGTCAGCCCCACCCGGGCTGGACCACAGCAAGAACAAGTGGACTGTTAACTGGTATCACTGTCACCACATCGGACCAGTGTCCAGAGGGACAGTAAATTTTTATCAGTCTACCAAAGGTTCTACTAAACTTACCTGAAGGGGCCAGACTAAATCACCTTTGGGAACTTAGGAAGCCTTGGGAGCTGGTCCCCAGGTAGTACAATTTAGAAGGAGGGCCACACACCCCCTTTTCCAGACCAGACCAGGCTCGACAAGGACCCTGAACATCGTAAGCTGCTATGTCAATCACCGCAGGAACCTGTACCTGTTACAGACATTACATCAGCTTTAAATAAAATAAAAAAATGGAGACACTGGAAACCATCAGACTAACCTCCCTCCAACAAGGGGAGTGGGTTACCTCTATAGTTTTTTCAAGGATACCTACTTCCATATACCAGTACAGGAACAGTCCAGGAAATATCTGAGATTTTATGTCCAGGGTTGGACATACCTATTCAAAGCTGCTTTTCAGTCTGTCCGCAGCAGTCTTGGAGTTCACTGTAATGACAAGGAGGTGAAACTGATGGCCATGTAGAAGGATATAAGCATCCCACCACGTTTGTCTCCAGCATACTCAATATCTGTTGAAAATATGCCAAGAACTAGGTTGGCTGGTGAATTTGGAAAAGTCGGAACTGGAACCAAAGCAGATCTTCGATTTTGTAGGTTACCAGTCCGACCTCAGGGCCGGTCGGGTACGACAGACACCGGACCATTGGCAGAACTTCAGGACATCCTACTACAAATACTGTCACTACTGGCTTGTCTGGTCCAGCAGTTCATGTCTGTGATGGGTTTACTAACAGCCACAGAAAAGCAGTTTCACCTAGGCTGACCTCATATGAGACCCATACAGTGGCATCTCAAAAGCAACTGGAGGGTACCAGAGTCACTAGAAAAGGTGATTACAATACCAAGGTCCTTGCACCCACATTTACAATGGTGGCTGCAAGAGGACATTGGCCTTACAGGCTAACCATTACACCCAGTAAAACATGCTCTACAAATCTTTTCAGACACATGAAAAGAAGGGTGGGGCCCTCACTTAAACGAATGCACTGCAAGAGGCACCTGGTTCCTTCCGGAAAGCAAGTTGCATATGAATGATCTAGAACTCAAGGCAGTCTTTGTAGCTTTAAAAGAGTTCCAAGACCTCTGCATACACAAGATAGTACTTGTAGCTACTGATGACACCACAGTGGTGTCATACATAAACAATGAAGGAGGCATGAGGTTGGGCCCACTGTGTGCTCTACTATGGAGAATCTTGACTGGGTGCACCAGAAATCAAGTAACTCTCAAAGCCCGACACTTTCCAGGCCAGCTAATGTGGTAGCAGACAAGCTAGCCAAGCTAGGCCAGACCATCCAAACAGAGTGGTCTCTCCTTCAGGAGGTCTGCCAAACAATATGCAGAAGACCTATTTGCCACGAGGTTCAACAACAAGTTGCCTCTGTTTGTGTCACCCGTACTGGATCCCCTGGCCACAGCAGTGGATGCACTAAGTCTGCCATGGGAGGATCTGGACACATATGCCTTCCCACCAGAAGCCATCTTGGGCAAGTGGTGGAGAAGTTACTGGACTCACCATGCAAGAGAATCATTCTTATTGCTCCGGGGAGGCCCAACAGGCCTTGGTTTTGGGATCTAATGACCATGTCCAGTCAGATTCCACTGAGTCTGCCTAACCTGCCCAACCTGTTAACATAGGCCTCAATCAGATCCCTCACAGAAATCTGACAAATGTGAATCTGCTTACATGGCTCCTAGAGCCACAGCAATCAAAAAAAAAGAAAAAAAAGAAAGAAACAGGGATTCTCTGAGGCAGTGGCAGCAAGGATTGAGGCTCCTCAAAGAGGATCATTCAGATCAGTCAGTGAGGCGAAGCGGTCCATCACTAATCAGGTGGACTTCAGGGCACCCCCCATAAGTCGGTTGCTGACTTCCTTATATGCCTTTTTGAGGACAGGAAGTTAAGCCCAGCACCATTGATGGTTACAGGTCAGCCATTGCTGATAAACTAGTTGTTTTACCTGTCATCATCAGCACCAAGACGAAAATCTCACTCGTCTCCTGGATAGTTTCCATAGAGACAAACCCAAAGGTAGGAGGGGGATCCCCTCCTGGAGCCTATCCCTGGTTTTTTACACCAGCTAGCTAAGGCTCCTTTTGAACCAATCCTAGAGGCTTCCTTGAAGCACCTGGCCTTTAAGACCTTTTATCCTCTTGGGTCAGGCAAGTGCAGAAGTGAGATTCATGCTTGGCAAAACAGGAATATCAGACACCAATCTGTTTGATCACAGGTGTTCCTGTATCCATGACCCAGCTTTCGTTTCAAGAATCAGCTGGCCAAAGAGGGTCCAGACAGTGTGGCCCCAGTGGTTATACCAGCCCTGGCCCAAACTCTGGATAGGTCCCTCAAGTCTGACAGGTCCCTCTTTCCGGTTAGAGCATTGCGCTACTATCTGGACAGGGCCTCAGACAGAATAAGGAAGTGGTTTGTCTCCTTTAGGAAAGTGTCCAACAAGACACCTCACCTGCCTCTATCTCCTCTTGGATCAAGCAGACTGTGATCCTATGTTATGAGCTCTCTGACCAGGAGGCCCACCCTTTACATCAAGTTAAAAGCTCATGATGTCAGGGCCTTTGCTGCTCCTAAGGGCTTCCAGTCGGGAGTCTCCTTAGATCCATTCTTGTCAGCCTACCACTGAAGTCACTTAATAGTTTAATACCTTCACACTGTTCTATCTGAAAGGTGTGGCTTGGGCTGACTCAGAGCTTTACCAATTGGGCTCGGTGTTGGCTGCTCAGCAGAACCACAAGTGACCCTTAGATTGAGGAGATTTGTATGTATGTACATAATGTTAACAGTTCTACATGCACATACTATATAATACGACGTGCTTCCTTCGGGAGGTTTATGTGCTTTCTGGGACTGAACTCATCCCTCTCTTCCCCTACCTCAGAGCAGGTCTGTTAAAAAGGGGGGGCGACGTCGGTATAGACCCGGGTAACCGGCTGTTGGCAACCGACCAAGGCCTTACAGGGTTTCCTGACCTTAAGGTCAATCCAGGCCTGGACCTATAGGTCTCCTAACAAAGTCAGCCTAGACCATAGGTTAAAATTTGCTATCATTTGTGAGTTCACATAAGTCCCTAGTAACTTACCCGCCGACCAAGCGGTAGTTATTCAGCATATTGTCCATTGGATGGATGTATTAATGCAATAAAATTGCAAATTTAATAAGTAAATTCAATGTTTATAAGTTAATACCCTATCCAATGGACACACAAGACCCTCCCACCGACCCCGCTATCAGCTTACTAGGGGTCAAAGAGTTTTAGACAACGAAAAAGATGCTATGATGTCAGGTTGTCTGGACAGGAAGGAAGTACGAGGCGCCATCTGGGGAGTGCACAGTTCTACGGACCAGCCAGCCGGTGGAAACACAGGACGTCTTTTTCTGACGTTTGGCGGGCCGGTCTGCGCCGACCGGTTAAGCATATTGTCCATTGGATAGGGTATTAACTTATAAAAATTTAATTTACTTATTAAATTTGCAAAATTTTTCCCCAGCATTACACAAAAGATGAGACGTGCACTTTTCATTAACCATAATACAGTAGAGTCTGAATATACAAGTTGAATGTCAAAAATCCTGGCTATTTGGTTCAAGTTTAGTGTGGGGAAGGGAGTTTGTTAAAATATCACAAGATTAAAAGATTCAGCAAAAATGTGATTATCTATTAATGGAATCTTAACAGTTATAAATTTTTCTTTCTTTTTTCATCAACCCTTTTCAGCTCACAAAATCATCTAAGGTATTTTGAATGTAACTGTACTATATTAAGCAACCAATCGAGCTTACAAAATAAACATTATTTCAACTAGTGTTGTTCACTGTAACTCCACACTACTAACATAACCATGTCTTACTTGTTCCTACTTTACTTAAAACTGCAAAGATCTCCATCTAAATCACAAATAAGGTTTATAAATTAAATGAATTATGTTGGCTTCAACAAAGTTCCCTGTTCTCTTTTTTTCACTGAATCTTACTGTAAAACTTTTGCCTATTATTCTGTTTAATTTCTCTCATCCCTAAAAAAATATTTCATGAATTTCCCTTTTTAACCAGATCTACATGATAAGTTCATTTCATACATTCAAAGTCTGTTAAATGCTGTACAATTCAAAGTATGATAATGCAGTCAACATTTAATTTCTATTCAACAAAATTTGTCAAAAATATTCACAGGAAATTGCTGAAGTGTTACAGTAAATAAAGTGGTGTTTATGTTACTTGATGTCTTTTTTCTCTATTCTTGATTCATGGCCAATAGCCTGGCCTTCCAGGCTATCTAAAACCATAATGCAAGTGTAAATTTTTTTTGCCATAATGCACACTGTGTCAGGGTGATTGTTGATTTTCCCTTAACTGAATTTCCCCCCACTGATTGCCCCCCTTTTTTCAACCAATGTATGGTTTTCCCCCTGTGATATTGTGATTTCCCCCCTTCATATTTTAACAGGACTATGAAACATAAGTTATGCACTTTTGAGGGGGAAGAAATAAAAAACCATGTCCCGGTTTTACTCCAGTTGGTGTAACTAACTAAATTAACTAAATTCAATGTATATTCCTAGCACTAAATGACTTAAATATAAAGGGGAAAACTCAAAATATAATCACTGTATCACTGGGGGAAAACCATAACTTTGTAAAAGAAATTGGAGGACTATCAGCGAAGGGGAAATTCTCTGGGGGGCAAATGATAGGTAATCCTGTATCAGAGGCCTTTCTCAGTTACCTAAGCTTAAGCTTAATAAATATATGAGAACATTATGAAGAATAAATATAATGCAAACAGTTGGGTCTGTACTATATGTATTAATGCCTCTGGCAAGGCTAGATGGCTAGAAGGTTGTTATTCCCCATTTACAGGGAGTATGTATGTTCTGTATGAACCAGTACAAGTTTCATCTCATTATAGGGTGGCTTAAATTTACAAGATTCTCAAGCCCTAGGGCCTTTTTACTTCTCAAAGTGAGCATAGGCTGCACTTCTCTCCTCCATTCAAATATCCTGACAGTTTTTAGTGCTGTCATTTATTCTTTCTGGTTTTTGCCTTATTGCAGGTTCAGTCTCTGGGACGGGGCACTGTAAATGGGACTCAGACTGGCATTTTCTAAAACATTCATTCTATTTATTAATTCAAATCCAAGAAAAATTGACTTCTTCCAGTCTCAGTTGTAATCCCTCCACCAGATGGTTGGGATTAAATTGACTCCTTCCAGTCTCAGTTGTAATCCCTCCACCAGATGGTTGGATTCAGTTCCACATGGTAAGCTATTATAGCGCAATAAAATTGAAAATTGTAATTACTTAAATGTAGCTTTTATAAGCTACAAGCTTACCATGTGGAACTGAAGAGAGTCCCACCCTGCTTCCCCGGTGTATTACTGAGGGGTATGGGTCAACATTGCAATGAAAAAAGGAGGAAGAATTGAGAAGAGTGCCACGAGAGTACAACCTGAGGATACGGCCAACTATAAATGTCTATTTTTCTTGGATGTTGGCCGGATGCCTGCGGCCTTCCAAGATCAGCATTCAGTTCCACATGGTAAGCTTGTAGCTTGTGAAGGCTACATTTAAGTAATTAAAATTTTCAATTTTGAGTGTAAAAACAAAATGATTGATCTGTTACGTGTAAATAGATAATTAATGTTTGAAAGAAAAGTATGCTATAATTTATAGGTAGTCTAAAGAAACAAAGGAAGATCTCTGCAATGTTCATATATTTTGTAATGTAAATGGCAATATATTCTTGATTAAATGAGCAGATTAATTGAATGTAAGTACATTATGGTAAATGGGTTTTGCTTATTTGTAGAACTGGTGTTTCATCTGGAATTTCTGGAATTCAATTTTTGCACCTTTTGATAGGCATCTTGGATTTTTGCCAAAACTAAAAAATTGTAAATATCTCAGAAGCCGTTAGAGATAGAGCAGTTGTGTGTGAATTTTTCACCCATAGAGTAGTACAAGGGTATCCTGTGTAACAGATAAAAATTTCAATTTTCGCAACTTTTGCAGACCATCTTGGATTTTAGTGGAAAATAAAAAAGTGTAAATATCTCGGAAACTGTAAGAGATGCAGCTAATTTGAGAGAATCTTTGACCTGCAGGGTAGTTCAAGGGTGTCCTATTGAAAATAGAACAATTTTAATTTGGGCCACTTTTGGCGGCCATCTTGGATTTTAGCAGAAAATAATAAAATGTAAATATCTCATAAAGCATAAGGGATAGAGCCATTTCGAGGAATTTTTGGACCCACAGGGTAGTATGAATTTATCCTTTGCAAAAGAAGAAAATTTCATTTTCGCCACTTTTGGAGGCCATCTTAGATTTTAGCTGAAAATAAAAAATTGTAAAAATCTCAGTAACCAGTAGAGATAGAGCCATTTCAAGCAAATTTTTGACCCACAGTGTATTTTAAGAGTATCCTGTGCATCAGATCAAAATTTAATTTTTCACCACTTTTGGCAGCCATGTTGAATTTTAACGGAAAATGAAAAATGTAAATATCTGGGAAATCATAAGAGATAGACCCATTTCAAGCAAATTTTTGACTCACAGGGTAGTACAAGGGTATCCTATGCAAGAAGGAACAAGCAATCAGTGCCTGTGAACGGGCTCTGTGTCAGCTGACTGTGTGTCTTGAGTTTCAGAGTGACAGAAGAAAAGGACACAAAAGTTGTGGCCTGCAAATGGTATTCAGTAGCCTTGCTGAAGGCTCAAGTTTCTTTGCAGTTAGGGAAAGTTTCCAGTTCCGATAATGGAGTTTCAGTTTCTATAATGTACTCATACATGTACTGACTTTTATAGCAGCATACAGCTAAGAGAAACTGTCTGATTAGGTTCTATCTCTTAACATGTATGAGTGCTTTATGAATACCAAATATCTGTGTGCTTGTTTGAAAAGATCATGCAAATTTGAGCCTTAAGCAAGGCTAGGTATTCAGTAGTAGTTTTCAAGTTACAACTGATTAACTGAACAGTGAAAATCTAAAAGTAGCTATTGCTCAGCTATGCCATGAGCTACAGATCTACAATTTCACTATGTTATGGCTGACCCATAAGTATCTGAACAACATATTTAAACAGAATACTCTAAATGCAATAGTTTTCCAGTTACATCTGATTTACTCAACAGTGAGAACCTGAAAGTAGTTGTTGCTCGGCTAGGCCATGACGTACATGTCTGCAATTTAACTATGTTATAGCTAATCTAATCTAATGTGGACTTTTATAGCGCTTAATCTCCCTCACTGATGGACTCTAAGGCACATCTGAACATAAAGGAAGGCAGTTAACGTAAATCGAAGGACATAGCCAAGTCATACCAATGGGACACAGGGGTGACAGGGGAGGCTATGGGGGATAGGCTTTTGCAAACAGGTAAGTTTTGAGCTTCTTTCTGAAGGAGGCAACTGATGTTGCACTGCGCACATCATGAGGGAGTTCATCCCAGATCTCAGGAGCATCAAAGGCAAAACTATGGCCCTAATGTTTGACTGACTTAAAGACTGATTAGTGGAAAGGAGGAACCAGTGGAGTTTCTTTGGAATGGGTGTAACATGAGCATACTTTCTATGATTTGTAACAATATGAGCAAGGGTATTCTGAATACTTTGCAATTTGTGCTGATTGAAACATGACAAACCTCTAAACAGAGAGTTACAATGAGTGTTCGAAACTCATGCAAAAAAGTTAATGGCTGTCGGGCTTGTAACCTTGGAAAGTTGGAAGCCCTGTACAAAAGCTGAAAGTTCCATTAGAACTGAATTTTTTAAGAGAGAAAAAATTAAAAAGAATTTTAAAAAATGCTCACAAGTTGTATTGATGTGTTTTGATAATTGGTTAAAGTTTAAGATAAAGATGGACATCATGTTCAACAACCAGGGTCATAATAACTGAGACAGGCACGCAGCATTGCCACTTGTGGGAGTGGAACCCACAAAGAGGTAACAGCCTATGATAAAACAGAAGCCAGACTTGTTAACCACTAGGTAAAAAGCCATAACTCTTGATGAATTCATTTATTGTCAGAACATTTTGATGTAAAATATTTTCAAATTAAGTTCACTGCCAATTTTTCCCACAGATTCAAACCAAGGAATGTAGTTCTGGAAAATTAAACATTGCCACTCCCCTTCTATTCCCCCAGACTCCAACCTCAATGCACATCACTTCTGAATCAATACAGATGGTAGGACGTGTATTTTTTATTGCGTTAATACATCCTATCCAATGGACAATATCCTTAACCGGTCGGCGCACACCGGCCCGCCAAACGTCAGAAAAAGACGTCCTGTGTTTCCACCAGCTGGCTGGTCCGTAGTACTGTGCACTCCCCAGATGGCACCTCGTACTTCCTTCCTGTCCAGACAACCTGACATCATAGCATCTTTTTCATTTGGCACGTGTACTGTGCAGACGTGTTTTCAACATCTCCAGAGCTTTCAAAGAAAAGTGTACTTTATGACGGATTTTAACCTAATTTTGGGGATATTTTAGTGAAGAAATCTGCTGGAAACAATCCCTAGCTGTTGATGATAGGGCAGTAATCGATATATATATATGAAGGCAGCAATTTTTCTAGTTTCCTCCCATTCAACCTTTGTGTTGTAAGGGGCAGATCGACAATATTGATGAATTATGGATTTACTACTTACAGGTATTTTAGCCGTGTCTTTTGTGTTGAATGTACCTTCTTTAACATTCCAGCTACAGTCGCCATAGAAACGTTATTTCTATGACTACAAATAGAAATCACGGGAACTTCAGTCTACGTAGTTTTGAGCACTGTATATAGAAGGAATTCCCCAGGAAAGGTGCATTCTTCATCAGAGCGCACTGGTATGACTTCTCTGCTGTAAAGCATCAGTGACACCAGCCTAGCTCGAGTATTTTTTCATCAGAAGCATGAGATGAATTCTTCAGATTTCTTCAGGGCACACTCTCAGTCCCACCCTTGTGGACCCGGCCCTTGTGTCGGTAATAAGGGCAGTGGATGGCCAGGACACTGGTTTGAGTGTACAGCTGGCTGAGAAGAAGAACCGACTTCAGACCGGCCAGGACTTTCATCTACAGAGCACACTGGGCCAGGGTCCTCTGCTTTTAAAGCATCAGCCGACCGGCCAGCTCAAAGAACGCGACCTCTGATGTCATATCCAGTCAACCAATCGCGTGTCTTCCTCAAATCACGAAGCTGGTCACGTGTTTTCACCGACCAGATCACGAAGTTAATCACGTGATTCACCGAACAAGAAGGTCGGAAGTGCATTCTTTGCACTCACGTCTACTGTGATTCCAGTTGTTAGTTTTTGAAATTTACCACTGGTACAGACTTCTCTGCTACAGGCATCAGTCGACCAGTCAACTCACGTTTACTGTAATAAAAAGGAAAGAATGCGACCAGTGAGGTCATCTCCCCGAAACTGGTCACGTGATTCACCGACCAGGTCACGAAGCTGATCGTCATCTCCAATCAGCCAATCACATTGTCCCTCCGACCAGCAAGCTGGTCACGTGACACACCGACTAACAATTGTTTCTAAATATAGCTCACAAGGGCTTTCCCAGCAACTGTGAAACTACAAATAAGACGTGCGTTCAAACAAACATTGTAATTAATGGAGGAAACGTGCAGTAAACTGAATTCAACACAAGATAGTTGTGTGTACGGTTACTTCAACAACTGGTTACAGTGTACCGACCGGCTACACAGCCTTATACAGTAGCTTTAACAACTGGTTACAGTGTACCGGCAGGGTACCGACTACACAGCCTTGTACAGTTTTGTCAACTGGTTACAGAGTGTACCGACCCGTTACCGGCAGCACAGCCTGCACTGAACAGCTCGCTTCATATTAGCCGGCTACAAGCCTTCTTGCCTTCCAACCAGCACGAAGAATCAGCATCCCAAAGGTCTCCTACCAGCTGACCACTCCTCATCAGCAGCCTATTCAGTGGCCTAAGACTGATGATAGGCCTAATAATGAGTAGTCCCTGACAGGAAGCTTTTTCCTACACAGAAACTGCTTCAGCCGGTTACAGGGCTCACCAGCCGGTTTCTAGCTATACAGTTTTCACTGAGCAGTTTTAGTTCACACCAGCTGGTTACAGAGACTACCGACCTACTATCAGGTGCAGTTGCTGTCTTGCCCTTTTCATACTGGTTTCAAAGGACCGGAACCGACCGGCAGACCACTTGGGGGCTACCTAGTTAGTAGACCAGTAACTAAATTCAATGGTCAGCCTAGCCTGCCAGTTTTACTGGTTACTAAGGGCTACATAAAATTGCTGTGGCCAAAATTGCTGGTTACAGAGAAATCAAATGGGTTTTTTGAACAGCAAGAGAAAATGTGGTTCACAATCGGACCTGTTTCATTGTGTCCGGTCAAGGGTCAGCCATCATACAAATGACAATGTATACATGCTCCACCTTACAGGCAGCTGGTCTAGGGTCAAGAGTCTATGTAATGTCAAGAGTTGTGTCAGCCCCACCCGGCCGGGACCACAGCAAGAACAAGTGGACTGTTAACTGGTATCACTGTCACCACATCGGACCAGTGTCCAGAGGGACAGTAAATTTTTATCAGTCTACCAAAGGTTCTACTAAATTTACCTGAAGGGGCCAGACTAAATCACCTTTGGGAACTTAGGAAGCCTTGGGAGCTGGTCCCCAGGTAGTACAATTTAGAAGGAGGGCCACACACCCCCTTTTCCAGACCAGACCAGGCTCGACAAGGACCCTGAACATCGTAAGCTGCTATGTCAATCACCGCAGGAACCTGTACCTGTTACAGACATTACATCAGCTTTAAATAAAATAAAAAAATGGAGACACTGGAAACCATCAGACTAACCTCCCTCCAACAAGGGGAGTGGGTTACCTCTAGTCAGTCTTGGAGTTCACTGTAATGACAAGGAGGTGAAACTGATGGCCATGTAGAAGGATATAAGCATCCCACCACGTTTGTCTCCAGCATACTCAATATCTGTTGAAAATATGCCAAGAACTAGGTTGGCTGGTGAATTTGGAAAAGTCGGAACTGGAACCAAAGCAGATCTTCAATTTTGTAGGTTACCAGTCCGACCTCAGGGCCGGTCCGGTCTGACAGACACCGGACCATTGGCAGAACTTCAGGACATCCTACTACAAATACTGTCACTACTGGCTTGTCTGGTCCAGCAGTTCATGTCTGTGATGGGTTTACTAACAGCCACAGAAAAGCAGTTTCACCTAGGCCGACCTCATATGAGACCCATACAGTGGCATCTCAAAAGCAACTGGAGGGTACCAGAGTCACTAGAAAAGGTGATTACAATACCAAGGTCCTTGCACCCACATTTACAATGGTGGCTGCAAGAGGACATTGGCCTTACAGGCTAACCATTACACCCAGTAAAACATGCTCTACAAATCTTTTCAGACACATGAAAAGAAGGGTGGGGCCCTCACTTAAATGAATGCACTGCAAGAGGCACCTGGTTCCTTCCGGAAAGCAAGTTGCATATGAATGATCTAGAACTCAAGGCAGTCTTTCTAGCTTTAAAAGAGTTCCAAGACCTCTGCATACACAAGATAGTACTTGTAGCTACTGATGACACCACAGTGGTGTCATACATAAACAATGAAGGAGGCATGAGGTTGGGCCCACTGTGTGCTCTACTATGGAGAATCTTGACTGGGTGCACCAGAAATCAAGTAACTCTCAAAGCCCGACACTTTCCAGGCCAGCTAATGTGGTAGCAGACAAGCTAGCCAAGCTAGGCCAGACCATCCAAACAGAGTGGTCTCTCCTTCAGGAGGTCTGCCAAACAATATGCAGCTGGTGGCACTGGCCTAAAATAGACCTATTTGCCACGAGGTTCAACAACAAGTTGCCTCTGTTTGTGTCACCCGTACTGGATCCCCTGGCCACAGCAGTGGATGCACTAAGTCTGCCATGGGAGGATCTGGACACATATGCCTTCCCACCAGAAGCCATCTTGGGCAAGTGGTGGAGAAGTTACAGGACTCCCCATGCAAGAGAATCATTCTTATTGCTCCGGGGAGGCCCAACAGGCCTTGGTTTTGGGATCTAATGACCATGTCCAGTCAGATTCCACTGAGTCTGCCTAACCTGCCCAACCTGTTAACATAGGCCTCAATCAGATCCCTCACAGAAATCTGACAAATCTGAATCTGCTTACATGGCTCCTAGAGCCACAGCAATCAAAAAAAAGAAAAAAAAGAAAGAAACAGGGATTCTCTGAGGCAGTGGCAGCAAGGATTGAGGCTCCTCAAAGAGGATCATTCAGATCAGTCAGTGAGGCGAAGCGGTCCATCACTAATCAGGTGGACTTCAGGGCACCCCCCATAAGTCAGTTGCTGACTTCCTTATATGCCTTTTTGAGGACAGGAAGTTAAGCCCAGCACCATTGATGGTTACAGGTCAGCCATTGCTGATAAACTAGTTATTTTACCTGTCATCATCAGCACCAAGACGAAAATCTCACTCGTTTCCTGGATAGTTTCCATAGAGACAAATCCAAAGGTAGGAGGGGGATCCCCTCCTGGAGCCTATCCCTGTTTTTTTACACCAGCTAGCTAAGGCTCCTTTTGAACCAATCCTAGAGGCTTCCTTGAAGCACCTGACCTTCAAGACCTTTTATCCTCTTGGCCCTTGGGTCAGGCAAGTGCAGAAGTGAGATTCATGCTTGGCAAAACAGGAATATCAGACACCAATCTGTTTGATCACAGGTGTTCCTGTATCCATCACCCAGCTTTCGTTTCAAGAATCAGCTGGCCAAAGAGGGTCCAGACAGTGTGGCCCCAGTGGTTATACCAGCCCTGGCCCAAACTCTGGATAGGTCCCTCAAGTCTGACAGGTCCCTCTTTCCGGTTAGAGCATTGCGCTACTATCTGGACAGGGCCTCAGACAGAATAAGGAAGTGGTTTTGTCTCCTTTAGGAAAGTGTCCAACAAGACACCTCACCTGCCTCTATCTCCTCTTGGATCAAGCAGACTGTGATCCTATGTTATGAGCTCTCTGACCAGGAGGCCCACCCTTTACATCAAGTTAAAAGCTCATGATGTCAGGGCCTTTGCTGCTCCTAAGGGCTTCCAGTCGGGAGTCTCCTTAGATCCATTCTTGTCAGCCTACCACTGAAGTCACTTAATAGTTTAATACCTTCACACTGTTCTATCTGAAAGGTGTGGCTTGGGCTGACTCAGAGCTTTACCAATTGGGCTTGGTGTTGGCTGCTCAGCAGAACCACAAGTGACCCTTAGATTGAGGAGATTTGTATGTATGTACATAATGTTAACAGTTCTACATGCACATACTATATAATACGACGTGCTTCCTTCGGGAGGTTTATGTGCTTTCTGGGACTGAACTCATCCCTCTCTTCCCCTACCTCAGAGCAGGTCTGTTAGAAAGGGGGGGCGACGTCGGTATAGCCCCGGGTAACCGGCTGTTGGCAACCGACCAAGGCCTTACAGGCTTTCCTGACCTTAAGGTCAATCCAGGCCTAGACCTATAGGTCTCCTAACAAAGTCAGCCTAGACCATAGGTTAAAATTTGCTATCATTTGTGCGTTCACATAAGTCCCTAGTAACTTACCCGCCGACCAAGCGGTAGTTATTCAGCATATTGTCCATTGGATGGATGTATTAACGCAAGTAAATTCAATGTTTATAAGTTAATACCCTATCCAATGGACACACAAGACCCTCCCACCGACCCCGCTATCAGCTTACTAGGGGTCAAAGAGTTTTAGACAACGAAAAAGATGCTATGATGTCAGGTTGTCTGGACAGGAAGGAAGTACGAGGTGCCATCTGGGGAGTGCACAGTTCTACGGACCAGCTAGCCGGTGGAAACACAGGACGTCTTTTTCTGACGTTTGGCGGGCCGGTCTGCGCCGACCGGTTAAGCATATTGTCCATTGGATAGGGTATTAACTTATAAAAATTTAATTTACTTATTAAATTTGCAAAATTTTTCCCCAGCATTACACAAAAGATGAGACGTGCACTTTTCATTAACCATAATACAGTAGAGTCTGAATATACAAGTTGAATGTCAAAAATCCTGGCTATTTGGTTCAAGTTTAGTGTGGGGAAGGGAGTTTGTTAAAATATCACAAGATTAAAAGACTCAGCAAAAATGTGATTATCTATTAATGGAATCTTAACAGTTACAAATTTTTCTTTCTTTTTTCATCAACCCTTTTCAGCTCACAAAATCATCTAAGGTATTTTGAATGTAACTGTAGTATATTAAGCAACCAATCGAGCTTACAAAATAAACATTATTTCAACTAGTGTTGTTCAATGTAACTCCACACTACTAACATAACCATGTCTTACTTGTTCCTACTTTACTTAAAACTGCAAAGATCTCCATCTAAATCACAAATGAGGTTTATAAATTAAATGAATTATGTTGGCTTCAACAAAGTTCCCTGTTCTCTTTTTTCACTGAATCTTACTGTAAAACTTTTGCCTATTATTCTGTTTAATTTCTCTCATCCCTAAAAAAATATTTCATGAATTTCCCTTTTTAACCAGATCTACATGATAAGTTCATTTCATACATTCAAAGTCTGTTAAATGCTGTACAATTCAAAGTATGATAATGCAGTCAACATTTAATTTCTATTCAACAAAATTTGTCAAAAATATTCACAGGAAATTGCTGAAGTGTTACAGTAAATAAAGTGGTGTTTATGTTACTTGATGTCTTTTTTCTCTATTCTTGATTCATGGCCAATAGCCTGGCCTTCCAGGCTATCTAAAACCATAATGCAAGTGTAAATTTTTTTTGCCATAATGCACACTGTGTCAGGGTGATTGTTGATTTTCCCTTAACTGAATTTCCCCCCACTGATTGCCCCCCTTTTTTCAACCAATGTATGGTTTTCCCCCTGTGATATTGTGATTTCCCCCCTTCATATTTTAACAGGACTATGAAACATAAGTTATGCACTTTTGAGGGGGAAGAAATAAAAAACCATGTCCCGGTTTTACTCCAGTTGGTGTAACTAACTAAATTAACTAAATTCAATGTATATTCCTAGCACTAAATGACTTAAATATAAAGGGGAAAACTCAAAATATAATCACTGTATCACTGGGGGAAAACCATAACTTTGTAAAAGAAATTGGAGGACTATCAGCGAAGGGGAAATTCTCTGGGGGGCAAATGATAGGTAATCCTGTATCAGAGGCCTTTCTCAGTTACCTAAGCTTAAGCTTAATAAATATATGAGAACATTATGAAGAATAAATATAATGCAAACAGTTGGGTCTGTACTATATGTATTAATGCCTCTGGCAAGGCTAGATGGCTAGAAGGTTGTTATTCCCCATTTACAGGGAGTATGTATGTTCTGTATGAACCAGTACAAGTTTCATCTCATTATAGGGTGGCTTAAATTTACAAGATTCTCAAGCCCTAGGGCCTTTTTACTTCTCAAAGTGAGCATAGGCTGCACTTCTCTCCTCCATTCAAATATCCTGACAGTTTTTAGTGCTGTCATTTATTCTTTCTGGTTTTTGCCTTATTGCAGGTTCAGTCTCTGGGACGGGGCACTGTAAATGGGACTCAGACTGGCATTTTCTAAAACATTCATTCTATTTATTAATTCAAATCCAAGAAAAATTGACTTCTTCCAGTCTCAGTTGTAATCCCTCCACCAGATGGTTGGGATTAAATTGACTCCTTCCAGTCTCAGTTGTAATCCCTCCACCAGATGGTTGGATTCAGTTCCACATGGTAAGCTATTATAGCGCAATAAAATTGAAAATTGTAATTACTTAAATGTAGCTTTTATAAGCTACAAGCTTACCATGTGGAACTGAAGAGAGTCCCACCCTGCTTCCCCGGTGTATTACTGAGGGGTATGGGTCAACATTGCAATGAAAAAAGGAGGAAGAATTGAGAAGAGTGCCACGAGAGTACAACCTGAGGATACGGCCAACTATAAATGTCTATTTTTCTTGGATGTTGGCCGGATGCCTGCGGCCTTCCAAGATCAGCATTCAGTTCCACATGGTAAGCTTGTAGCTTGTGAAGGCTACATTTAAGTAATTAAAATTTTCAATTTTGAGTGTAAAAACAAAATGATTGATCTGTTACGTGTAAATAGATAATTAATGTTTGAAAGAAAAGTATGCTATAATTTATAGGTAGTCTAAAGAAACAAAGGAAGATCTCTGCAATGTTCATATATTTTGTAATGTAAATGGCAATATATTCTTGATTAAATGAGCAGATTAATTGAATGTAAGTACATTATGGTAAATGGGTTTTGCTTATTTGTAGAACTGGTGTTTCATCTGGAATTTCTGGAATTCAATTTTTGCACCTTTTGATAGGCATCTTGGATTTTTGCCAAAACTAAAAAATTGTAAATATCTCAGAAGCCGTTAGAGATAGAGCAGTTGTGTGTGAATTTTTCACCCATAGAGTAGTACAAGGGTATCCTGTGTAACAGATAAAAATTTCAATTTTCGCAACTTTTGCAGACCATCTTGGATTTTAGTGGAAAATAAAAAAGTGTAAATATCTCGGAAACTGTAAGAGATGCAGCTAATTTGAGAGAATCTTTGACCTGCAGGGTAGTTCAAGGGTGTCCTATTGAAAATAGAACAATTTTAATTTGGGCCACTTTTGGCGGCCATCTTGGATTTTAGCAGAAAATAATAAAATGTAAATATCTCATAAAGCATAAGGGATAGAGCCATTTCGAGGAATTTTTGGACCCACAGGGTAGTATGAATTTATCCTTTGCAAAAGAAGAAAATTTCATTTTCGCCACTTTTGGAGGCCATCTTAGATTTTAGCTGAAAATAAAAAATTGTAAAAATCTCAGTAACCAGTAGAGATAGAGCCATTTCAAGCAAATTTTTGACCCACAGTGTATTTTAAGAGTATCCTGTGCATCAGATCAAAATTTAATTTTTCACCACTTTTGGCAGCCATGTTGAATTTTAACGGAAAATGAAAAATGTAAATATCTGGGAAATCATAAGAGATAGACCCATTTCAAGCAAATTTTTGACTCACAGGGTAGTACAAGGGTATCCTATGCAAGAAGGAACAAGCAATCAGTGCCTGTGAACGGGCTCTGTGTCAGCTGACTGTGTGTCTTGAGTTTCAGAGTGACAGAAGAAAAGGACACAAAAGTTGTGGCCTGCAAATGGTATTCAGTAGCCTTGCTGAAGGCTCAAGTTTCTTTGCAGTTAGGGAAAGTTTCCAGTTCCGATAATGGAGTTTCAGTTTCTATAATGTACTCATACATGTACTGACTTTTATAGCAGCATACAGCTAAGAGAAACTGTCTGATTAGGTTCTATCTCTTAACATGTATGAGTGCTTTATGAATACCAAATATCTGTGTGCTTGTTTGAAAAGATCATGCAAATTTGAGCCTTAAGCAAGGCTAGGTATTCAGTAGTAGTTTTCAAGTTACAACTGATTAACTGAACAGTGAAAATCTAAAAGTAGCTATTGCTCAGCTATGCCATGAGCTACAGATCTACAATTTCACTATGTTATGGCTGACCCATAAGTATCTGAACAACATATTTAAACAGAATACTCTAAATGCAATAGTTTTCCAGTTACATCTGATTTACTCAACAGTGAGAACCTGAAAGTAGTTGTTGCTCGGCTAGGCCATGACGTACATGTCTGCAATTTAACTATGTTATAGCTAATCTAATCTAATGTGGACTTTTATAGCGCTTAATCTCCCTCACTGATGGACTCTAAGGCACATCTGAACATAAAGGAAGGCAGTTAACGTAAATCGAAGGACATAGCCAAGTCATACCAATGGGACACAGGGGTGACAGGGGAGGCTATGGGGGATAGGCTTTTGCAAACAGGTAAGTTTTGAGCTTCTTTCTGAAGGAGGCAACTGATGTTGCACTGCGCACATCATGAGGGAGTTCATCCCAGATCTCAGGAGCATCAAAGGCAAAACTATGGCCCTAATGTTTGACTGACTTAAAGACTGATTAGTGGAAAGGAGGAACCAGTGGAGTTTCTTTGGAATGGGTGTAACATGAGCATACTTTCTATGATTTGTAACAATATGAGCAAGGGTATTCTGAATACTTTGCAATTTGTGCTGATTGAAACATGACAAACCTCTAAACAGAGAGTTACAATGAGTGTTCGAAACTCATGCAAAAAAGTTAATGGCTGTCGGGCTTGTAACCTTGGAAAGTTGGAAGCCCTGTACAAAAGCTGAAAGTTCCATTAGAACTGAATTTTTTAAGAGAGAAAAAATTAAAAAGAATTTTAAAAAATGCTCACAAGTTGTATTGATGTGTTTTGATAATTGGTTAAAGTTTAAGATAAAGATGGACATCATGTTCAACAACCAGGGTCATAATAACTGAGACAGGCACGCAGCATTGCCACTTGTGGGAGTGGAACCCACAAAGAGGTAACAGCCTATGATAAAACAGAAGCCAGACTTGTTAACCACTAGGTAAAAAGCCATAACTCTTGATGAATTCATTTATTGTCAGAACATTTTGATGTAAAATATTTTCAAATTAAGTTCACTGCCAATTTTTCCCACAGATTCAAACCAAGGAATGTAGTTCTGGAAAATTAAACATTGCCACTCCCCTTCTATTCCCCCAGACTCCAACCTCAATGCACATCACTTCTGAATCAATACAGATGGTAGGACGTGTATTTTTTATTGCGTTAATACATCCTATCCAATGGACAATATCCTTAACCGGTCGGCGCACACCGGCCCGCCAAACGTCAGAAAAAGACGTCCTGTGTTTCCACCAGCTGGCTGGTCCGTAGTACTGTGCACTCCCCAGATGGCACCTCGTACTTCCTTCCTGTCCAGACAACCTGACATCATAGCATCTTTTTCATTTGGCACGTGTACTGTGCAGACGTGTTTTCAACATCTCCAGAGCTTTCAAAGAAAAGTGTACTTTATGACGGATTTTAACCTAATTTTGGGGATATTTTAGTGAAGAAATCTGCTGGAAACAATCCCTAGCTGTTGATGATAGGGCAGTAATCGATATATATATATGAAGGCAGCAATTTTTCTAGTTTCCTCCCATTCAACCTTTGTGTTGTAAGGGGCAGATCGACAATATTGATGAATTATGGATTTACTACTTACAGGTATTTTAGCCGTGTCTTTTGTGTTGAATGTACCTTCTTTAACATTCCAGCTACAGTCGCCATAGAAACGTTATTTCTATGACTACAAATAGAAATCATGGGAACTTCAGTCTACGTAGTTTTGAGCACTGTATATAGAAGGAATTCCCCAGGAAAGGTGCATTCTTCATCAGAGCGCACTGGTATGACTTCTCTGCTGTAAAGCATCAGTGACACCAGCCTAGCTCGAGTATTTTTTCATCAGAAGCATGAGATGAATTCTTCAGATTTCTTCAGGGCACACTCTCAGTCCCACCCTTGTGGACCCGGCCCTTGTGTCGGTAATAAGGGCAGTGGATGGCCAGGACACTGGTTTGAGTGTACAGCTGGCTGAGAAGAAGAACCGACTTCAGACCGGCCAGGACTTTCATCTACAGAGCACACTGGGCCAGGGTCCTCTGCTTTTAAAGCATCAGCCGACCGGCCAGCTCAAAGAACGCGACCTCTGATGTCATATCCAGTCAACCAATCGCGTGTCTTCCTCAAATCACGAAGCTGGTCACGTGTTTTCACCGACCAGATCACGAAGTTAATCACGTGATTCACCGAACAAGAAGGTCGGAAGTGCATTCTTTGCACTCACGTCTACTGTGATTCCAGTTGTTAGTTTTTGAAATTTACCACTGGTACAGACTTCTCTGCTACAGGCATCAGTCGACCAGTCAACTCACGTTTACTGTAATAAAAAGGAAAGAATGCGACCAGTGAGGTCATCTCCCCGAAACTGGTCACGTGATTCACCGACCAGGTCACGAAGCTGATCGTCATCTCCAATCAGCCAATCACATTGTCCCTCCGACCAGCAAGCTGGTCACGTGACACACCGACTAACAATTGTTTCTAAATATAGCTCACAAGGGCTTTCCCAGCAACTGTGAAACTACAAATAAGACGTGCGTTCAAACAAACATTGTAATTAATGGAGGAAACGTGCAGTAAACTGAATTCAACACAAGATAGTTGTGTGTACGGTTACTTCAACAACTGGTTACAGTGTACCGACCGGCTACACAGCCTTATACAGTAGCTTTAACAACTGGTTACAGTGTACCGGCAGGGTACCGACTACACAGCCTTGTACAGTTTTGTCAACTGGTTACAGAGTGTACCGACCCGTTACCGGCAGCACAGCCTGCACTGAACAGCTCGCTTCATATTAGCCGGCTACAAGCCTTCTTGCCTTCCAACCAGCACGAAGAATCAGCATCCCAAAGGTCTCCTACCAGCTGACCACTCCTCATCAGCAGCCTATTCAGTGGCCTAAGACTGATGATAGGCCTAATAATGAGTAGTCCCTGACAGGAAGCTTTTTCCTACACAGAAACTGCTTCAGCCGGTTACAGGGCTCACCAGCCGGTTTCTAGCTATACAGTTTTCACTGAGCAGTTTTAGTTCACACCAGCTGGTTACAGAGACTACCGACCTACTATCAGGTGCAGTTGCTGTCTTGCCCTTTTCATACTGGTTTCAAAGGACCGGAACCGACCGGCAGACCACTTGGGGGCTACCTAGTTAGTAGACCAGTAACTAAATTCAATGGTCAGCCTAGCCTGCCAGTTTTACTGGTTACTAAGGGCTACATAAAATTGCTGTGGCCAAAATTGCTGGTTACAGAGAAATCAAATGGGTTTCTTCAACAGCAAGAGAAAATGTGGTTCACAATCGGACCTGTTTCATTGTGTCCGGTCAAGGGTCAGCCATCATACAAATGACAATGTATACATGCTCCACCTTACAGGCAGCTGGTCTAGGGTCAAGAGTCTATGTAATGTCAAGAGTTGTGTCAGCCCCACCCGGCCGGGACCACAGCAAGAACAAGTGGACTGTTAACTGGTATCACTGTCACCACATCGGACCAGTGTCCAGAGGGACAGTAAATTTTTATCAGTCTACCAAAGGTTCTACTAAATTTACCTGAAGGGGCCAGACTAAATCACCTTTGGGAACTTAGGAAGCCTTGGGAGCTGGTCCCCAGGTAGTACAATTTAGAAGGAGGGCCACACACCCCCTTTTCCAGACCAGACCAGGCTCGACAAGGACCCTGAACATCGTAAGCTGCTATGTCAATCACCGCAGGAACCTGTACCTGTTACAGACATTACATCAGCTTTAAATAAAATAAAAAAATGGAGACACTGGAAACCATCAGACTAACCTCCCTCCAACAAGGGGAGTGGGTTACCTCTAGTCAGTCTTGGAGTTCACTGTAATGACAAGGAGGTGAAACCGATGGCCATGTAGAAGGATATAAGCATCCCACCACGTTTGTCTCCAGCATACTCAATATCTGTTGAAAATATGCCAAGAACTAGGTTGGCTGGTGAATTTGGAAAAGTCGGAACTGGAACCAAAGCAGATCTTCAATTTTGTAGGTTACCAGTCCGACCTCAGGGCCGGTCGGGTCTGACAGACACCGGACCATTGGCAGAACTTCAGGACATCCTACTACAAATACTGTCACTACTGGCTTGTCTGGTCCAGCAGTTCATGTCTGTGATGGGTTTACTAACAGCCACAGAAAAGCAGTTTCACCTAGGCCGACCTCATATGAGACCCATACAGTGGCATCTCAAAAGCAACTGGAGGGTACCAGAGTCACTAGAAAAGGTGATTACAATACCAAGGTCCTTGCACCCACATTTACAATGGTGGCTGCAAGAGGACATTGGCCTTACAGGCTAACCATTACACCCAGTAAAACATGCTCTACAAATCTTTTCAGACACATGAAAAGAAGGGTGGGGCCCTCACTTAAATGAATGCACTGCAAGAGGCACCTGGTTCCTTCCGGAAAGCAAGTTGCATATGAATGATCTAGAACTCAAGGCAGTCTTTCTAGCTTTAAAAGAGTTCCAAGACCTCTGCATACACAAGATAGTACTTGTAGCTACTGATGACACCACAGTGGTGTCATACATAAACAATGAAGGAGGCATGAGGTTGGGCCCACTGTGTGCTCTACTATGGAGAATCTTGACTGGGTGCACCAGAAATCAAGTAACTCTCAAAGCCCGACACTTTCCAGGCCAGCTAATGTGGTAGCAGACAAGCTAGCCAAGCTAGGCCAGACCATCCAAACAGAGTGGTCTCTCCTTCAGGAGGTCTGCCAAACAATATGCAGCTGGTGGCACTGGCCTAAAATAGTCCTATTTGCCACGAGGTTCAACAACAAGTTGCCTCTGTTTGTGTCACCCGTACTGGATCCCCTGGCCACAGCAGTGGATGCACTAAGTCTGCCATGGGAGGATCTGGACACATATGCCTTCCCACCAGAAGCCATCTTGGGCAAGTGGTGGAGAAGTTACAGGACTCCCCATGCAAGAGAATCATTCTTATTGCTCCGGGGAGGCCCAACAGGCCTTGGTTTTGGGATCTAATGACCATGTCCAGTCAGATTCCACTGAGTCTGCCTAACCTGCCCAACCTGTTAACATAGGCCTCAATCAGATCCCTCACAGAAATCTGACAAATCTGAATCTGCTTACATGGCTCCTAGAGCCACAGCAATCAAAAAAAAGAAAAAAAAGAAAGAAACAGGGATTCTCTGAGGCAGTGGCAGCAAGGATTGAGGCTCCTCAAAGAGGATCATTCAGATCAGTCAGTGAGGCGAAGCGGTCCATCACTAATCAGGTGGACTTCAGGGCACCCCCCATAAGTCAGTTGCTGACTTCCTTATATGCCTTTTTGAGGACAGGAAGTTAAGCCCAGCACCATTGATGGTTACAGGTCAGCCATTGCTGATAAACTAGTTATTTTACCTGTCATCATCAGCACCAAGACGAAAATCTCACTCGTTTCCTGGATAGTTTCCATAGAGACAAATCCAAAGGTAGGAGGGGGATCCCCTCCTGGAGCCTATCCCTGTTTTTTTACACCAGCTAGCTAAGGCTCCTTTTGAACCAATCCTAGAGGCTTCCTTGAAGCACCTGACCTTCAAGACCTTTTATCCTCTTGGCCCTTGGGTCAGGCAAGTGCAGAAGTGAGATTCATGCTTGGCAAAACAGGAATATCAGACACCAATCTGTTTGATCACAGGTGTTCCTGTATCCATCACCCAGCTTTTGTTTCAAGAATCAGCTGGCCAAAGAGGGTCCAGACAGTGTGGCCCCAGTGGTTATACCAGCCCTGGCCCAAACTCTGGATAGGTCCCTCAAGTCTGACAGGTCCCTCTTTCCGGTTAGAGCATTGCGCTACTATCTGGACAGGGCCTCAGACAGAATAAGGAAGTGGTTTTGTCTCCTTTAGGAAAGTGTCCAACAAGACACCTCACCTGCCTCTATCTCCTCTTGGATCAAGCAGACTGTGATCCTATGTTATGAGCTCTCTGACCAGGAGGCCCAGCCTTTACATCAAGTTAAAAGCTCATGATGTCAGGGCCTTTGCTGCTCCTAAGGGCTTCCAGTCGGGAGTCTCCTTAGATCCATTCTTGTCAGCCTACCACTGAAGTCACTTAATAGTTTAATACCTTCACACTGTTCTATCTGAAAGGTGTGGCTTGGGCTGACTCAGAGCTTTACCAATTGGGCTTGGTGTTGGCTGCTCAGCAGAACCACAAGTGACCCTTAGATTGAGGAGATTTGTATGTATGTACATAATGTTAACAGTTCTACATGCACATACTATATAATACGACGTGCTTCCTTCGGGAGGTTTATGTGCTTTCTGGGACTGAACTCATCCCTCTCTTCCCCTACCTCAGAGCAGGTCTGTTAGAAAGGGGGGGCGACGTCGGTATAGCCCCGGGTAACCGGCTGTTGGCAACCGACCAAGGCCTTACAGGCTTTCCTGACCTTAAGGTCAATCCAGGCCTGGACCTATAGGTCTCCTAACAAAGTCAGCCTAGACCATAGGTTAAAATTTGCTATCATTTGTGAGTTCACATAAGTCCCTAGTAACTTACCCGCCGACCAAGCGGTAGTTATTCAGCATATTGTCCATTGGATGGATGTATTAACGCAAGTAAATTCAATGTTTATAAGTTAATACCCTATCCAATGGACACACAAGACCCTCCCACCGACCCCGCTATCAGCTTACTAGGGGTCAAAGAGTTTTAGACAACGAAAAAGATGCTATGATGTCAGGTTGTCTGGACAGGAAGGAAGTACGAGGTGCCATCTGGGGAGTGCACAGTTCTACGGACCAGCTAGCCGGTGGAAACACAGGACGTCTTTTTCTGACGTTTGGCGGGCCGGTCTGCGCCGACCGGTTAAGCATATTGTCCATTGGATAGGGTATTAACTTATAAAAATTTAATTTACTTATTAAATTTGCAAAATTTTTCCCCAGCATTACACAAAAGATGAGACGTGCACTTTTCATTAACCATAATACAGTAGAGTCTGAATATACAAGTTGAATGTCAAAAATCCTGGCTATTTGGTTCAAGTTTAGTGTGGGGAAGGGAGTTTGTTAAAATATCACAAGATTAAAAGACTCAGCAAAAATGTGATTATCTATTAATGGAATCTTAACAGTTACAAATTTTTCTTTCTTTTTTCATCAACCCTTTTCAGCTCACAAAATCATCTAAGGTATTTTGAATGTAACTGTAGTATATTAAGCAACCAATCGAGCTTACAAAATAAACATTATTTCAACTAGTGTTGTTCAATGTAACTCCACACTACTAACATAACCATGTCTTACTTGTTCCTACTTTACTTAAAACTGCAAAGATCTCCATCTAAATCACAAATGAGGTTTATAAATTAAATGAATTATGTTGGCTTCAACAAAGTTCCCTGTTCTCTTTTTTCACTGAATCTTACTGTAAAACTTTTGCCTATTATTCTGTTTAATTTCTCTCATCCCTAAAAAAATATTTCATGAATTTCCCTTTTTAACCAGATCTACATGATAAGTTCATTTCATACATTCAAAGTCTGTTAAATGCTGTACAATTCAAAGTATGATAATGCAGTCAACATTTAATTTCTATTCAACAAAATTTGTCAAAAATATTCACAGGAAATTGCTGAAGTGTTACAGTAAATAAAGTGGTGTTTATGTTACTTGATGTCTTTTTTCTCTATTCTTGATTCATGGCCAATAGCCTGGCCTTCCAGGCTATCTAAAACCATAATGCAAGTGTAAATTTTTTTTGCCATAATGCACACTGTGTCAGGGTGATTGTTGATTTTCCCTTAACTGAATTTCCCCCCACTGATTGCCCCCCTATTTTCAACCAATGTATGGTTTTCCCCCTGTGATATTGTGATTTCCCCCCTTCATATTTTAACAGGACTATGAAACATAGGTTATGCACTTTTGAGGAGGAAGAAATAAAAAAACATGTCCCGGTTTTACTCCAGTTGGTGTAACTAACTAAATTAACTAAATTCAATGTATATTCCTAGCACTAAATGACTTAAATATAAAGGGGAAAACTCAAAATATAATCACTGTATCACTGGGGGAAAACCATAACTTTGTAAAAGAAATTGGAAGACTATCAGCGAAGGGGAAATTCTCTGGGGGAAAATGATAGGTAATCCTGTATCAGAGGCCTTTCTCAGTTACCTAAGCTTAAGGTTAATAAATATATGAGAACATTATGAAGAATAAATATAATGCAAACAGTTGGGTCTGTACTATATGTATTAATGCCTCTGGCAAGGCTAGATGGCTAGAAGGTTGTTATTCCCCATTTACAGGGAGTATGTATGTTCTGTATGAACCAGTACAAGTTTCATCTCATTATAGGGTGGCTTAAATTTACAAGATTCTCAAGCCCTAGGGCCTTTTTACTTCTCAAAGTGAGCATAGGCTGCACTTCTCTCCTCCATTCAAATATCCTGACAGTTTTTAGTGCTGTCATTTATTCTTTCTGGTTTTTGCCTTATTGCAGGTTCAGTCTCTGGGACAGGGCACTGTAAATGGGACTCAGACTGGCATTTTCTAAAACATTCATTCTATTTATTAATTCAAATCCAAGAAAATTGACTTCTTTCAGTCTCAGTTGTAATCCCTCCACCAGATGGTCGGGATTAAATTGACTCCTTCCAGTCTCAGTTGTAATCCCTCCACCAGATGGTTGGATTCAGTTCCACATGGTAAGCTATTATAGCGCAGTAAAATTGAAAATTGTAATTACTTAAATGTAGCTTTTATAAGCTACAAGCTTACCATGTGGAACTGAAGAGAGTCCCACCCTGCTTCCCCGGTGTATTACTGAGGGGTATGGGTCAACATTGCAATGAAAAAAGGAGGAAGAATTGAGAAGAGTGCCACGAGAGTACAACCTGAGGATACGGCCAACTATAAATGTCTATTTTTCTTGGACGTTGGCCGGATGCCTGCGGCCTTCCAAGATCAGAATTCAGTTCCACATGGTAAGCTTGTAGCTTGTGAAGGCTACATTTAAGTAATTAAAATTTTCAATTTTGAGTGTAAAAACAAAATGATTGATCTGTTACGTGTAAATAGATAATTAATTTTTGAAAGAAAAGTATGCTATAATTTATAGATAGTCTAAAGAAACAAAGGAAGATCTCTGCAATGTTCATATATTTTGTAATGTAAATGGCAATATATTCTTGATTAAATGAGCAGATTAATTGAATGTAAGTACATTATGGTAAATGGGTTTTGCTTATTTGTAGAACTGGTGTTTCATCTGGAATTTCTGGAATTCAATTTTTGCACCTTTTGATAGGCATCTTGGATTTTTGCCAAAACTAAAAAATTGTAAATATCTCAGAAGCCGTTAGAGATAGAGCAGTTGTGTGTGAATTTTTCACCCATAGAGTAGTACAAGGGTATCCTGTGTAACAGATAAAAATTTCAATTTTCGCAACTTTTGGAGACCATCTTGGATTTTAGTGGAAAATAAAAAAGTGTAAATATCTCGGAAACTGTAAGAGATGCAGCTAATTTGAGAGAATCTTTGACCTGCAGGGTAGTTCAAGGGTGTCCTATTGAAAATAGAACAATTTTAATTTGGGCCACTTTTGGCGGCCATCTTGGATTTTAGCAGAAAATAATAAAATGTAAATATCTCATAAAGCATAAGGGATAGAGCCATTTCGAGGAATTTTTTGACCCACAGGGTAGTATGAATTTATCCTTTGCAAAAGAAGAAAATTTCATTTTCGCCACTTTTGGAGGCCATCTTAGATTTTAGCTGAAAATAAAAAATTGTAAAAATCTCAGTAACCAGTAGAGATAGAGCCATTTCAAGCAAATTTTGACCCACAGGGTATTTTAAGAGTATCCTGTGCATCAGATCAAAATTTAATTTTTCACCATTTTTGGCAGCCATCTTGAATTTTAACGGAAAATGAAAAATGTAAATATCTGGGAAATCATAAGAGATAGACCGATTTCAAGCAAATTTTTGACTCACAGGGTAGTACAAGGGTATCCTATGCAAGAAGGAACAAGCAATCAGTGCCTGTGAACAGGCTCTGTGTCAGCTGACTGTGTGTTTTGAGTTTCAGAGTGACAGAAGAAAAGGACACAAAAGTTGTGGCCTGCAAATGGTATTCAGTAGCCTTGCTGAAGGCTCAAGTTTCTTTGCAGATAGGGAAAGTTTCCAGTTCCGATACAGGAAAAAATGGATGAGCTAGAGGACCTAGGTGTCCTTGCCAAACCAGAAGATGTAGGTGTGAAAATAGAATATGTGTCCCCCAGCTTTTTGGTAAAGAAAGGTGACCATGATTTTCGACTTGTCACAGCCTTCAACACTATTGGTACCTATGCTAAACCTTCACCCTCTCGTACCGCCACAACTGATGATGTGTTCCGCTTCCTTACCCAACATAAATATATTATCAAGACAGATATGGCAAAACAGTTCTTTCGACTCCCAATGCAGAAGTCCTCACTAAAATACCTTGGTGTCATCACTCCGTTCAAGGGCCTACGGGTTTACACTAGAGCAGCAATGGGCATGCCCGGTTCAACTGAGCATTTGGATGAGCTAATGTCCAGAGTCATTGGTGACCTTATGCATGCAGGAAAAGTGATTAAAATTGCAGATGATCTTTATACTGGCGGAAATTCAATTGATGAGCTCCTCCTCAATTGGGAGCACATTTTACAAAGATTCCTAAAGAACAACCTTCGTCTCTCAGCAACTAAAACTGTTGTTTGCCCTGTCACTACGACCATATTAGGTTGGGTCTGGTTCTCAGGAAGAATACAAGCCTCTCCACACAAAATCACCCCACTCCTGAAGTCACCTCTACCACCGACAGTTAAGGCACTGCGATCATGGTGCGGTGCCTTCAAACACCTCAAAGCCTGTATCCCACAATACTCCCACCTACTCTCACCCCTGGAAACAGCCACCGCTGGCCAGGACTCCTCCAGTATTATCAATTGGACAGAGGAACTTTCATCACACTTCTCAGCTGCCCAGAAATCTCTCAATGATATCAAAGCTATTGTCATTCCTTCCCCCAGTGACATCTTAATAATAACCACTGATGGTGCCTCCTCCAATGGTGGCATCGGGTCCATCTTGTATGTCCTACGAGATGGGGTAATGCATGTTGGTGGATTTTTTTCAGCTAGACTTAAGCAGCACCAAGTCAACTGGTTACCCTGTGAAATTGAAGCTCTTGCTATCAGTGCATCCATCAATCATTGGTCACCCAATATCTTAGAATCCACAAACACTGTTCAAATTCTCTCCGATTCTCGGCCCTGCGTTCAAGCCTATGACAGATTATGTCGGGGTCAGTTTTCTTCAAGTGCACGTGTGTCTACATTTTTGTCAGCCCTCAGTCGCTATAAAGTGTCCCTGCAACATATCTCTGGTGCTGCCAATCTTCCTGCTGACTATCACTCACGACATCCAATGGAATGTGACACTCAAGATTGTCAAATCTGTCGCTTTATCCACAACTCAGCTACAGTTACTGTCCACAAGCTCCGTATCTCTGACATACTGGATGGCAAATTTAACATGCCATTTTTATCTTGGACAGCATGGAAGGCTACACAGCAGGACTGCCCCTCACTCAGAAGGACCTATGCTCACTTGGCCCAAGGGACCAGGCCAAACCGTAAAAACACCACCATTAAACTTGTTAAGCGTTACCTCAGAGTTGCTACCTTGTCACCCGATGGTCTACTTGTTGTGAAGAAGGACATCCCTTTTACTCAGACACGCTCACTCATCATTGTCCCCCAGCATGCCTTAGCTGGTTTACGCAATGCCTTACACTTCAAGCTCCAGCATCCCAGCAAAACCCAACTATCTGCAATATGTCACAGGTACTTCTTTGCCCTTGACATGGACAAAGAAATTGCTGCTATCACTTCACATTGTCCCCAGTGTGCGGCCATTGCTTCACTGCCACATGAGTTGGAAGAATTCTCCACCACACCATCTCCTTGCCACCCAGGTGTCCAATTTGCTTGTGATATTTTGTGCCGTGCTCGACAAAGAATATTGCTCATACGTGACTGTTTCTCTTCTTTCACAGCAACCAGACTCATCCCAAATGAACAAGCCATTTCACTACGAGCAGCAATTATTGAAACTATAGCGGAGCTAAAAGATGCCTCAGGCTGTATCATTCGCGTTAACGGAGCATCTGCATTCTCCAGTCTTGCCAAAGACCGTGTCCTTGACAGCCTCAACATAAGCCTTGAAATTGGCCGGATCAAAAACTAGAACAAAAACCCTATTGCTGAGAAGGCCATTCAAGAGTTAGAAAAGGAATTAAAAAGGGCTTATCCTGAAGGTGGTCCTATTACTCCACCACAATTGGCACTTGTCACAGCTACGTTAAACACTAGAGTTCGTGATCGTGGACTAGCAGCCAAGGAAATTTTATTTCAACGTGACAGTTACACCGGTGACCAGTTAAACATCTCAGATAAAGCCCTTGCTGATTCTCAGTTTGCCAATCATCAGGCCTACCACTTATACAGTGCTCGAAGCAAAGCTCCAAATGCCCAGCCTGCTGCCAAAGCCAATGTGAAAGTGGGTGATCTTGTTTTTGTGAAACAAGATGGTAATAAACACACCACACGAGAAAAGTACCTTGTCACAGCATTAACCCAGGACCGCTTATGAGCAAGGAAACTCACTGACTCTCAATTCCGTGCCAAGACATATGAATTAAAATATTGTGATGTTTACCTCATACCAACATCCCAGGTACCTCTGTGCCCAAATAAATCCTCAGATCCCTACGCAAGTGATACATAAAGTGATGACGTTTCAATACCTCTAACCACCGACCCCACACATTCTGACTTTGGTGACTCATCAGAGGTTAGCATGTCTGCAGGCACCAATGCTCAACCATCAACCTCAGGCTCTAATTATCCTGCCTGTAATGAACATGTGGATACCACTGCGAACACTAACACCATGCCTGTTGTGTCATCCCAGGGCAGCCCCACACCGGATGTCTGCAGTCCTCGCACTCGACGGCATAGACATCCCCCAGAATACCTGAATGACTATATTCTGTCTTAAAAACTTAATTGTGTGTCACATAAACATTTGTTTAATTTAACTCAATTGAGAACATGTATTTCTGTTTTAGTTCCTTGAATGACTATATTCTATCTTAAATACTCAACTCTGTGTCATATAATCGTTTGTTTAAAGTAAACTTAATTGAGAACACTTATTTCTGTTTTAATTCCATATTTACAACTTTGCTGGCACATGACATTGATCATATGAATAACCTCTGATGCCAAAAGCTGTGCTGTATCTCTTATTCACCACATTGTGTTAATTAATCATATAACAAGTGTTACCATTTAGGTATATCTAATGTGAACGAATCATTAACAGTATCTGTAGGACATTGTATTATGTAATAATTCTTAAACCAAACCTTTGCTTCCAGTAAATACACTAATACCTATTAGTAATCTTTACAATTCTTTATTTCTCTTTGATCATTTACTTAGGTTGTAATCTTCAGTTTTATCGCTCTTCAGTTCACGAAGAACATAGAAGGTACTGCACCTTAATAATATTCTGTAATTTAATAATGTAATTTGTATGGTAGCTATGATGTATTTCTTTTTCATTTTTAATTCTAAAAAGTTAGTAAAACACAGAAACAAGCATTGCGCCACACTGTTTGTTATTGTTTTTACAATACCTTATCTCGGTATATGTTTTTGTTTCTCTTGTGTGTACATGAGCCATAACCTCGGCACTTGTGTATTATTAAAATAAACATATCTAGTTGTGGATATAGTTGTGTTGTTGACTCTATAAATTACCTGACGCTTCTATTGTCCAATTGATGTGAAAATCCATTCCATGTGAATTAAGTCCTAGAAAGTATCTGTAAAATGTTTTAGCACTAGTGTTTTTCTGAAACACCGTTGGGGGCTATTTTTGATAAAATGCTTAAATGTGACCAAACCTTTAAAAAGTAGGCCAAAATTTTTTCCCGGCCCCTATAGTTTTGGAAAGTTAAAGTTATTTAGTTGTTTAATGTCCACACCAAATTCTTGGGGTCACTGTGGCAGTATCACGTTCAACTGAGTGAGACAGAGGCTTGAAGACGATTAATAATCAATGTCTCCAAGACTCTTTAACATGCTACTGGGGATAGGGCCCAATAACATAGGACCTCCATTATAGTGTGCATCTGAGTCACTATGTATCTAAAAGCATATCAGTAACAGGGCTTCTGTTCTAAAAATAGAAACTTTCATCAGCATAGCAAAAACAACTTAACTGTGGACTTTGCAAACTTACAAAACAATCAATGTCCTTATTATAACACTTCATTTACAGAAACCCCTGTAATACATGAATGAAGTAAATTTTTACGCTAAAATATTCTAAAAAAATTCATTTAAAAAAAACTAAGAAAGACATGGAGCTGAAACTCGCATGCAGGAATTTACTGGTGGTTTTGTACATATATGCAAAATTTCAGACAAATCCCATCAATAGTCACTGAGAAAAGTGTGAAAGAGTATTGAAATTTTCACACTTTTGACTCTAGAGAACAAAGAGACAAATGAATCTGCATGGCTTGAACAATTAATCAGCCCCAATAGTTAAGCTATCTTTAAAAAAATGGCACGTCTCTAGCCTTCATAGTTTTGGAGAAGAATGTCACAAGTACATGTACGCAGACATGTACACCTACACCACAGAGCGATCCCAATATGTCAGCTGACTGACATGAAAAGGATGATATAGAATGCTAAATAAGTTAACTTGTTAAAATAAGTTAAATTGTCTCTTGGTTTAAGTGTTTGATAGAAATTCTCCATGCTTGGAGTAAACTTTGTGTTGCGAATAAAGTTTTGACACAAAATTTGAACCTGATTTAGTTTTTGAGTTGTGAGAGCAATAAGCTGTATGTGGTATAGAAGGACTTGTATTCTTTTTACTATCGAGTTAAATATACTTCTTTTACACGGTGATCCAGTTATACACTTTAACTTGCTATTTAGTATCTTTTTTCAAAACTCATAGCTATGTGGTAAATAGATAAAGGACTATTAAGTTGAACATGGCGAGGATTAAGCGCTTAGAGCCTGTCCTATAATGGAGTTTAAACACTATAGAAGAACAATTACAATTTTACTTCAATGGGTTCTTTTAATGTTCTATGTTTGTCTGTATGTCTTTCATATCTGCTCTCTTTTAGCCCACTAATATTAGTAGGTCATAAGCGACCTAGTGGTTTTTAGCAACTTTGGCATCTAATCCTTGGCTGTCACATATGCCTGGGTTCGAATCCAGCAAGTGCAAAGACTGAGGACCTGTCCCAATATGACCCTGGCTGTTGAATGGACTGAAAAACACCAACTTTGACTGACTAATATTAGTATTTATGTTTAGCATTGTATATTGTATTGTAAAATAAAAAACTCAATCCCAAATGTAAATAAAATGTGTTGTAATCTGTTCACCTTGGTTACCCCATCTACTATAATCAATTGGCCTGCTGACTGTCAGAGCCACCTCTGCAGCCGGGGTTCGATCCCCGTCATGGCCGTAAGTGGGAAAGCTGGTAGTTGCTTGCCGTTGGTCGGCAGTTTACAGTACAGAACCCTAGCGAACTATATGTACTGGTTTCCTCTGCCCTTCCAACTACCCGTCGTGATATGACCTGTACAGTGTTGAAAGCGACGTAAAACCCCAAATAAACACTAAAAGACTGTCAGAGGGTTTATGTTTCCTCCTCCCAAAATTATCAATCTAACTTTTTTGCAATAATTTGTATTAAATAAAGAGTATGTTCAAAAAACCACTGTTCCATACCAGATAAAATATTGCACTTTATATTCAATAAAATGTGCCTGTATCTTGGAAACTGAATATTAAACAACACATGTCTGAGACATAATTACGGAAGCTTATAACGGTCATGTAGGCCAAATTGTATTTGTAAGTTAAAATTTTGAGTTGAAAAGTCGAAATTTCCATAAAATTTCTTTTACCTACATGACCCTTATAGAATTCCATACATAATCAAGCTAAATAAATGCTGTGTATATGTTATTGTGACATCATTAATGTGTGTGACATAATCACAGGCCTTTGAACTATAAAAAGTGTCAATTGTTACAAACACCCACACATGTGTGTTTGGCTGGGTGATTGACACAATATAGTTTCCAAGTGGGGAGGGGGGCAAAATGTCAGTCTTTTGAAATGATTACAGACACTTAGTACCAGTCCTAAGTAATTAAATAATGATAGATCATATATACTTCTTGTTTTTGTTTCAATTAAAAGACAAATTTGAGCAATTCAGTTATGAATGAAATATAAAGTTATAAACATTAAAAGTGCCTAGGGTGAGAACACCTCTGTCAAGGTATTGAATTTCTGAAGTTTAATATCAGCAGTTAATAGAAATCTTCCCAGGGCAAAGCAACAAACACATTCAGCAGGTTTGCAATAAAGGTGGATGGGCAGACAGATTAACAGACAAACCTCAATGATTACATAACCTCCAGCAATGTACATATGATACAAATTTCAAGGAAATCCATGCATATAAGTTCTGCAGAGATGGTTTGCAGGGATGGTTTCGAGTTGTGTAATTAATAACTACACCAGAAAACACTGTCCAATGGCTACCTTAATTGTGAACTGTCAATTTAGATATTATGCATGTTACTCTTGACATACAACTTTTAAAATTTTTTTCGTGACAATTGACACTAGACGAAGTGCGATAACATGTCAAAATTCTCTAAATAGTTTATGAGTTACTAGTTTCTAGCTCAATTGGGAATTGTCAAAGTACCTGTATCTTTTAACAAGAGTCCACTGACCAAAAACATGCTAAAATATTTTATTCATATTCATTTTTGCCTCATTTATGGTGGCAATCTCTGAATTTACTATGTTTTGTATATGCAATTCGTTAACATTAGCCAGAGATGTCGCAGAGGTGACCATGCAGAGAAAAACTTAAGGTAGTCAAATAACATTCAAATATGTAAAATAGGATTATAAAAAATCCGAAGGAGGGTGTATGTGTGGTCCATACATCATGGTTCTCATTACCAATGATGTAAAAAGATTACCGATTTAAATGTGAAATTTTTCTCTTATTGTTATGTGATGTTTTACATGCCTAATATACTTGATAATAAAACAGAATTTATAAATATAGGATCAGTTAGTTAATAATGTGATATGGTCTTGTTCCAAGATTACATAAGTCTAATGTTAATTTTTCTGGTTTTGTTCTGACCTTGGAGTTCACAGGCCAGATGATAGTAGTTATTGATGTCTTTTACTTCCTTTCCACATTCAAATATAACCTATACAATGGTACAAATTAACTTTAAACCCCGATAGCGGAAATTAGTAGGTATACAACTTAGGTTGGCTTATGTAGCTGATGAACGGCAGGTGGTCAATTGCAATGGATTAAGTGATAAATCAAAGTCTCCAAAAGGTAATGGTCATGTAACTTCATTGTGGACAAAGAATAAATTAAACGAATCCAAATAATTTATAATGATTTTATAAAGTACTATTATTAACCACACTACAAACAAGAATATTAAACATCACTGTTCCCTGGGACTTTATTGTGAACATGTATTCCAGTCAGACTGTCTCCTCTGTATTGTTTCAAATCCCACAAGCAATAAAACTACTGGTTGCCTACTGTTGCCATTGTTAACCCCATAGAAACAACATCATGTTATATTATTAATATCTTGTATTTTGTCAATGATTGAATGTTGTCTGATGTCTTCTCTTGACTGAATTTTCCTGGGTGTTAATTATTTGAATTTTGGTATTTGCACAATCCCAAAGCATGAAGGAGAAGGTGTGACAAATGGTATACATGTCTATTGTTTTTTGATGTTGAAGTTTTGTACTCTTATATATGATCTTTATTGACTGGAATATCAATATAATCTGTAACAACTGGAAAATAACTAATCTCTACAGACTGAAAATATAAGTTCATAAAAGTGTTAACTAATTGGTACATATGTACTAGCTTCAAATATCTTAAGATATAAATGTTTTGTATCTTAAGGATAATGGTCAACTCCCACCCATAATCTTGACAAGTGTAAGAAACCTCTATATTGGTATAATTTTACTGTCTATGACTACCAAAACTCACCTATTCAAGAAAATACCATTTTAGAATGCATGTGTCACATGCACAATTTTATATAATTTCCACAAACATAATTGTTAATTAATTTTATGACGCACCATTCATAAGAAAGGTCAGTGTTTGGTAAAAACTTGGACCCACCGACACAAAATTGCCTCTTCCAAATATGTCATTTTTCGATCTTTCTCCCAGTGTTTTGAATAAGCACCAACAGCGGTGTACAAGACCAATTATTGAATAATTTAGTGATAAATATTTCGGATCGGGTTTCACGATTTTCCCTAACGAATATGCCCTCCCTAAGTATAACCTTTACTTACAATTTCAAAAGTCCAAACATTCAGCCGACACAAGGCCTGTTTTTGGTCAGTGGACTCTTGTTAAAAGATACAGGTACTTTGACAATTCCCAATTTAGCTAGAAACTAGTAACTCATAAACTATTTAGAGAATTTTGTTCAGACATGTTATCGCACTTTGTTTAGTGTCAATTGTCACGAAAAAAATTTTAAAAGTTGTATGTCAAGAGTAACATGCATAATATCTAAATTGACAGTTCACAATTGAGTTAATAATTTCAGAATTTTTACCAACTAGCCTTTAAAGGCTTCGAAATCTTGTTTTCACCCATGGCATCCATCTGGGTTGGCAGATGTTTGGAAATTATCTTGTCCTCAGAAAAAATAAGGGGTAGGATGTTGATACTTTGTAGGGATTTTGGAAAGGGAGTGTAGGTGTGCAATGTCATAGCGTGCCCTTCAATACATATAAGACTTTGCCATACTGACCATGACCTTTAAATTTTTTTTGCCTTAGGTTTAAGATTCTTGCTGTTAGCATTTGGACAGAGCACTTTAGAATTAGTTAATATGATAGAGATTTTGCACTATAAAAGTACATTTAACTGATTGCCTTGCATTGTCATTAACTATTCATAGTATAAAATGAGACAAAAGAATAAATCCTACATGGTCACTTTCATGGCAACAAAGTTTGGTTTCTACCTTTTTAATAGTCAGTGCATTGACTGTTTTATAACTTTGGGTTCAAATGAATCATGACATTCTATATCTTTCACATGTTAGGCAGCAGTGACTGAAAACAGTCACGATATTTCAGCACAGGTGGCAGAATTATGCCAACAAAACAAGTGAAGTATGTGCTCCACATTTTCATCTTTTTAAAGTAAAGACCAATTATTTTGGCAAAAGTAAGTCATAATATTTGCATGTTTTGTGTCAGTTGGTGGGTTAAGGTGTAGAAACATAAGTGCATAAGAAAACACAGAATTCAGAGGGGGGTAGGGCAAACAATGACAACATCATCACAGCAGAGATAACAACACAGTGACAAGTGTGACTTTTGCAGTATATTAAACCAAGAAAATTATTTTAGAAAATATTACATAATGTAAATTGACAACCCTTTTAAGCGTAACTATTAAACAAGTTTGATTCAAAATGTATGTAAACATTCAGAATCTTTATTTCAGATTTCATTGCTAAAGAATCCACACTAAGCAATACATTAGTTTACTTCGATCAGGTTATCATAAGCTGGATGGTAATATTAGTTTATATCAAGGTCCCTTAACAGCATGACCTTCAATTTTCTGTACAAATCAATCCTTTCAAATCATTTGTAAATGACCAGTTATTTTTTAGCCTGTAAATATCACACAGCTGACTGAGCTCTTCATCGCAAACCATATCACCTCTGAATGCACATTCTTCTGGGCACGCATCAATCTTCCCAAGAGTGGTTTCCTCCAGGTAGTTGCGAGTATTGTATAATGCAGGGAGTGAGTACATCACCAAAGGTCGTCCATTGGGACAGTTCTGATTCTTAGTAGGTCGAATATGGTGAGCATTCCAAACCTTTGACATTTCATCAAGGTCTTTCTGGAAATAGATTACCTAATGCATTTTAGTAATGTTTTTATGTTCTATAATTTAACGTGCATGTACCAGTACAAAGATCTATTGAATTTATGAAGGTTTTGCAAAAATGTTCAGTGAGTTTGAATGTACTGTCTCAGCTAAGAGTAAAAAGTATAACACATAAATATAAAAATAACAGTAAATGATATAAACACATTATGGTTCATACATATATATAAACAGCATAAACTAAAATCATAAAGTAACTGAATGAAGTTACACTATGCAAGGTATGAAGTTTAAGCTTGAGATCAGGTTCATACACCCTGCAATGTATAGAGATATTTCATCATTACCACTATGTCAGCAACAATTTTAGACCTACACCTGTTATATGCTTAGTGTATGTGTTTTTCACAAAAGCTTGTGTTTTAGTAATTATGGCCTCATTTTTAACAATAGGATTTCTAAAATAATTGCTTCTAAATTAATTCTGCATTTTGCAATGACTGTTTTGACTCTTTCTGTATGACCTATTTTACAGATATACATGTCCTTTGTAACAAATCTTAACTTCTTGGACCTGGAACCTCTGCATTGAAGATCAGTCACAGAGTGCCGAAATACCCCACTTCCAATTTTGAGTTAAAGTTACAGTGTCTATTAATGCAAAACTTTTGGGATGTGATACTAACCTACCAAAAATCATCAGCTGAGATTGTTGAGATGTATCAAATTTGACCTACGGCCCCTTGTTGAAGGGAAAACATATGGGTTAAAAATTTTAAAAAGCCATAATTGCCTTATCATTGAGCCTACATATTTGCAGTGAAACCAATCTCCAGGAAAGCATCTTCTGGAAATCTTTTGATGTGAGTGTTACCAGCTGATTAACTTTTGCATCTGACATGCAAGCCACTTCCTTACTCTCACTCTGCACTCATAGTTTGATAAAATATTTGTACATTATTATTTCAGAACAGATTGTTTTGTAATTTGTTTACTGGACTAGTTGTATGAAACAATAATATCCACTGATATATCATTTGCGGCAGTGCATACAAATTGCAATCCAATTATTTCTTAAAAAATGCATGCTTTTTATATTAAAATTTTGCTTTTAATTCATCCTGGAATTTGCAATTTATGATACAAGATTTAAAACAGATGTGTATATTTACAAAAAGAAGACAAGGACATGCTAGTTCATATATTACCTGCAATAAGTGTAGAAAACAATATTGGATTAGTCTTTGATCCAGCTTGTCACCAGTAGAGAGTCCTTCATCATAAAGAGTACCCAGGGCATCCATCCAGGACTGACAACACTGTTTATGCAAAAAGTTCCAGAACATTTCAATTCTTTGATTTGAGGTGCTTCGACCATAGATGAATGACTCTCTATCTGTTAAAAATTGTTGCATCTGGGAAACATACCCACTTTCTGTTCCCTTATCACCTCGTATCATGTACGGACAACCTTTTCTGTCAGTTACTGTTTCCACGTAGTATCCAGCCACCACTTTAGGGTCACTACTTGTGTGAAAGGCATTCAACCAAAGAATGCATCGCAAAAATCCATCTATGCAACCATTTATGCAAAGTCCATAGTGTTTCAACTTGTCATAAGAGTCTATATGCCATAAGAAATTGGGTCCTCTGGCATGGTACATGTGCCTCCTCAGTCTTCGAGATAGCCATGGATCAACACCTTCAGGGTCGATAAGCTGCATTGATACCTGTACTGTATCTCTTGGAATGTTTAGGCCATTTTGACGACACTGGAGGTGCATCCATCTGTAACCCTGCTGCCCTGTTGACTTTTTGATAGTCTCCTCTATGAAGATTGCTACAAGTACATCAGTGTGATTTTTTCGTCGATACATATGATGGTTGGCTTAAGAGAACTCATACTGATTATTATTGAATGTACTTGTGCTAGCATCAAAGTACATGTGAGTAGCTTAGACCAAGGTCAAAATAGAGCTTGTACAGTCTTGTTCTGTCATCCATGTGGGCAGCTTTCTCTGTAACCTATAAATATTGTTACATGAAAGGCCAATGACAATCTTAAACTAAAGAAAATCTACAGTAAAAGCCCAGATAATGTATGTAATTTCCCATTTTAACTTACATCTCTTAAAAGGTTTGGTGAAAATTAAGTCAATGGTTCAAGCACAATGCTTCTAAAAATAATAAAATGGAACAAATATTCAAAGTAATCATCTTGACAAAAAGAGCATACACTTTGTGAGATATATGCCAACATAATAAGGATCAGTGCAAATGGAAACAGTCTCTTGAGTTAAATACCACTTTTATGCTGACGGAGTTAAATACCACTTTTATGCTGACGATACCCAGCTGCTCATTCACTTATCCTCTGATGATAGTCTCAAGTCTTTTGACCGTCTTAAATCCTGTTTGAATGATATTTAGGTCTGGATGTCTGAAAACAAACTCAAGCTAAACCCTGATAAAACAGAATTCATAGTCTTTGGTGCCAAAGACAGATACAAATGGCTCAGTGACTCATTTCCTGTCAATATCCTGGGTAATTGTCTCTCTCCCACAGATGTTGTACGCAATTTGGGTGTTTTGTTTGATGCAAAGTTCTGTTTCCCCAATCACGTAAATTCTGTCATCAAATCTTGTTTTATTAGCCTCAGGGACCTTCATCGTATCAGGTTTCTCTCCGTTGATACATCAGTGGTGATTGCAAATGCTCTGGTCAGCAGTCATTTGGATTATTGCAATTCTCTATTTCGCAGTTTGTCATCCCATAATGCTACCAGGCTCCAATATGTTCAAAATGCTCTTGCACGGTTTATCACTGGTGCTACTGAGTACACTCACATCACATCCAGCCTTAGGACACTTCATTGGCTACCCATCAGACAATGAATTATCTTCAAAACCCTAGTTCTGGTGTATAAGTACCTCACCACTGGCCAGCCAAAGTATTTTGCACCATATCTCTCCTTGTACAAATCTGCCGTGCATACAAGACATTCCAACCCCAAAAATTTGTTCCTCCAGGTTCCTCATTATTGTGCTTCCATCCATAAATCAAAGGTCCACTTCAACAACAGTTTCTCGTATGATGCCCCGAATTTATGGAATGATCTTCCACATGATATCCGCAGTGCTGCAAATCTCTCCTGTTTCAAAAGTCGACTAAAAACCTACCTATTTCAGAAATCATTTCCACCTTAGCTTCTAACTACCCAAAACCGGATCGCCTCCCTGGGTACGACTTGGAAAATGTCTTGATGATTTATTCCTTACGAACTGGATGATGTGCCTTAGAATCTGTAGATACAGAGATTAAGCACTTGGACAATTGATTGATTGATATTCACATTGAAAATATCTAGGTTATTTTTGTGCAAAGGTCCATTATCTATGTTATGTTTTTTTCATTTGGAAAAAAATCTCTTGTAGATCCCGTGGTGTATATACGCCACTGTATAACAAGGGCAAAGCAGTGGATTTATCACACACTGATTATTGGGTTAAAACAGTTAAGTGTATATGCAGATGCTGGAAATGTAAGAAGCCTAGATATAGAATGGACAACATTTTAAAGGCCAAGGTCAATACATCAAGGTCAAAGGTAAAATAAAGGTCCCACTATTATTACACACAACTAGTCCATGAAGGAACATGCCTGAAATATTTTTACTTTGTCCACCTTACAGTTGCTGAGATGTGGCTAGGGCAAGATTCTCAAAAGTTTTGGTTACTTAAGGTCACAGGGTTATGGTCAAATGTCATATGGGGATTTGACTAAATGAGTTACTGATATAAAGCCTGTACTCAATCTTTATGTTCAAAGTCAGAGGGTCAAGTTCTAAGTGACATGGAGGTTAGGCCATGAAATTGCACAAATACGCCCAATTAGGAGGGTTCCTAGCAAGTTTCTATTTCTTTTAAAGTATAAATGCCAAGAATTAAAGGTTTTTGTGAAATTGCGTGCATATTGTACCCAGTTGAAATCGCTAACAATAACTTGCACAGTTATAAAATATTATAATAAGTTTTATGGAGTGTTGAAATGTCTATTGTTATAGGAATTTGACAAAGAATATATTATTTTAAAGCTTGTAAAATGTTGCATCTATCCTAACTATTTTTGCTGAAGATAGTCCAATATTTTTTCTGCAAATCATGCTCATTATTTACAGTCAAAATTTAATCAGACTGAAGCTATACAACAGAATGTTAGCCAAATATCTGACAGTATTTGGCATTTAACATGAGTAAAAATAGCATCAGAGATGCCCGTACCCACAGCTTAGGGAAATATTTTTAACACCATGAGATATAGAAGTACTGTATCAGTACAAAGTACAGGATACTTTCAGAGCAATGTCAGTTATATAAAGGTCCAAACAATGTTTAAATAGAGAAAATAATGTCTAAGAGAAAGATAATGCATTATGGTTTAGATGTTTTGAATATTACCATGCATACAGAAGTGGTAATACATTCAATGAATGCTTATGTGTGGTGTTGGAGCAAAATCTGTGGCTCACTTGATGAAATTCCATCTGTTACAATAAGAAGTTGTAAAAGTAAAATTCTTAATGAATTCTAATATGACTTTAACAGTGCTTTATCTGCATCAAAAGACAGACCCAAAGGTGCAACAAGATTTTATAGGTCAAGGTCACTACGGCAAGGTCAAAGGTCGTTGCACACCTACACATCCTAACCAATGTTCCTACCAAGCATCAACTTCCTACACTTTACGGTTTCTGAGATACAGCCCGGACAAACTTTTTCCCACCACCCGCCCATCCACCCGCCCATCCAGACACCATGGGTGAAAACAATACCCTGACAGCCCTTAAGGGCTGTAGGGTAAAAACATTGTTGCAAATTAAGTAATTAATTTCATCGACATATACATTTACTTCTAGAATATTTATTGAATCTACCATGACCTAATTTCAAAAAGCAGGCGACTTAGTATTTTAAAGTACCATGATATTTTATGCATTTATAAGCAAATAATTTGTTAAAACAGCATTGTTTTAAATAAAATGTTAGGAGAAACCACATGAAAATATCTGATATCAGAAAAGGTTTTAGTAAGGAGGAAACCGGCCATTAAGTTTGACTACCCATATTTGACCTTTAATAACGGTCCAAAAGCCTAATGTAAGGACTTCAAATGATTTCCAGGACACATTTTGCTTGGCATTAGATGCAGATCCCTAATATCCACAAACATTCACAATCAAGTTTTACACAAATATATCACACCTATTACAATATGGTGCATGTAAATAGCAGACCACTTACCGCTTATGCAAGATCTTTCAGCATCAGAGGGGCAAAATATCCCAATTGCTGATAAATTCCAAAGTCGAAATTTCGAGTTTGTAAGTCAAAATTGTGAGTTTGTAAGTCAAAAATTTGAGTTTAAAAGTCGAAATAAAAAAAAAATTCTTCTACATGACCCTTATAGGCTTTCGTAGATTTAATAATAATAATAATACTGGGCTCTTATATAGCGCTTTTTCTATTACCCCAGCAAGGATAGCTAGCCTTGGTAACCTTACCTATTGCTGCCATGCAAGGCCCAGAAGCCAGTATCCCTTAAAGCTGGGTACCCATATTTCCCCTCGGTGGAGAGAGGCACAGACCAGGTTAACATCTTGACCATGGATGTTATCCCACATGAAACAGTTGGCATCCCTGAGGATCGAACCTACGACCCTTGGATTATAAGTCCAACACCCTACCAACTGAGCCACATGAGATTTGTAACAATACGAGCAAGGGTATTCTGAATACTTTGAAATTTGTGCTGATTGAAACATGACAAACCTCTAAACAAAGAGTTACAGTCAGTGTTCGAAAGTCATGCAAAAAAGTTAATGGCTGTCGGGCTTGTACCCTTGGAAAGTTGGAAGCCCTGTAAATATCTCATAAAGTCTAAGGGATAGAGCCATTTCGAGCAAATTTTTGACCCACAGGATATTGCAAGAGTATCCTGTTCAACAGATAAGAATTTAAGTTTTCACCAATTTTGGCAGCCATCTTGAATTTTGAACGGAAAATAAAAAATTGTAAATATCTGTGAAATCGTAAGAGATAGACCCATTTCGAGCAAATTTTTGACTCACAGGGTAGTACAAGAAGGAACATGCAATCAGTGTCCATGAACGGGCTCTGTGTCAGCTGACTGTGCGTTTTGAGCTTCAGACTGACAGAAGAAAAGGACACAAAAGTTGTGCCCTGCAAATGGTATTCAGTAGCCTTGCTGAAGGCTCAAAATTTTTTTTTTTATATTTTTATTTATTTTTGTTATATACATGTTCATGCATAAAAATAAAGTTTACAATGGTGGTATTTAAACAACATTTAAATAACAATAAACAGTACAAAAGGTTATTTTTACTGAGTCGGACTATTTAATATATAGAAAGCTGTATTACTCAATCAGATCCATTGATCCAAATGTTTGAAATTCAAAAGATGCCATATATAGAAGACTAAGAATTTCAATAGTACAATATTTAGTGATTATCAGGTTTAAAGATATAATCATGTAAAAATGAACTTGTTAATTGATGAAAAGCTGTTCCCAAATAAGCCAACGATTTGTAAAGAAATCATTTCTTGCAGATAAAAAATATTTAAGTTAAATCACCTCTTTGAACAGATATAAATGTAATATCTAGATATCATCAAGACAAAGTTCACGGGCCAGGAGTGCTCATCATGTACATGATAGCCAAGTATTTTAACATTATCATTTAATGTTATGCCAACTTGTAATTTTTTTTCTATCCAAATACTGATATTTTTCCATAGTTCTTTAACATAAGGACATTGGGTAAAAAGGTGGCTGATACTTTCGGGGTTGCTTTGACAAAATGAGCAGATACTAGAGTCCTTTATTTTCAATTTAAATAGATATTCCCTGGTATCTAAAATATTGTACAGAATTTTATACTGAAACCATATGATTGAGTGGTCCTTGACACTTTTAAAACAAGCTTTAAAAATTTGTTTCCATAAGAAATCAGTTTCATATTTTACATTTATATTTGCTTTAATTGAGACCATTTTGTTTTATACAAAGGTTCAGCTTTTTCTTGCAACATTTTACAGAGTGATTTACACCCTTTGTTTAAGCTACCAAGACTTTTCATGTGCAATGGATATGGAGGCCTTGTGTGCAGAAAAGTGTCCCTATCTTTATACTTATTAATAAAAATGCCTACTAATTTTCTTAATCTATAATAATCCAAGATATTTGGTTTAAAATTGTATTTCTATAATATCCTCAAAACTTAGTATTTTTCCTTCAGAATCTATTACATCACCTACAAGATATATATTATGTTTATACCAGTCTGGAAAGTATAATGTCATTGCAGATAATTTAGTGTTGTACCAGAGACAAGACTGTGTAATTTCATAATTATTTCCCACCTTGAGGTTGCTGCAAAATGCTTGCCAGTAATCAAATATTTCTTTCCAGAAGCGGCCCTTAAAATTGTTTTTCTTACACCATTCACTGCCCTTACAACACAAGGAATTAAGTTCGCCATAGGTGTGTTTTAATAACGTAAGCCATTGTAAATCATCTTTATATATTATTCTTTTGACCCATGAAAGTTTCAGAGCATGTACAAAGGAAAAAAGATTGATCATATTGAGACCTCCTTCATGATAATCCATACAAACAGTTGTTCTGCTGACTTTGTCAGGTTTTTTATTCCATAAAAATTTTTAAAAAATGTTATTTATTTCCTTTATTTTAGATTTTGGAGTTGGCAAAGATGTAAATAGATGGATAAATTTTGGTGAAAGTAATGACTTTATTACTGTCACCCTACCAATTGGGGTTAGATTTCGATTTTGCCATTTTAATACATCCTTAGTAACTTTATCTATTGCTTTGTTGTAGTTCAGTTCTACCATTGTATCTAAGTTTACAGAAAACATTATTCCTAAGAGATTAAATTCAACATTTCCCCAATCAAGTTGTGCAGTAACATTCAGCTTGTCTTTTGAATAGCGTTTCCTCCCTATCCATATGACTTTAGTTTTTTCCATATTCATCTTTAAACCTGAAAAGTTGCCAAAAATTTCCAGAAAATTTAGGGCTGATTGCAGAGAGTGGTCACTGCCATCCAAAATGTGTGGTGTCATCCGCAAACTGTGTTAACTTAATCTGTTCTGTATAAAAAAGAAAACCAACTACATCTGGATTAATTTTAATAAGTATTGATAATATTTCTGCTCCAATTAAAAACAAAAAGGGTGATAATGGGTCACCTTGGCGGCAGCCCCTTTCAATGGGTATTTCATTTGATAGGTGACCACATTGAGTAACATGAGCATTTACATTTGTGTTAAAAACTTTGACCCATTTGATAAAGCTCTCACAATAACCAAAGTAAGAAAGAGCTTTGTAGAGAAAATCCCATGATATTGAGTCGAAAGCTTTCTCAAGTCTATCATTATTAGTAAGCCTGTTTTATTTTTAACTTCTGCAAAATGCATTATATTATAAATTAGTTGAGTGCTGTCACTTATTTGCCTTCCTTCTATAAATCCAGTCTGTGATTGTAATATTACATGCTTTGGCGTTTGTTTAAGTCTATTAGCTATTACTCGGGAGGCAAGTTTATATGTTACACACAACAAAGATATCAGGTGCCAATTTTTCAGTTGTGTTCTACTTTTATTCCCTTTAGGAATACATGTTATAACACATTTACGCAATGTTGTAGATAACATACCTTTTTCAAAACAACGATTCAAAGCCCTAGTAACCAAATTTTTCAGTTTGGACCAAAAAACTTTCAAAAATTCACAGCTTATGCCATCGATACCTGGAGTTTTATTATTTTTCATCTTTTTAAAAACATTTCTAGTTCTTTAGTCATAAAGGGCTTTCCTAGATCCGCTTCATCAATCTTTGGCATCATTGCATCCTTTAAAAGCAATGTAAGATCAATTTTTTCAAGTTCATTATCTTTATTTTTAAAAAGATTAGTATAATAATCGGTGATTTCTTTCAAAATTTCCTTCTGATCTTGCAAAATTTTACCACCATATGTTTCCATTTTTTTATTGTTTTTTCCACAAATTGTCTTTTTTCCAAATTACAGAAGTACCTTGTTTGCCTTTCACCTTCTATCAACCACTGTGTCCTTGACCTTATTACCTCTCCTTGTATTTTATATGATCTGATAGTTTCAAGTTCTGCCTTTTTGTCAGTTAAAATTTCCAATTGTGCATTGTGTGGCTTTTCTAAAGACTCTAAGTATTCAATATCTTTTACCAGTGCCTCTTCTTTTTCCATTTGTTTTTTCTTCAAATCTGAAGAAAATTTTATAGATTCTCCCCTTATGTGTAAAACAAAGTTTCTAGAAATAAATCGTCATCAACTGTAAAAAGTATTTTATCCCAATTACTTTCAATATATTGTACCTTATAGACAGGCACAGCATATCTCATTGCTTCCTCTTTAATCACATTATTTATGAGGTCAACATAACTTTTGTTTTTAAGAAGACTGTTATTCAACTTCCAAATGCCTTTACCCATTGAAAATTTATTTACTGTAATATCTAAAAATAAAATTGAGTGATCAGATCTATAGCCTGCTTTTATGTCACAATTATAGACTAAATCTGTCATTGCACGCGAGACTAAGAAAAAATCAAGTATGGCCTGTTTAAGAGGGTTTTTCTTTCTCCAAGTATATCTATGTGCAGTTGGATAAAAATATCTATAAATATCTAAAAGATCAAGATCCTCACAAATTTTAAGGACAGCTTGTCTAGACTTTGGGTTATTTATGTGCTTATAATTAAATGTATCTACCAAAGGGTTAAGTACGAGGTTAAAGTCACCACAAATAATATCATAGTCTGCTTTGTAATTCTGAAGCAGTAATCTTAATTCATTGAAAAAATTTGGAGTGTCAGTATTTGGTACATATAAAGATATCAAGTTTATGGTTCCAAAAGTGTTTTGACATTCAGGAAAATAAAATTCCCATCTTGATCACCTACTGAATTGAGAACTTCGAATTCAAAGTCATCACAAATTAAAATTGCTACCCCCCTTGAGTTGGTTCTTGAGCCATTTATAAAACAATTATTTCCCCAAATTTCCTTAACTTTTAATAAATCCTTTGTTGTCCAGTGAGTATCTTGTAGACAAACCATTTTGGTTTTACTTTCTTTAAAGTATGTGAGAATATCTCGTCTCTTTTGTATATTCTGTAAGCCTTGACAGTTTGCGGACAACACCTTAATATTATTTCTTAGATGACCCATTTGTCAAAAAGTCACTCTCTGCACTTTTTTTGTCTCTCAATGTATAAATGTACTGCACGAGAAAATATTTATGTTTATATCTAGAATAAAGAGAGCTACAAACAGTATCAAACATTTTAACTACTATATTATGGCACCATTTTTCCAAGTCTCTATTAAAAATGGAATTTGTTAATGTACAGAACGAAATTTGTGCATAAAACACAACTTAGTGCTTACATATGTACATCATTACAAAAAAAAGCTGAAAAGGTTCAGCTTGGATGCATGTCTTTGATGGAAAGGCAGGGGCCACGGTGCAGAGTGGTAACACTGTCGCCTCCCACCCCTGAGGCCGGGGTTCGATCCCCGGACGGGCTCAAGTGGGAAAGCTGGTAGTTGCTTGCCGTTGGTCGGCAGTTTACAGTACAGAACCCTAACGAACTCTATGTACTGGTTTCCTCTGCCCTTTCAACTACCCGTTGTGATATGACCTGTACAGTGTTGAAAGCGACGTTAAACCCCAAATAAATAAATTGATGGAAAGGCATGTATCAAAACACAATATTCCTGAAAACATGATTACGAATTTTTTAAAGTAATTAGGAAAAGATTCATTTTTGACCATATGTTTTCAGCAGAAATAAAAACGTCTTTACATCAAAGGAGAAAAGGTTTACCCAGTGAACATATACACTGACAATATTACTTGTACATTATTAATTTAATAAAAGAATCCTTGGTTCAATATCGAAACATATAATGTCTTGTACAGATGAAAACTTTCATCAGAGTTTAGTTTTTCATGTTTCAAGAAAAATAATGATACCATTGTACATAATTGAAAAAAAAATAAAGCTATTTCACCAGATTTTACACAATTTTTGTTGTAACATTTGATTTTAATAGTTCAACATAAGAATTGAGTTTTACAAAATGGTTGAAGCCCAAAAACTTAATTTACATAAATAGTACTACACACTTGTGGTCAGAAGAATCATGTCATGTATAAGTTAATTTTTAAAGCTATTTATTCTGATTAAGTATAAGTCTTTCGAGAGAGAAAAAATAAACGTATACAAAACAAAAAAAACACTTTATGCAGTTAATTAGTCATTTTTGAATGGAGGAATGCACTTTTAAGTGATTTTAACAAAATGGATCATATTACAGTTTTTTCAGTGCCTCCACTCCAGCCATCTTGATGTACTCAAATCGTGTCTTTCCAAGATTAAAGCCACCATGTAGGCGTGTCACTATCAGAATTGCTTCATGTTCAATCAATAGTTCTTTTAGTATTTTACTACCTGTCCATTCACCATCGTCGTAGTATCTGTTAACTGAGAGACCTTCAGCATCAGTGAAATTGTAGGCATACAAAATATGATCACTTTTTGATCCAAGGCTAGTTTGAAGAATTGCCCTCAATGATTGGATAGCTTCATGTTTTGTGTGGATTGGGTTCAAGTGTCCCTGAAAAATGCTTCCCTTTAGTTCATGTAATTCTGAGTGGAACATATGGTCAAAACATATAGGGTCACCTGTAGATCTACTGTAATCCAAGGGGCGTTTCAAAAGTATCCATGTTGACCTTTGAGTCTATGAGCAGCTTATCTTTCACTAGTTTGATGCTGCTATCTTTTTTACTTTCTCGGGCTGCTCTTCGCTCTTCAATCAGAACTGGAACCTGGGCTGCACGCTTTTCACGAACTGAAGGGAGGAATTGCTCACTCATAGCATATGGAGTTGATTTCAACTGCTTTGCATATGTGAAAACAATATCGCGTCCAAGCTGAGTCAGAAATTTGACAATCAATGGCCTTACTTTGCTTTTTCTTTGACCTATTCGGTGGGCAACATCTACCCTTATTTCACCCCCTGGATTCTTTGTTGAAAAGATCAAATTATCTAGAATTTTCAATGTGTCCCTCAGTATAGTGCCTATTTCTACATAGGGATCTTCTTGGATCTTTTCAGGAATGTTATGAAATATCAGATTGGGTTCATGGAATGTAACTGTAAAGCTTCGACCTTAGCCTCCAGTGACTTCACCTTGGCAGATAGTCTAACCACTGTCCCTTCTGACTCCAGTAAACGGAGATTCAGATTTGTATTTGCATCTTGTAAAAGGTTAATATCAAATGAAGTGCTTGTCTGAGCAGCCTGAACAGTTGCCAAGATTTCATCAATCTTTTTTTCTATCCTGCATGAGTTCGGGTCTTGAGGTGGAACTTGTTCATCAACTTTATCATGATCACTCATTTCAACTGAAATATCCCCAAGATCACATGTATCCATAAATTTTGACATTTTATTTGGAAGTATCAGAGTTGGACTATTTGAACTTGTTTCTGATAAGTCACTCAAATTTCTCTTTTTACTGTCTTTATAACACAGTTTATCCATGGAGGTACATGTGTAACAGATTCTTAATTTAGGCTTGTATTTTTCAACAAGTTTCTTAATGTACTAATACATGTACAGACTTTTATAGCAGCATACGGCTAAGAGAAACTGTCTGATTAGGTTCTATCTCTTAACATGTATGAGTGCTTTATGAATACCAAATATCTGTGTGCATGTTTGAAAAGATATCATGCAAGTTTGAGCCTTAAGCAAGGCTAGGTATTCAGTAGTAGTTTTCAAGTTACAACTGATTAACTGAACAGTGAAAATCTAAAAGTAGCTATTGCTCAGCTATCCCATGAGCTACAGGTAAACAATTTCACTATGTTATGGCTGACCCATAAGTATCTGAACAACATATTTAAACAGAGTACTCTAAATGCAATAGTTTTCCAGTTACATCTGATTTACTCAACAGTGAGAACCTGAAAGTAGCTGTTGCTCGGCTATGCCATGACATACATGTCTGTAATTTAACTATGTTATAGCTAATCTAATCTAATGTGGACTTTTATAGCGCTTAATCTCCATCACTGATGGACTCTAAGGTGCATCTGAACATAAAGGAAGGCAGTTAACATAAATCGAAGGACATAGCCAAGTCATACCTATGGGACACAGGGGTGACAGGGGAGGCTATGGGGGATAGGCTTTTGCAAACAGGTAAGTTTTGAGCTTCTTTCTGAAAGAGGCAACTAATGTTGCACTGGGCACATCATGAGGGAGTTCATTGCAGATCTTAGGAGCATCAAAGGCAACACTATGGCCAAAATGTTTGACTGACTTAAAGACTGATTAGTGGAAAGGAGGAACCAGTGGAGTTTCTTTGGAATGGGTGTAACATGAACATACTTTCTATGATTTGTAACAATAAGAGCAAGGGTATTCTGAATACTTTGCAAGTATTCTTTGAGTTCATTGCCAATTTTTCCCACAGATTCAAACTAAGGAATATAGTTCCCCTTTCCATTCCCCCAGACTCCACCTTCAATACACATCACTTATGAATCAATACAGATGGTAGTACGTGTATTAATTTATCCCCAACATTACACAAAAGATGAGATGTGCACTTTTCATTAACCATAATACAGTAGAGTCTGAATGTACAAGTTGAATGTCAAAAATCCTGGCTATTTGGTTCAAGTTCAGGGTGGGGAAGGGAGTTTGTTAAATATCAGAAGATTAAAAGACTCAGCAAAAATGTGATTATCTATTAATGGAATCTTAACAGTTACAAATTTTTCTTTCTTTTTGTCATCAACCCTTTTCAGCTCACAAAATCATCTAAGGTATTTTGAATGTAGCTGTAGTATATTAAGCAACCAATCAAGCTTACAAAATAAACATTATTTCAACCAGTTTTGTTCACTGTAACTCCACACTACTAACATAACCATGTCTTACTTGTTCCTACTTTACTTAAAACTCCAAAGATCTCCATCTAAGTCACAATTGAGGTTTATAAATTAAATGAATTATGTTGGCTTCAACAAAGTTCCCTGTTCTCTTTTTTCACTGAATCTTACTGTAAAGCTTTTGCCTATTATTCTGTTTAATCTTTCTCATCCCTAAAAAAATATTTCATGAATTTCCCTTTTTAACCAGATCTACATGATAAGTTCATTTCATACATTCAAAGTCTGTTAAATGGTGTACAATTCAAAGTATGATAATGCAGTCAACATTTAATTTCTATTGTTCAACAAAATTTGTCGAAAACATTCACAGGAAATTGCTGAAGTGTTACAGTAAATAAAGTGGTGTTTATGTTACTTGATGTCTTTTTTCTCTATTCTTGATTCATGTCCAATGGCCTGGCCTTCCAGGCTATCTGAAACCATAATGCAAGTGTAAAATTTTTGTTGCCATAATGCACACTGTGTCAGAGTGATTGTTGATTTTCCCTTATTTGACCATATGTTTTCAGCAGAAATAAAAACGTCTTTACATCAAAGGAGAAAAGGTTTACCCAGTGAACATATACACTGACAATATTACTTGTACATTATTAATTTAATAAAAGAATCCTTGGTTCAATATCGAAACATATAATGTCTTGTACAGATGAAAACTTTCATCAGAGTTTAGTTTTTCATGTTTCAAGAAAAATAATGATACCATTGTACATAATTGAAAAAAAAATAAAGCTATTTCACCAGATTTTACACAATTTTTGTTGTAACATTTGATTTTAATAGTTCAACATAAGAATTGAGTTTTACAAAATGGTTGAAGCCCAAAAACTTAATTTACATAAATAGTACTACACACTTGTGGTCAGAAGAATCATGTCATGTATAAGTTAATTTTTAAAGCTATTTATTCTGATTAAGTATAAGTCTTTCGAGAGAGAAAAAATAAACGTATACAAAACAAAAAAAACACTTTATGCAGTTAATTAGTCATTTTTGAATGGAGGAATGCACTTTTAAGTGATTTTAACAAAATGGATCATATTACAGTTTTTTCAGTGCCTCCACTCCAGCCATCTTGATGTACTCAAATCGTGTCTTTCCAAGATTAAAGCCACCATGTAGGCGTGTCACTATCAGAATTGCTTCATGTTCAATCAATAGTTCTTTTAGTATTTTACTACCTGTCCATTCACCATCGTCGTAGTATCTGTTAACTGAGAGACCTTCAGCATCAGTGAAATTGTAGGCATACAAAATATGATCACTTTTTGATCCAAGGCTAGTTTGAAGAATTGCCCTCAATGATTGGATAGCTTCATGTTTTGTGTGGATTGGGTTCAAGTGTCCCTGAAAAATGCTTCCCTTTAGTTCATGTAATTCTGAGTGGAACATATGGTCAAAACATATAGGGTCACCTGTAGATCTACTGTAATCCAAGGGGCGTTTCAAAAGTATCCATGTTGACCTTTGAGTCTATGAGCAGCTTATCTTTCACTAGTTTGATGCTGCTATCTTTTTTACTTTCTCGGGCTGCTCTTCGCTCTTCAATCAGAACTGGAACCTGGGCTGCACGCTTTTCACGAACTGAAGGGAGGAATTGCTCACTCATAGCATATGGAGTTGATTTCAACTGCTTTGCATATGTGAAAACAATATCGCGTCCAAGCTGAGTCAGAAATTTGACAATCAATGGCCTTACTTTGCTTTTTCTTTGACCTATTCGGTGGGCAACATCTACCCTTATTTCACCCCCTGGATTCTTTGTTGAAAAGATCAAATTATCTAGAATTTTCAATGTGTCCCTCAGTATAGTGCCTATTTCTACATAGGGATCTTCTTGGATCTTTTCAGGAATGTTATGAAATATCAGATTGGGTTCATGGAATGTAACTGTAAAGCTTCGACCTTAGCCTCCAGTGACTTCACCTTGGCAGATAGTCTAACCACTGTCCCTTCTGACTCCAGTAAACGGAGATTCAGATTTGTATTTGCATCTTGTAAAAGGTTAATATCAAATGAAGTGCTTGTCTGAGCAGCCTGAACAGTTGCCAAGATTTCATCAATCTTTTTTTCTATCCTGCATGAGTTCGGGTCTTGAGGTGGAACTTGTTCATCAACTTTATCATGATCACTCATTTCAACTGAAATATCCCCAAGATCACATGTATCCATAAATTTTGACATTTTATTTGGAAGTATCAGAGTTGGACTATTTGAACTTGTTTCTGATAAGTCACTCAAATTTCTCTTTTTACTGTCTTTATAACACAGTTTATCCATGGAGGTACATGTGTAACAGATTCTTAATTTAGGCTTGTATTTTTCAACAAGTTTCTTAATGTACTAATACATGTACAGACTTTTATAGCAGCATACGGCTAAGAGAAACTGTCTGATTAGGTTCTATCTCTTAACATGTATGAGTGCTTTATGAATACCAAATATCTGTGTGCATGTTTGAAAAGATATCATGCAAGTTTGAGCCTTAAGCAAGGCTAGGTATTCAGTAGTAGTTTTCAAGTTACAACTGATTAACTGAACAGTGAAAATCTAAAAGTAGCTATTGCTCAGCTATCCCATGAGCTACAGGTAAACAATTTCACTATGTTATGGCTGACCCATAAGTATCTGAACAACATATTTAAACAGAGTACTCTAAATGCAATAGTTTTCCAGTTACATCTGATTTACTCAACAGTGAGAACCTGAAAGTAGCTGTTGCTCGGCTATGCCATGACATACATGTCTGTAATTTAACTATGTTATAGCTAATCTAATCTAATGTGGACTTTTATAGCGCTTAATCTCCATCACTGATGGACTCTAAGGTGCATCTGAACATAAAGGAAGGCAGTTAACATAAATCGAAGGACATAGCCAAGTCATACCTATGGGACACAGGGGTGACAGGGGAGGCTATGGGGGATAGGCTTTTGCAAACAGGTAAGTTTTGAGCTTCTTTCTGAAAGAGGCAACTAATGTTGCACTGGGCACATCATGAGGGAGTTCATTGCAGATCTTAGGAGCATCAAAGGCAACACTATGGCCAAAATGTTTGACTGACTTAAAGACTGATTAGTGGAAAGGAGGAACCAGTGGAGTTTCTTTGGAATGGGTGTAACATGAACATACTTTCTATGATTTGTAACAATAAGAGCAAGGGTATTCTGAATACTTTGCAAGTATTCTTTGAGTTCATTGCCAATTTTTCCCACAGATTCAAACTAAGGAATATAGTTCCCCTTTCCATTCCCCCAGACTCCACCTTCAATACACATCACTTATGAATCAATACAGATGGTAGTACGTGTATTAATTTATCCCCAACATTACACAAAAGATGAGATGTGCACTTTTCATTAACCATAATACAGTAGAGTCTGAATGTACAAGTTGAATGTCAAAAATCCTGGCTATTTGGTTCAAGTTCAGGGTGGGGAAGGGAGTTTGTTAAATATCAGAAGATTAAAAGACTCAGCAAAAATGTGATTATCTATTAATGGAATCTTAACAGTTACAAATTTTTCTTTCTTTTTGTCATCAACCCTTTTCAGCTCACAAAATCATCTAAGGTATTTTGAATGTAGCTGTAGTATATTAAGCAACCAATCAAGCTTACAAAATAAACATTATTTCAACCAGTTTTGTTCACTGTAACTCCACACTACTAACATAACCATGTCTTACTTGTTCCTACTTTACTTAAAACTCCAAAGATCTCCATCTAAGTCACAATTGAGGTTTATAAATTAAATGAATTATGTTGGCTTCAACAAAGTTCCCTGTTCTCTTTTTTCACTGAATCTTACTGTAAAGCTTTTGCCTATTATTCTGTTTAATCTTTCTCATCCCTAAAAAAATATTTCATGAATTTCCCTTTTTAACCAGATCTACATGATAAGTTCATTTCATACATTCAAAGTCTGTTAAATGGTGTACAATTCAAAGTATGATAATGCAGTCAACATTTAATTTCTATTGTTCAACAAAATTTGTCGAAAACATTCACAGGAAATTGCTGAAGTGTTACAGTAAATAAAGTGGTGTTTATGTTACTTGATGTCTTTTTTCTCTATTCTTGATTCATGTCCAATGGCCTGGCCTTCCAGGCTATCTGAAACCATAATGCAAGTGTAAAATTTTTGTTGCCATAATGCACACTGTGTCAGAGTGATTGTTGATTTTCCCTTAACTGAATTTCTCCCCACTGATTGTCACCCTTTTTTCAACCAATGTATGGCTTCCCCCCTGTGATATTGTGATTTCCCCCCTTCATATTTTAACAAAACTATGAATGCCAAACACTTTTGAGGGGGAAGAAATAAAAACTATGTCCCGGATTACTGCAGTTGTTGTAACTAACTAAATTAACTAAATTCAATGTATATTTATAGCACTAAACGACTTAAATATAAAAGGAAAACTCAAAATATAATCACTGTATCATTGGGGGAAAACCATAACTTTGTAAAAGAAATTGGAGGGCTATCAGTGGTGGGGAAATTCCCTGGGGGGCAAATCATAGGTAATCCTGTATCAGAGGCCTTTCTCAGTTACCTAAGCTTAAGCTTAATAAATATATGAGAACATTATGAAGAATAAATATAATGCAAACAGTTGGGTCTGTATTATATGTATTAATGCCTTTGGCAAGGCTAGATGGCTAGAAGGTTGTTATTCCCCATTTACGGGGAGTATGTATGCTGTGTATGAACCAGTGTAAGTTTAATCTCATTATAGGGTGGCTTAAATTTACGAGATTCTCAAGCATAGGGCTTGTTCTCACTGTGGCTAAGCCCTAGGGGCCTTTTTACTTCTCAAAGTGAGCATAGGCTGCACTTCTCTCCTCCATTCAAACATCCTGACAGTTTTTAGTGCTGTCATTTATTCTTTCTGGTTTTTGCCTTATTGCAGGTTCAGTCTCTGGGACGGGGCACTGTAAATTGGACTCAGACTGGCATTTTCTAAAACATTCATTCTATTTATTAATTCAAATCCAAGGAAAATTGACTACTTCTTCCAGTCTCAGCAGTAATCCCTCCACCAGACAGTTGGATTCAATTCCACATGGTAAGCTATTGTACCGCAATAAAATTGAAAATTGTAATTACTTAAATGTAGCTTTTATAAGCTAGAAGCTTACCATGTGGAACTGAAGAGAGTCCCACCCTGCTTCACCGCTGTATTACAGCTGAGGGGTATGGGTCAAAATTGCTACAAGAAAAGGAGGAAGAATTGAGAAGAGTGCCACAAGAGTACAACCTGAGGCTACGGCCAACTATAAATGTCTATTTTTCTTGGATGTTGGCCGGCTGCCTGCGCCTCCCGAGATTAGCATTCAGTTCCACATGGTAAGCTTGCAGCTTATGAAAGCTACATTTAAGGAATTAAAATGTTCAATTTTGATTGTAAAAACAAAATGATTGATCTGTTAGGTGTAAATTGTTAGGTGTAAATAATTAATGTTTGAAAGAAACGTATGCTATAATTTATAGGTAGTCTAAAGAAACAAAGGAAGATCTCTGGAATGTTAATATATTTTGTAATGTAAATGGCAATATATTCTTGATTAAATAAGCAGATTAATTGAATGTTCATATGTAAGTACATTATGGTAAATGGGTTTTGCTTATTTGTAGAACTGGTGTTTTATCTGGAATTTCTGAAAATTGGCCTGGAAGTACTTGTGTTGTTGTGAATGTCTTCATTTTCATATTGATTTCATTAATCTACTATTCCAATCTCATGTACGAATGTTTCTATTCAAATATTACATTCTGAAGGGATTGTTTATCTGTAATTATGTCAACATTACAACTGGAACAATGGAATTTGAATCTTACTAATCTACTTTGCTGCTACTCACTAACTTGAAAAGCAATCAGAAAAAACTGGACTCACACAGGATTCACTCTGGATGTTCAAGACAATATAAATATTAGTCAAGTACACTTCATATATCTTATCTTTGACATTTTATTTTTTCTTTGGTATACTTTTTCCTCTGTCTAGCGTCCAGCATCACACATCGTTTCCGCTCATATTAAGGAAAAGTATTAGAGCTATCTTCACCAAATTTGGTGCTTGGTATTGCATTTGGGACTAAAAGCTGTAAGTAAGCGAGTAATAGCCATTTAGGTACTTTATTGGCTCTTTGCAATACTACTTTTGAGTAATTTGCTTATATCTCAGAAACGGTTACAGATAGAGCAATTTTGAGCAAATTTTTTACCTAAAGGGTAATAGAAGATTATCCTGTGTAAAAACAAAAAATTTTAATTTACGGAACTTTTGGCGGCCATCTTGGATTTTAGTGGTAAACAAAATTGAAAATATCTCGGAAACCGTAAGAGACAGAGTGATTTTGAGCGAAAAATGCAAACGGGAAAAAGTTCAATTTTTGCCACTTTTTGCGGCCATCTTGGATTTTAGCAGAAAATAAAAAAGTGTAAATATCTGGGAAACTATAAGAGATAGACTGATTTTGAGTGAATTTTTGGCCCACAGGGTAGTACAAGGATGTCCCATTGAAAAGTTAAATATTTCAATTTTCGCAACTTATGGCGGCCATCTTGGATTTTGGCTGAAATAAATTGTACATACTCCAAAACTGTAAGAGACAGCGATTTCGAGTGAAATTTTTACCAGTTCGGCAGTAGTGCCCTATGTATAAGGGAAAAAAAATTCAATTTTTGCAACTTTTGATGGGCATCTTGGGTTTTTGCTGAAACTAAAAAATTGAAGCAGTTAGAGAAAGAGCAGTTGTGTGTGAATTTTTCACCCATAGAATAGTACAAGGGTATCCTGTGTAACAGATAAAAATTTCAATTTTTGCAACTTTTGGAGACCATCTTGGATTTTAGTGGAAAATAAAAAAGTGTAAATATCTCGGAAACCGTAAGAGATGCAGCTAATTTGAGAGAATCTTTGATCTGCAGGGTAGTTCAAGGGTGCTCTGTTAAAAATAGAAAAATTTCAATTTTGGCCACTTTTGATGGCCATCTTGGATTTTAGCAGAAAATAAAAAAATGTAAATATCTCGTAAAGCATAAGGGATAGAGCGATTTCAAGCAAATTTTTGACCCACAGGGTAGTATAAGTTTATCCTTTGCAAAAGATGAAAATTTCATTTTTGCCACTTTTGGAGGCCATCTTAGATTTTAGCTGAAAAAATTAAAAATTGTAAAAATCTCAGTAACCATTAGAGATAGAGCCATTTCAAGCAAATTTTTGACCCACAGGGTATTGCAAGAGTATCCTGTGCAACAGATAAAAATTTAATTTTTCACCACTTTTGGCAGCCATCTTGAATTTTCACGGAAAATAAAAAATTGTAAATATCTGGGAAATCATAAGAGATAGACCCATTTCACAGGGTGGTACAAGGGTATCCTATGCAAGAAGAAGCAGTCAGTGCCCGTGAATGGGCTCTGTGTCAGCTGACTGTGTTTTGAGTTTCAGTGACAGAAGAAAAGGACACAAAAGTTGTGCCCTGCAAATGGTATTCAGTAGCCTTGCTAAAGGCTCAAGTTTCTTTGCAGTTAGGGAAAGTTTCCAGTTCCGATAATAGAGTTTCAGTTTCTATAATTTACTCATACATATACTGACTTTTATGGCAGCATACAGCTAAGAGAAACTGTCTGATTAGGTTCTATCTCTTAACATGTATAAGTACTTTATGAATACCAAATATCTGTGTGCATGTTTGAAAAGATATCATGCACGTTTGAGCCTTAAGCAAGGCTAGGTATTTAGTAGTAGTTTTCAAGTTACAACTGATTAACTGAACATTGAAAATCTAAAAGTAGCTATTGCTCAGCTATGCCATGAGCTATAGGTCTACAATTTCACTATGTTATGGCTGACCCATAAGTATCTGAACTACATATTTAAACAGAATACTCTAAATGCAATAGTTTTCCAGTTACATCTGATTTACTCAACACTCACTCCTGCATATACAGATTTACTGCAGTGCACACACAAACATTGTTTGTTTTTCTCTTAATTTACATTATTGAAGCACAAATATTACTTAAATTATATGACATTTAATACTTTAAACATTTCATTAGATATTTCTAAATATTTAAATATATCATTTAGAATTGGTAAACCAGTTGACAACACTGTTCTATATTCACATTGTCCCAGGTTTTTAATGGAGAGGGGTTGCAATATACATGTATTTGAATATTTTGACAAATTACCCAGAAAAAATATTTCTTTAAGTAAAAAACAAAGTTTGTTATGGTCAGCCTTACCTTATGGACAGTCAAATTACATGCATTTGCAAAGAAAATTCATAAAGATTATTACATGCACAATTTGTATATGATCAATGAAGAGTATTTTAAATTCAGATTTTGACATATTCAGAAATATTACCTTATACTAATATCTCTGCTCATTACTACCATAAGGAGGTTATGTTTTGGATGTGTTTGTATCTCTGTTTCTTAATACTTGAAAAGACATGAACGAATCTTTATGAATTTTTTTATGTACATAGGGCCTGACTGAAGGAAATGAAATTAAATTTTGTGAAAAAATCCAGATCACATTCTGGATACAAAAACCCTGAATTTTCAAATGTCAACTTTTAATGTATTTTTTCAAATAGTTTTGCTTCATTATGGTATCATTCTGCGGCGTCTTGTCTGTTTTGAGAGAATGGAAAAAGCCTTAAATTAAAAATATCCAGGAAACAATTTACGATTCCACATTTACAGCTACAGTTTCTCTTCAGCCAACCTCAGCAAAAATCATTCGTAAAATAAACTACTTTACGAAACACAATAAAGCTTAGGTGTGCAATGTCATGGTGTGACCTTCATTTGACCGATGACCTTGCCATAGTGACTTTGACCTATAAAATCTTGTCCGGGCTATATCTCGTAAACCGTAAGGTGTAGGAAGTTGATACTTGGTAAGGACATTGGCTAGCGGGTGTAGGTGTGCAATGTCATGGTATGACCTTGATTTGACCTTTGACCTTGCCGTAGTGACCTTGACCTATAAAATCTTGTCCTGACTATACCTCAGACAGGAAGTTAATACTTAGTAGGGACATTGGTTGGGGGTTGTAGGTGTGCAATGTCATGGTGTGACCTTGATTTGACATTTGACCTTGCCATAGTGACCTTGACCTTTAAAATTTTGTCCAGGCAATATCTCTGAAACTGTTAAGTGTAGGAAGTTGATAGTTCGTAGGGACATTGCTTAGGGGTTGCAGGTGTGCATCATAATTTATATTTTACTGATTAATGCTGTCATCTTGCTATTGAAATGTCTTCTTTTAATACTTTATCTTTGCATACATTTTGCTTCTCTTAGATGTTATTTTCTCTACTTTAACATCATTTAGACCTTAATATAACTGACACTGCTCTGAAAGTATCCCGATCTTTGTACTGTTTCACCAATTCTATATCTCATGGTGTTGAAAACTATTTCCCCAGGCTGTGGGGTATGGACATCTCTGATGCTATTTTTAAATCATCCACTTTTCAATCAGATACAAAACACAGTAAAATTTATGTTCTGCTTACAGTCTCATACTGCAACTAGTAAAGCTCTCCATCTGGGCCGTTCGTTTTTGTTAGTAAAAACCCTTTTCTAGTTTTAATTATACTCCTGTATAACCTATATTATATAATGAGATTTCCTGTTTTTAGGCCGGTTGCGTGTAACCAACCCACCTTTTAGATTGGTGTGTCCAACGTCGGTCTGTCCGTCCACATTTTTGTTTCCAGGCTCTAACTCGAAAACGCTTTGTCCAATTGAATTCAAACTTTTCAGGGATATAGATCACCATCATAGCTAGGTTCCTTTCAAAATTGTTGTAATTCCATTTGATCGTTTGTCTGTTTTTTGTCCGTTTGTCGGTCAACATTTCTGGACTGTAAATTGAAAACGCTTTGTCCAATCAAGGTTAAACTTGACAGGGAGATAGATCACCATCATACCTAGGTTCCTTTCGAAATTGGTGTAATTCCGTCTGTTTGTTTGTCCATTTGTCTGTCCGTCAACATTTCCTGTATAACCTATATTATATAATGAGATTTCCTGTTTTTAGGCCAGTTGCATGTAACCAAACCACCTATTAGATTGGTGTGTCCAACATCTGTCCGTCCACATTTTCGTTTCCAGGCTCTAACTCGAAAACGCTTTGTCCAATCGAATTCAAACTTTTCAGGGATATAGATCACCATCATAGCTAGGTTCCTTTCAAAATTGTTGTAATTCCATTTCATCGCTTGTCTGTTTTTTGTCCGTTTGTCGGTCAACATTTCCATTTCTGGACTGTAAATTGAAAACGCTTTGTCCAATCAAGTTTAAACTTGACAGGGAATTAGATCACCATCATAGCTAGGTTCCTTTTGAAATTGGTGTAATTTCGTCTGTTTGTTTGTCCATTTATAGCATAGATATAATTATGTAATGTAGATTACAAGTTTTACATTTCTTAGCACGTCTAACTGGGTGACCTAACATTTCTCTCCTTGTTTCTAAATTTAATTACAGCAGTCACTAACCTTATTGCTGCCTGCGCAACCCGCCTTTTGGGGCTTTTTTAAGGGTTGAGCTTCAGTTTACTAAGAGACATCCATCTTTGCACATCCTAAAGGCAGGCATTTAGCTTGGCGAGAGAAGAGGCATTCTTATGGGAGAGATGGATGTATAACTGAGTATCATCCACATAGAAATGGAATTTAAACAGCAGATGGAGGTGGAAGATTTTGCTAAGTGGTGTTGTATAGAGTGAAAACAACAATGGACCCAGAACAGAACCTTGGGGAACCCCATAGATGAGATTGCTTAATTCAGATAGTGTTAAGCCTATCTTGATGGCCTGGCAACGATTACCGAAGTAGGAAGTAAACCACTTTAGAACAGTTCCACCAAACCAGGATTTAAGGTAACCAAGGAGAATATTGTGATCAAAAGTGTCAAATGCAGCTGATAAGTCAAGTAGTACTAGAGCTGTGGGTTCACCACATGCCAGAGAGAGATGGACTTCATTTTTATAAACAATAAAGCAGTTTCCGTGGAATGTCCTGGCTTATATGCTGACTGAAGAGGATTGTCCAGTTTGTTGTTACTGATGTGTGACGTTAGTTCCTTGGCAATGACTCGCTCCACCAACTTTGATAGGAAACAAGACCAGACACTGGGCGATAATTCTTAAGGTCATTTCTGGGAAGAGAAGCCTTTTTTATGGGGGGGTGACAACTGCCTTTTTGAAAGAATTTGGGAAAGAGCCTTCAATGAGAGAATAATTTACCAACTTGGTGATAGATGGGAAGAGGATATCAAAACAATCCTTAAAGAGGAATGTCGGTATAGGGTCCAGTGAGCAAGATTTAGTGGGGATTCACTGATACGCTTATGGACCTCGGCTTCAGGAACAGGCATAAAGACATTGAAAGCAGGAGGCACCAAATCAGGTGCATCATTGAAAGAGCCAGAAGTAGAAAACATGTCCCTGATTTTACTTATTTTATTGGAGAAAAAAGAAGCAAACATGTCTGCAAGGCTTTTGTCTGAGCTATGAGCAGGTAGAACAGTCTCAGAGGTGCGATGCAATGCCTTCCGTAATGACTGCCATAGCTTCTTGGGGTCATCACTGTTTGCAGTTATAACATTAGTATAGTAGGAACCGTTGTCTTTATTGGCCAGTCGATTGCACCAGGCAATTTGCTTGTGGAGCCTTGACCTGTTCAACTGTGTCTTGTGTTTTCTCTACATTCATTCAAATTGCCACCTTAGAGGGCGAGCCATATGATATAAATCAGACGACCACTCATCTGACTGCCATTTTGCCTTGCATGAGATGATAGGAGCATGCTTGTTAAGTACCTGGGTTACACCAACCATGTACTAATCATACAGTTCAGCAGCAGTTCCTTCAAGGGACCATACAAATGGTATATTATTAAGGTTGCGGAACTGGTCAATATCGATCCTGTGATACCGACGATAAGAGACCAATTTTTTAATACTGGTTGTTGGGTTGGAGAAATCAAGTTTGCATCTTATAGCAGTATGGTCCTATATGAAATCTCTAAAACTAACATTACGGACAAAATCAGTCACAAGGAGATATCAAAATGTCCAGAGTATGACCCAGTATATGAGTTGGCCCGCTGACACTTTGAACCAAACCGCAACAGTGAAGGATGTCATTAAACCTGGACATAACACCACACTCAACATTCAGATGAACATTTATGTCACCACAAATGATGAATTTGGAACCAGTTAAAGACAGAAAACCAGAAAGAGCCAGCAAATCTTCCAGAAACTGAGTAGTACAAGAACCTGGGGGACGATACACACAAGCAGCAACAAAGCTATTGTAGTCAAACTTGAAAGATAGTATGATGATTTCAAATGATCTAAAAACTGACAGGCATCCCAGGGGAACTTTTTAAAAGGGTTTTAGCCTTTTTTTACTGAAAAAAACTTTTTTCTCATTTTTTTCAAGCTGAAAAATGGCGTAAAAACCTTTTTAAATATTTTTTTCAAGCTAAAACCTTTTTGTCCCCAGCAGTCAAATTTGTTGATAAAAATTTTATTTTATTGTGCATACATTTAATGTGTATACAGCTATAAGTGAGTGTTTTAGACTGTTTGACTTCTGATCACACCACAGAGTGAAATTGGTTTTCCAACAAAAATGTTTGATCTGAGAGGAGTTAACAGTCTGAAACAGCAGTAATCAGTCTCCCAGAAAGCCTAAAAAGTAGGAAGGTATATATTTGTTATATTCCCATTTGTCATATTATGTGTGTGCAGTAACTCTAAAACACATTCATGGATTTCATTCAAACTTTGCACACACATGTATTTGGAGATGAACCAGGTCACTATGTGACTAAAATTTTATCTGAGAGCACATTTATATATTCATACATAATAATTATGTTGAAAAATCAAGGATTTATGTTTTGGTAGATATTGTGTTTAGGCCTATCAAAGACCTTACTTATATATTTTTTCTACATTTTTGTGTCACAAGCATTTATGCTGGGTTGCATATAGGAATTGATTTGTCCTCTCTCCTGTGGTGTCTGTGTCGTCATCACATTTTCATTTCTTGACAGTATCTCAAAAATAGCTTTACAGATTCAATTCAGATTTTGCATGTGGATGTAACTGGTCCTCAAAGTGTGCCCTATTGTAAGGTGACCTTAAACTCCCAGTATCTCAAAATTTGTTTGACAGATTCAATACAGATTTGGTATGTGGTTGGAACTGGTTTTCAAGGTGTGCCCTATTTTAGCCATAACCATGTGGAGGAATTTTTCTGCATTTGTCACATACTTTGCCTTGTAACTTGGAAATGGCAAGTCTGATCAGACTTTTTCATGTGGCGAAAATCAAGGCTTTAAGTTGATGTTGTATGATGCTCACAAAGACCCTATTCCAGTGACATTTATATGACTATTTATTATTGCAGACTTGTAGCTCATGGCATAGCCGAGCAAAAGCTACTTTGAGATTCTCACTGTTGAGTAAATCAGTTGTAACTTGAAAACTATTGCATTTACAATAATTTGTTTAAATTTGTTTTGCACCATCTGTTTACACCTTAACATTTAACTTTTACTTTACTTCTGAATACCATTAACATGGCACCCTTTTTGTGTCCTTTTCTGCTTTCATTTCTACTCTGAAACTCAAAACACATTGTCAGTTAACACAGAACCTGTTCAGGAGTGCTTGTTTTTAAGTCAGCTTCTCAGTCAGCTTACATCATGGCATCACTCTGTGGCATGTGCATATGCTAGAACTTATCCTCTAAAAGGACAAGGCTCAGAGACATGCTGTTTCTTTTAAAAGATACCTTATCTATCAAGGATGAAAATTGTTCAAAGCATGCAGATCTGTCAGTTCATCTTTTCCCCAGAGCCATTACAAGTGAGGTACCCTCACCCAAAGTGTAAACGTTTCAACACTTTATCACAATTTTCTCATTGACTATTACAGGGATTTCTCTCTTATCTTGCATATATGTACTAGGCTAAAAGGAGATTCCCTTGTGTGAATATCAGACATGGATCTTTCTTAATTATTTTATCATAAATTTTTGAAATAATTTTAATGCATTAAAATTCATGAAATCATGCACTAAATCAGTTGTAACTTGAAAAGTATTGCATTTAGAGCATTTTGTTAAAGTATGTTATTCAGCTACTTTTTCCATAGCTACAACATATTGAGTAAGTGTGGAACCTTACCAAATAATGAAGTGAGTAATAAGTACTTTCGGACTTTTCAGTGCCTTCCATAATGAGTAAAGTTACTTATAAATTGAAAACTTGCATTTAGAGAATTTGTATAAATATGTTGTACCCCTTTCACATTACAGGCAGTATCCCCCCGCAGTAACCCGCATTTGGTGAAACTTCCTTGGATCACCGTCCAACGTCTGTATGTGGCCTTTCAAGTCAGTGGCGAATTGTCCATTACCTTGAGAGTCCTTCCAAAATTTTGAAATATTTGAATTTTCTGCCTCTCATTTTGGTACCGTGAGCACGTATGAACTTCTGACCATGGTAACTGAAGGTCTGGTCCACGGTGTACATAAGGTTATTTGGTCGTTTTTCGGTGTAATACAGCGACATAATGCGAGTGGAGGTACATAGACGTTTCACCAGTGTGACACAAGGTCCATACAAATCTCGAACGGTAGTTGAAGGACAAGGGTGTTTTACCAAATGCGTATAACCGTGAATTACACCACCTGTAGTGTGAACAACTCAGATGAAATGGGGTGACCTGGGAGGTTGTTCCGCCACCAAGGATCACCTGTAACCACAGGACACACCGCCTGTATTCATGTATTTTTGAGGTCAGCTATAACATAATAAAATTGTAGGTGTGCAACGTCATGGTCTGACCTTGATTTGACCTTGCCGCAGTGACCTTGAGTTTGAAAATCTTGTCCGGGCTATATTTCAGAAACCGTAAGGTGTAAGAAGTTGATACATGGTAGGGACATTGAAGGGGGATTGTAGGTGTGCAACGTCATGGTATGACCTTGATTTGACCTTTGACCATGCAGTAGTGACCTTGACCTTTAAAATCTTGTTGCACCTTGGGGTCTGTCTTTTGACGCAGATTAAGCACTGTGAATGTCATATTAGAATTCATTAAGAATCTTACTTTTGCAACTTCCCATTATAACAAGTGAGCCCATTTTATCAAGTGAGCCACAGGCTTTGCTCAAACACCACACATAAGCATTTATTGAATTTATTACCACTTCTGTATGCATTGTAATATTCAAAACATCCAAACCATAATTAGGCCATGCCAGATGTAGATAGTGTCGTAATGTTCAGTTTACTGATTAATGCTATCATCTTGTTATTGAATTGTCTTGTTTTAATACTTCATCTTTACATGCATTATCTTTCTCTTAGATATTGTTTTCTCTACTTAAATGTTGTTTGGACCTTTATATAACTGACAGCGCTCTGAAAGTATCCTGAACTTTGTACTGATACACTACTTCTATATCTCATGGTGTTAAAAATATTTCCCTAGGCTGTGGGGTACGGGCATCTCTGATGCTATTTTACTTTTACTCTGAAACTCAAAACACACAATCAGTTGACACAGAGCCTATTCACGGGTGCTGATTGCTCGTTTCTGTTTTTTGTTTATACAAATTTTGCTTTGTAATTTTGAAATGCAAAGTCTGACCAGCCTCAAACTGTACTATATATAACTTGTATGTGTTACCTTTGTGGAAAATTTTAGCCCTGTAGTTTAAATTCTAAGGTCACTAAAAGATTCCCTCTGGGACCCATTTCATACAATTTTTGCCACTATAAGGCAGCTTACCCAGTTAAAATCTCACCTGGGGGCATGTTTCCATTCATATATGGCAAATTCAAAGTTAGTTGACATGTTGACAATTTTTAAAGCTCAAAGATCTCACCTGGGAACCTATTATTTCCACATTTTTGATATAATTTGATTGTTTGGAAAGTTATTGTCTGTTTATGTAAAATTTTCCTATTTTTATCTCATAGCATCTAAACTTGCATAAACTGAGCTGAAAATGGATTTATAATACTTGTTAATTACACTAAGCGGGTGCTACAAAAAAGACCCAATGAATGTATGTGGTGTGAGAGATGACCTGTCGTGATATTTTTATGTGAATGTATCTATTTCACTTGTTGTTTCAAAACAATGTGAGTGCAATATTAATAGGGAAAAAACTTTTTTTTCAGCTTTAAAACCTTTTTTTCTTCCGAAATACCATTTTAAAAAACCTTTTTTTCCTTAAAATTCACTGGGATGCCTGAACTGGTCAAGAGACAATACTGGAGAAAATGTTCTTCTGCACAGAAAGCCAACACCACCACCCAAATAAGTACACCTTGGTTTTTGGATGAAGTTGTAATTAGCCAGTGTGAGAGAATTTAGGAGACCATCAGTGTCTTTTGGTCTAATATGAGTCTCAACCAAACCCAGGGTATTCAAGTAACTGCATTTTATGAGGTCATGCATTAAAGGGCCTTTATTGCGAATGGGTCTACAACTGACAAATCCAAAATTGGTCGGGCCAGGGTTTGAAGCAACATCGCCACACAATACAAGGAGTAGTAGTAGGTTTTGTAGTTTCAGTTGTGGAGGAACCAGTTTTGTATTGCCAAGGTAACAATATTATGCACCATAACAGGAAGACGAAAAATAGATGGGATGCTCCTGTCAACCTTTTAAGGTAAAATGCATGTACTAAAAACGGCACGTATAATTCATGCAGTTTAATTTTGGATCGTTGAAAACACTGTTATCCAACAGTGAAAACCTGATAATAGCTATTGGTCGGGCCAGGGTTTGAAGCAACATCGCCACACAATACAAGGAGTAGTAGTAGGTTTTGTAGTTTCAGTTGTGGAGGAACCAGTTTTGTATTGCCAAGGTAACAATATTATGCACCATAACAGGAAGACGAAAAATAGATGGGATGCTCCTGTCAACCTTTTAAGGTAAAATGTATGTACTAAAAACGGCACGTATAATTCATGCAGTTTAATTTCGGATCGTTGAAAACACTGTTATCCAACAGTGAGAACCTGATAATAGCTATTACATAGCTATGTCATGAGCTACACAACAGCAATTTTACAATGATATAGCTAATTCAAAAGTAGATGAATAACCTATTTAAACAGAATTCTATAAATGCAATCGTTTTCAAGTAACAACTGATTTACTCAACAGAGAAAACTTCAAAGTAACTATTGCGCAGCTATGCAATGAGCTACTGACCCCAAAGTAGGTGAATGACATATTTAAAGAAAATTCTCTAAATGCAATGGTTTTCAAGTAACAACTGATTTACTCAACAGAGAAAACTTCAAAGTAACTATTGCTCAGCTATGCAATGAGCTAGCTGACCCCAAAGTAGGTGAATGACATATTTAAAGAAAATACTCTAAATGCAATAGTTTTCAAGTTACACATGATTTACTCAACAGTGAGAACCTGAAAGTAGCTATTGTTCAGGTATGCCTCGACATACAGGTCTGCAAATTCACTATGTCATAGCTGACCCAATAGTAGGTGAACAACATATTTAAACAAAATACTCTATATGCAATAGTTTTCAAGTTACAACTGATTACTCAACAGTGAGAACCTGAAAATAGCTATTGCTCAGCTATGCAATGAGCTTCAGGTCTGCAATTTTACTATGTTATAGCTGACCCAAAAGTAGCTGAATAACATTTATTCAAAATTCTGTAAATGCAAGTTTTTGAGTTACGAGTGATTTTTTTCATTATGAAAGGTACTGAAAAATCGGAAAGTAGCTATTACTCACTTAGATATTGGAATAGACACCCAAGTTACCATGTTGTAGCTATGAAAAAAGTAGCTGAATGACATATTTTAACAAAATGCTCTAAATGCAATACTTTTAAAGTTATAGGTGATTAGTGCATGATTTCACAAATTTTAATACATTAAAAATTATTAAAAAAATTCATAAAAAACAAATTAATAAGATCCAGGCCTGATACTCACACAAAGGCATCTACTAGTTGCCTGGTACATATAAGCATGGTAAGACAGAAATCCCTGCAATAGTCAATGAGAAAATAAGTGATTTAGTGCATTATTTCATAAATTTTAATGCATTAAAAATTATTTTAAAAATTCAGAATAAAAAATTAAGACAGATCCAGGTCTGATACTCACACAAAGGAATCTACTTGTGACTTAGTACATATATGCAAGAAATGGGAGAAATCCCTGCCATAGTTTGAAAAAAAAAATTCACACTTTTGGTGGGGGTACCTCCCTTGTAATGACCCCAGCTTGTTCGTCTCAAACAGACGAACAGACAGATTTGCATGCCTTGAACAATTTTTCATCCTCGATAGATAGGGTATCTTTAAAATAACAGCATGTCTCTAGGGCTTGTAATTTTGGAGAAGTTGTTCATGCATCCGCCGCAGTGACGACACAAGTCAGCTCACATAAAAATTTCATTTTCGCCACTTTTGACAGTCATCTTGGATTTTAGTGGAAAACTGTGAATATAGCCTTTCCAAGCCTCATGGGTGGACATTACACATGATAATGTGTTTTCCTGTATGAAGTCCAGCTATTTCTCTATTGGTCCACTTTCTCTTTTTACAGGGCTGCCTATTTCTAGTTTTTACATGCAATTGCTTTATTCCCATAAGATTACCTGAGGCTCAAATATAACATTCATAGAAATGTTTATAATATAAAAAATGCAAGCTGATTAGGTTTTGGGAGCAATCCGATGAAAATTAACCAATTTATTAGCAATTTTCTCACAGATACCAACCAGAAAGCTTAAAATTGATGTGAACCCCGCCGTATTATCTTCCTAAGTATTGTATTTAGAGCCATGAAATGTATTGGGAGGTAGTAGGCAATTATATGTGGAGAGTCTAGAAAGCAAGAAAAAATCCCCCCCCCCCCTGCAGGCATCAAACTGGGATCATAAAATATCAGATTTTCCGCCTTATATCTCCTTTATTATTGCTTTACAGCTTTAGAATGTATTGAGAGGTATTGCGAAGCCATATGTGTAGAGTTTTGATAGGCAGTCAGATTTACCCACTGACATCTCCTTTATTATTGGTTTTACAGCTTTAGAATGTATTAAGAGGTATTTGGAAACCATATGTGGAGAATCTAGATAGTCGGTGAGATTTACACCCCAACTCCTCGTTTTGGGTCAAACTGGGTCATATAATAGCAGATTTTTTTCTTTTTGGCTTATATCTCCATTGTTATTCCTTCAACAGCTTTAGAATATATTGAGAGGTATTGGGAAACCATATTGAAGAGTCTATATAGCCGGTCAGATTTATCCTCTAACCCCCTTATGGGTCAATCTGGGGTCAGAAAACAGGAGTTTTGTGATTTTGCCTTGTATCTCCCTTATTATTGCTTTTACAGCTTTAGAATGTATTGAGAGGTTATAGGAAACCATATTCATAGAGTCCCTGTCAGATTTACCCCTGACCCCCTCCTGTGAGCCGAACTGGGGTCATAAAATAGCAGATTTTGTCTTTTGGCCTTACTACTATCTAATTAAGCGGCCCGTCAGGGGTGCTTATTTGTTTTCACGTAAGTTCGACTGATCACCGCCGCCGCAGGATTATGGTCTCCCTTGAATAACTTCTTGGGCTTTCAAATTTTATGGTCTCCCTTGAATAACTTCTTGGGCTTTCAAATTTTTCTTTCCTTCTTATCTTTCTTTAAAACAATAGAGGGCAGGAAAAATTTTTGGGATACTTTTCACAGACCTTAAGTTCTACTTAAGGTAACCTAAAGCATTTTTCAAAAACACTCCATCATCGCGTATGTAGAAAAAACACACACCTGGTTTTATCCCTCCAGTTCACTTAGTTTTTCACTTTTTCAACCAAACTATACATATATATATTAAGATTTACCAAAGGATAATCCTGACTTTATGGTAACCTTAAACTGTTAATATAATTGGAGCTATGGTCCCCTAAAGTCATAAAATTGGAATAAAACCGTCTGGCCCCTTTATTTTTTCTATTTTTAAAGAATCCATCTTATATTGATATTGAGGTTGATCAAAAGAAGACTCTAACTACCTTATGATTTAAATATTAATAGTGTTATGGCCATCTTAAACTTAAAATGTAGGGTTTTTCAGTCCTAAGTTTGGTTAATGTTTAAATTTTTAGAATAAAACTTGGCACATTTATAAAGGTTGCCAGAAGGGATATTCTGATTTTATGGTCACCTTAAAGTCCCAATATCAATAAAGATATGGTCACCTTGAAAAAAAGAAGTTTTCAGCCTTCAGCTATCTTATTGCTCAACTGACCTCAGCTAAACTTTGTCCACTTATAAAGGATGACAAAAGGGACTTCTTTTATGGTCACCTTAAAGTCCCAATATGAATGAAGTTATGGCCACCTTGCAGTGAAATTATGGAGTTTTTAAAGGTCATAGGAAGCATTTTTCACAAAAAATGTGAAGTTAACTTAATTCAATAGACAAACAACCTATAAGAATGAAAATGTGGTTTATTTTAAGAAATATATGGTACAAGACCCATAAATAGCATTAGAAAAAGTAAATATACCGAAGTGGAGTGAAAATCTGACATTGTTTTTCTTGTAGTAGATGATTGATGACGTCATAGGTTTATAATGAAGTTCTGTTCAGTTGGAGATATAATGTATATATTTACAAACTGGAGGAAGATAACATGTTTCTTTGAAGATTTAAGTGTGGGCAGAAAAAAGCTCACCAGCCTTTATTTTTTTCATATGTTGTTTTTTCTCAAGTTTTATCTCATTTTAAACCACTAACAGTTCTCACAAACACAGAAGAAATACTATAAGTACACTGGTCTTGGAATGCAGAAAGCTTAAACATCTGTATCAGATATTGCCTCCTCCCATTTTTTCAAGGTTTTAATTGTGATGGGATAGTAGCCTTTCATAAGTTAGATATTCACTTAAAACTAAAAATCTGTTGACGTTTTCATTAAAATGTACTGGATACTGTTGTTTTTTTTCCTTTAATCACTGATACTTCTATCAAGATAAGGTATGATGTAAAGTGAAATCAAAATATGAAATTTGTTTTCATTTGCATAAATCATTTACAAAAATCATGCTGTTATAGTCAAATTTATTGAATTTATTCTGAAAGAATCCTTAAAGTTTTAACTTTAATATTATCAGTTCATGAAATATTTCAGTATATAATGGGCTTTCCTTAAGATAGTAGTTCTTCAGTTTCCTTGCTTGAGGCCCAGTTGTAAAGACATTTATGTTGTATTTATTTCATCTCCTAGCAATAATTAGTTTTCAAAATTGAAAAAATAACTATCAAAATTCATCTCAGAGTTGAACCTGGTTGACTGCAAGATTTGTGATTTTTTTTCCAACTTGCTTAATACCTCTCTAAATAATTTTTGTCTGAAACAAATATAGAAGCTATTCTCAAGGCTATTTCAGAAATTTACAGTGGCAGACTGATGTCTTATAAACAAATAAACATAAAACAGAAAATGCAATCTTCAGCTTACCTCAGTTAAATTTTGTACACTTATTAAAGATGACAATAGGGACCTTCTAATTTTCTTTCCCCCTTGGGGTTCCAATACAAGTCAGCTGACATTATGGCATCACTCTGCAAACAACTTCTCCTCCAAAACCACAAGACTCAGAGACATGCTGTTACTTTTAAAAGACACCTTATCTATCGAGGATTATAAATCATAAAATTCATGAAGATCAGTCTGTTTGTCTGTTTGCTAGTCATTAGAAGAGACATACCCCACCCAAAGTATGAAAATTTCAACACTTTCTAACAATTCATCTACTATTTTTAAGTAATTTTTTCAGGCATTAAAACTCATGAGTTCATGCAGTAAATCACTTATAACTTGAAAAGTATTGCATTTAGAACATTTTGTTAAATATGTTTTTCACCTATTTTTCTTTCAGCTATAACATAGTAAAATTTCAGACTTGTTGCTGACTGCAAAATTATGTTATAGCTGCATATAAAACTATACATTTGCCACATTTTCTGATCTGTGCAAAATCTGCATCATATGTGTTTTCTTCCTTCAGTGTATCAATTGAAGTGGAGAGGGGTGGGGGGAGGGGTGGGGAAGATTTACAATAGACCTTTTCAACATCTCCTCAGGTGACTGAACTTAGGTAAACACTCACTCCTGCATATACAGATTTATTGCAGTGCACACACATTCTTTGTTTTTCCTCTTATTTAATACTTTGAGTTATTTTGTGCTGCATGTTAACTTTAAAAATATTTAATTTAGAATTAGAAAACCAGTTTACAACACTGTTCTATATTCACATTGTCCCAGGTTTTTAATGGAGAGGGGTTGCAATATACATGTACTTGAATATTTTGACAAATTACCCAGAAAAAATTGTAAGTTAAAAACAAAGCTTGTTATGGTCAACCTTACTCTGTGGAAAGTCAAAATAAATGCCTTAGAAAAGAAAATCCATAAGGATTCCTTATTAGATGCACAATTTGTATATGATCAATGAAGAGTATTTTAAATTTATATTTTGACATATTTAGAAATATTACCTTACAATATATATTCTAATTACTACCATAAGGAGGTTATGTTTTGGATGTGTTTGTCTGTATCTCTGTTTCTTAATACTCGAAAAAACACGAACAGATATTTATGAAATTTTTTATGCATATAGGGCCTGACTGGAGGAAATAAAATTAAATTTTGTCTAAAAACCTGATCACATTCTGGATATTAAAACCCTGAATTTTCAAATGTCAATTATTAATGTTTTTCAAATGGTTTTGGTTTATTATGGCATCACTGTTTGGCGTCTTGTCTGTTTTGGGAGAATGGAAAAAGTCTTAAATATCTCCTGGAAACAATTTACAATTCCACATTTACAGCTACAGTTTCTCTTCAGCCAACCTCTAGCAAAAATGATTCGTAAAATATACTACTTTATGAAACACAATAAAGCTCACATTCTGCTTACAGTTTAATACTGCTACAGTTTTTAAATAATCCAGATCAGATCTTTTCGATCAGATACATAACACAGTAAGCTTGCATTCTGCTTACAGTCTCATACTGCAAATACTACAGCTCTCCATCTGGGCCGCTCGTTTTTGTTAGCAAAAACCTTTTTCTAGTTTAGTATTGCTTTTACGGCTTTAAAATGTTTTTTTTTTAATTTTATTTTTGAGTGACATTGTAGAAGTCATACACAATTCCAGCTTATACAAAATGATAACATTATAATACCATGAAAGACAATGAATAAACCACATAAAGCAAGTTGCTTGTACCTCTTATTACAAATATTTATTTTCTATAACGTTCTAACATATTTTCTATTAACCTTATAAACTCATGATTTTTCCCTTTTAGTTTACATAAATATAACTCTGTCTCTAAGCTGCTATATAAAACTTCACAAAATATGTACTCTGAGAGGGGATTGTCATTCTTTTTAGACAGGTAAATAAATTGTTTTGTCAATAACATTATCAGATTCAACAAGTGTAAGGCACTGTTTCTTTGGCATGGAATACCTAGAACTTCTAAAACAGTACAATTAAAGTGTAAATTAAGAACCTTTTTAGATAAAATTTTGACAACATTCCACAAACTATGAACGCAGTCACAATAAAAGAAGAAATGTTCGATTGAATCAGTTAAGTTACAACTTCGGCACATTGGGGATTTTATTATATTCCACAGGTTTAGATTATAATTACAAGCTGTATATCTGTGTATAATGCTAAACTGTAGGCTTTGGAGTTTTAAATCGTTTGACACTTTAGCTGGAAGTGGGTAGATTTTAGACCAGTTAAACTTGTCCATGAATGGATAGTATTCTACCCATTTGTTTTGTGTTGTGGAGTTGACATATTACACGCTAAACCATAATAAATATCTTTATTGTTCAGTTTTTCAACATTTAATTTTAGGCGCGGAATTTCCCAGATTGAGGGTGTAAAATCTAAAGTTGTATTACTTTTTATTTTGGTTTTCCATGCCATTGGAATAGCTGACAGAACAGAATGATATCTTAGGTCTTCTAGATCACAGTTGAACTCTATTTCAATTTCTTGTATACTTTTAAAATTGCCGTGTTTAACTAGCTGCCCAACTTGTGAAATGTTCGTCTTTTTTGTAAAGACGTAATTAGGGCTAATGGTTTTTCCACCAATTAAAATAAACTTGTTATAAACTAGTTTTTCATTTAAAATTTCCTGTATACCATCAGGGTAAACAGCATAAAACTTATACCATGATTCTATGATCTGGCTATCAAATTTTGACAAACTTAAAGGAAAATTTGCTGCAGGAAGCTTATGCAACAGAATACTTTTGTCTTTAATACCAGCACAGTGCAGGGCAAGGTTAGTTGATTTTGAGGTTGAGCTCAGAAACCTTTTTATCCATAATGCTTTCATAGAATAAATCATGTTTTGAAAATCAATCATCTTAGCTCCACCTAGGGTTTTAGAATTAATCATCACTTCTCTTTTCACTTTTGCCCTCTTTCCTTGCCCCCACAAAAATTGAAAAAATAGTTTATCAACTTGTTTTATGAAGTATTCTGGTACATACACAGTGCTACATACATTTAAGATTTGACCAAGCACCATTGTTTTAAGTACTGTTATTTTTCCAAACATTGTTAGATGCATGTTTGACCATGCTGTGATTCTATTTTTAATTCTTTCAACTTTATCAGAATGTATTGCTAGGTTATAGAAAAAAACATACACAGGGATTCTAGATATCCGGTCATATTTACCCCCAACCCTCTCCCTATGGGTCAAACTGGGGTCATAAAAATAGCAGATTTGGTCCTTTTGGTTCCCCTGCCATGCGAAAGAGGTTAGAACATCCAAGATACTCAGAGAGAGGTTTTTAGGCTGCAGAATCTGTGTGAAACTTGGGTTGCATATTTGACGAACTTCTTCAAAAAGCAGGTGGACTCCATCAGCAGGTCATGTTTTGGTGGATTCCGTGATCTACAAAAGACAGTGGCTATCTCGGTGACAAACGCACTTGTCGATAGCAGACTAGACTACTGCAACTCTTCATATAGGGGTTTATCTAAATGTAAGCTGAGAAGACTGCAGTGTCTGCAAAATGTGTTAGCATGAGTTGTCACTGGTTCTCATATGTGGACTCACATTACACCTGTCCTGAAGTTTCTACACTGGCACCTTGTTGAAGAGAAAATTACTTTCAAAACTGCAACTCTCATTTATAAACATTTGAAATCTGGTCTACAACAGTACTTTCATGACTATATGAATGATTATACATCCTCTGTTAACACCAGGTCACAAGGTGTGCTGTCGCCACAAAGAAATACTTAGATTTTCCTGTCGTTAACCCTCATATTCACAAGTCAAAGAGTCATTTCAGGTTCTCACTGTTAATTAAATCAGTTGTAACTTGAAAACTATTGCATTTACATATTTTGTTTTAATATATTATTCACCTACTTTCAGGTCAGTTATAACATAGCAAAACTACAGACCTGTAACTTTCAGGTTCTCACTATTGAGTAAATCAGTTTTAACTAGAAAACTATTGCATTTTATTTATATATGTTATATATGTTATTCACTTACTTTTAGGTTGGCTATAACATAGTGAAATTGTAGACCTTTAGCATGCAGCATAGCTAAGCAATAGCTACTTTGAGGTTATCACTGTTTAGTAAATCAGTTTTAACTAGAAAATTATTTCATTTAGAGTATTTTGTTGAAATCAGTTATTCACCTACATTTTGGTCAGCTATAATATAGTAAAACTGGAGACCTGTAGTCCATTGCATAGCTGAGCAGTAGCTATTTTCAGGTTTTCACTGTTGAGTAAATCAGTTATAACTTGAAAACTATTGTATTTAGAGAATTTCCTTGAAATATGTTATTTTTCTACTTTTGCGTCAATTATGACATGGTAAAGTTGCAGACCTGTAGCTGGTAACATAGGTGAGCAATAGCTACTTTGAGGTTCTCACTGTTGAGTAAATCAGTTATAACTTGAAAACTATTTTCTTTAAATATGTGATTTAACTACTTGTGGGTCAGCTATAATCTAGTAAAATTGCTGCTACTTTGGGTTATCGCTGTTGAGTAAATTGATTGTAACTCAAAAACTATTGCACTTACAGAAATTTGTTTAAATATGTGATTCATGTCTTTTTGAATCAGCTATTACAAAGTAAAATTTCAGAACTGTAGCTCATGGCATAGCAAAGCATTAGCTACTTTCTGGTTCTCACTGTTGAGTAAATCAGTTGTACCTTAAAAACTATTACATTTACAGTATTTTCTGTAAATTGGTTATTCACCTACTTTTCTGTGAGCTGTAACATAGTGAGATTGAAGACCTGTAACTCATTGCATAGCTGAGCTATAGCATAGCTGAGCATAGCTGTTAAGTAAATCAGTTATAAAACTTGAAAACTATTGCATTTAGAGTTTTTCATTTAAATATGTTATTCACCTACTTTTGGGTCAGTTATAACATAGTAAAATTGCAGGCGTGTAGCTCATTGCATAGCGGAGCAATAGCTACTTTGAGGTTTTCACTGTTGAGTAAATTAGTTGTATCTTGAAAACTATTAGATTTACAGTATTTTGTTTAAATATGTTTCAACCTACATTTTACTCAAAGATGGTACTTTACTTTGGAGTGCCATTTCCAGGGAACAGTTTTCGTGTCCTTTTCTTCCTTCACTTGTACTCTAAAACTCAAGGCACACAGTCAGCTGACACAGAGCCCGTTCACAGGCACTGATTGCTTGTTTTTTCTTTACTATATTACATCTAACCTTTAGGGACACTTTGTTTTTGTAAGCAAAAACATTTTTCTAGTTTTATGTAATTCTTTTCAAAAAGATTTTACTCAAAACCTGTGGTCATTTTCTTTGGCTATGAAGCCACAGTCAGAGTGTCATTGTTGGGAACCCTGTTTTCAGTGTCACTTGACTCTATTAACAATTTTTTTTTATATATTTGTCTGTAAACAATACATTTATCAATAAGAATACAGCAATATTTTCAGATAACAATTTATAACTGTACAAAGAATACAAATAAGTGATATAGAACTATTGTAAAAGAAACTTTAGAATTACAAGGAACATGTTTACTTGATCAAGGCTTGTGATTTATTCACTCCATAATCAATTTCCAATTTTTCCATTTTAAGTCAAAAAAGGCCTCTTTATCTTGTAGGTTTGCCAAGAGCTTTTCTTCAGCATACGTGTGCTTGAATTTATACATTAGTCTGTCTGACACATAATGGTATTATTTTTAAAAGAGTCAAAAATGTATTTTTTTGTCAGGACCAGCAAAATATTTATAGGGGTTCTATTCTGATCTGACAGTAAATATCCCAGCATAATATCCAGATTATTTAATCTTAACTGACAATTTATTTTCTCTTTGACATACATTTTTATGTTTTCCCATAAAGTTACAGTAATAGGGCATTCAGTAAAAATATGCATTAATGTTTCTGGAGCATTGTCACATTTTCTACAAAGTGAAGATGATGATGCTCCTATTTTGTTTAGATAATGATTTGTTCCTAATATCCTGTAGATTATCCTCAGCTGGAACCACACTAGGCTATTATCATTTGTTGTGTTAAAACATACCTTAAATATATCACACCAAGTTGATTCATCTATATTGAGGTATAAATCTACATTCCATTTTAACTTCATTGAATGATTATTTTTTTTGTATTTATTGACGTACTTATAAAAATCTCTAGCTCCCTTATCAGATTGGTACAGAATCTTTAATTGATTTGGTATATTTTGTCTAGAGACATTGTTGTGCTGAAAATTAGTTTCTTTCAGTAGCTGATTACAAATACTTTTGACTCTCAAGTAATGCAGAAAGTTGATATTTCTTAGATTATATGACCTTGTCATTGTATCTAGTGACCTAAATTGGCCATTATCATCTAAAACGTCTGAGATGGAGCGGATCCCTTTACTGTACCATTGAGAAATATAAAAAGTCTCATCTGACAATGTTTTATTGTACCATAAGGGGGTTGTCAGAATCTGTTCACTTGTGAGTAGCTGTTGATGTTTCAATATATCATATGCTGACTCAAAGACATTATTCCAAAATTTAGTTGTTATATTTTTATTTAATTCAACTATATATTCAGGACCCAATCCAGTGCACTTTTCTTGGTATTTTCCAAAGTTGCTTGAAATAACTTGTTCCATGGGGTATCCGTTTGTCGTAACAATTTTCTAAACCGAGTTGTTTTTAAACATTTTATAAACAGTTTTACATTGACCATATTAAGTCCACCTAATTGCCCATCAAGGGTTACTATATTCCTATTTATTTTGTCAGGTTTATTTGACCATAAAAATTTGTAACATAAATCTTCAATTTTTTTAGTAATTGTGGGGTAGGGTTTGGAAACCCCAAGAATAAGTGATTTAGTTTTGCCAAAATAAAAGTTTTCACAACTGTTACTTTTCCTATAGGTGTTAAATATCGCTTCTCCCAGATATTTATAAGATTCTTTATTTCACAAATCTTTTTGTCATAATTGATCTCCAACATATCCATAAGGTTGTTTGAGAATTTTATTCCCAGTAGGTCAAAATGTGTACATCCCCATAGGAGGCCTTTGTGCACTAATTTTTCTTTTGAATGCCTTTTTCTTCCAATCCAAACAACCCGAGTTTTTTCTGTATTCATTTTTAGCCCAGAGTAAGTTCCAAAAGTTTCCAGTGTGTTTAATGCAGCTAATAATGAGTCTTGTGAACCGTCCAAAAAGAGTGTGGTGTCGTCTGCATATTGTGTGATTTTGAATTCAACACCATTGAAAAAATACCTCTTATTTGGGGATTATGAATAATTAATATTGTTAATATCTGTGCCGCAATTATAAATAAGTAAGGGGAGATGGGATCTCCTTGTCTACACCCACGTTGTATGTTTATGTTATCCGAGAGAAAACCATTTTGCAAAACTTTTGCTGTAATACCTGTATTGAACAATCGAATCCATCTCTGAAAGTTGGCTCCAAAACCTAAATATGAGAGAGTTTTGAAAATAAATTCCCATGAGATGGAATCGAATGCCTTCTAAAAGTCTATTGAAACTAGGAGTCCTGATATGTTTAATTTTTCGGTAGTATGAATAATATCATATACCAAACGGGTATTTTTGGCAATATCTCGACCCGATAGGAAACCTGTCTGAGTACTGTCAATCAAATAGTTCAGTAAAGGCTTGATTCTATTAGCAATAGCTGCTGAAGCCAGCTTATAAATGCTTGAAAGCATTGATAAGGGACGCCAATTTTTTATTTCTTCCCTGCTTTTATCTTTTTTAGGTAAACATACTATCAGGCACTATCTTAAGGAGAGAGACAGTTTTCCTTTGTCATAACTGCTGTTTAGAGCCTTTTGACTCCAAACACCGAGCTCCCTCCAAAATATCTTTAAAAAATCTACCGGAAAACCATCTATTCCAGGTGTTTTATTATTTTTAGTTTGCTTTAAAGCTTTGCTCAATTCTTTAATAGTTAAGTGCCCTTCAATTTGATTAATATGTTCACCATGAACTTTTTGTGTTTGACAGTGTCTCAAAACATATTCTAGATCAATCTTTTCCAGATTTGAATCATCAATCTGGAAAAGTTTGGTGTAAAAGGACTGGAATTCTGCAAGGATTTTTTTTCTGATCAGTACTCAAGGTACCATTGTATTGTATTGTGTATTTATACTCAGCGCAATATCTCCATATACTACAGGACTCAAAGCGCTATTTAACCAATCGACTGCACAAGTATAGCCCCAACTCACAAGTAACTGACATTCCCCTAACGGGAAGATAGAGGCTCAAGGATGACCATTTATCAATGTCCTTGAGGTTCTTTAGCCTGCCACCATCTCGCAAATTAATTTTTTTTGCAGTTTTCTCAATATAATTACGGTGCTCAAGAGAACAGAAGAATTTAGTAGGTTTTTCTCGATCATTTAACCATTGCACTCTTGATCGAATTTGGTGCCCCTTTATAGCATCTTCCCTAATGGTTTGAAGCTGTGACTTTTTCTAAGTAGCTATCATAGTTATCGCTCCTTAGGTTTTTCTCCAAAGAATCTATCTCAGAGAGAAGGTTATTTTCAATTTCTTTCCTGAGCTTTTTCTTGTGAGAAGCATATTTGATTGTTTTGCCTCGTATTCTCAATAACAACATTTTCAGAAACAAATCATAATCAATTTTAAGATGTAGATTATCATCTGGTATATTATGTATATTTTCCAAATTGTAAACTGGGGCTGCATATCTTAATTTCTCATCTCTTATCCAATTTTTTACAAATGCAATGTATTCCTGATCTTTCAAAAGACTAGTGTTAAACTTCCAAACACCAGGACCACGAGAAAAGTTTATAAGGTTAAGAGACAAGCTGATTAATGAATGGTCTGTTTTGTAACCAGGTTTTATATCTACCTGAGCTACTAAGTCCAATAAAGTTTGGGAAGCGATAAAATAATCTAACCTTGCTTGTTTGATGGGATTTTTTCGACGCCATGTATATCTTTGTGTATTCGGATTAAAATGACGGTATAGATCAACTAATGAGCATGTGTCAATGACATCATGCAGGCTCTCTCTTGCTTTAGGGTTATTTGACCCAACATAATTATAAGTATCAAGTTGTGGGTTTAGTGAAATATTTAAGTCACCACAGAGTATAAAATAATCATGATCATAATTATCTATGTAATTCTTTATATCTTGAAAAAAGATTGGATTGTCCGTATTTGGGCCATAGGCATTAATTAATAGAAAAGTCTGACCCAGGCAGTTCATATGTAATGCTATCATGTTACCACTATTATCTGTTTCAATAGTCAAGATATTATACTGGAGAGTATTCTTAAACAAAATTGCCACCCCACGTGAATTAGTGCTGAATCCATGAAGAAATACCTCCCCATCCCAAATTGTTCCAACTAAACTGAGGTCAGATTCCTTTAAGTGTGTGTCTTGGAGACAAAGAATATCAATATTTTTGGTTTTCAGGTAATTCAGGACATCGTTTCTTTTACTGCTATTTCGAAGCCTTTGGCAATTCATTGATAAGATGTTTAGAGTTTGAGATGACATCGCTTTGTTATATACATTTTATATTTAGACCATGTAGTTTCACATCCACACACCTACATCAAGGTAATTATATCCCGTTACAGAAACATTCCCGATCAATATTATAATGGCTCTGTATTCACTCAAAACAGTGTCTATTGATATCGATATTGATTGAGTATTCACTCAAAACAGTGTCTATTGATATTGATATTAAAAATTTAACTTTAAGGTATAGTAGTTATACAGACAGACAGTAAATTCCTTAAATAAAGACAAACACATATTTACATATGAACAGAAAAACACTATTAAAAAAATTGTTACACTATATTTGAGAAATGACAGCTGAACGTAATAATTACATGCCATGCTTCCTAGGGCTGGGCATTCTCAGCTTAATTTAGTTTACGTGGAGGAGCATTTTATTAGAGCAAGGGCAATGTCTTTTCTTAGTGTTAACACTCTACCAAAACAGGCCGAGTACCAGAAAAACTATTTACAATATATAAAGGCTAGCAACTGCAATCACTATTACATGATACTAAATTATACATTTTATACTGGTACAGGCAAATGGAAATTTAATAGAGCCCACCGTTTAATTGTATCCATTAAAAGTATGGTATAATTTTTTTTTTTTTTTTTTTTGGGAAAAAAGTAGTCAGTTTTTGACAAATGGTTGTAATAGTACTATCGCTTAAAAGGGTAGAAGTATACCCGTATACTTGTGTTCAAATGATAAAACAAGATATTGTGTTGTTGTCAGTCAGAAAGTAGAACGCTAGATAAGATATAGTTCCACAGTTTCAGTCTATGTCTGAAATGTATATGGTACCTATTTGTGTAAAGATAAACTGTTAATCTCTAATTCTCGGTCAATGTAAAAACAACTGAACACAGGATGTATATCTTTACAATAGTTTAACAGTATCAAATCAGCTCATATACATGAATATACTAGCAGGGACACAGAAAAAAAAAGAGCAACACTGTTTAGAGAAACAAGAGGTCGGACAGTCTACTCAAAACAGGACTGAGATTTGGTATTTTCATTTAAAAAACACACCCACTGTAGGTATGGACATACCAAAAAAAGGTACTAACTATTAGTGTGACTTCTATAACACTAGTACTAATATTCTTAATATGTTCTATTTTTTTAACACAGGCTGTTTTATTGTCAGTTTACATAGTTTAAAGAAGCAAATGTACTGATAGTCTACTAACCTCAAAAGAGATTGAGATTTGATATGTTGATTGTAAGTTCAACTGAAAAAATGCTCTAGGCATGGGGTTACCAAAAGAAATATCCTCACTAATATCGTAGCTTTTGTGACAGTGGTACAGATAGTCAATAGTTTACATAGTTTAGAGAAGCCAATGCTCTGATAGTCTACTAACCACAAAAGGGACTAAGATTTGATATGTTAATTACAAGTTCAATTTAAAAATACTCTAGGCATGGGCATACCAGAAGAAATATCCTAACTAGTAACGTAACTTTTGTAACAGTGGTACTAATAGTCAATAGTCAAATATTAACAATTAATCTGCTTATTTATTACAAACTATTTGTCTTGCTTTGTGAAAATTATATCTTTAATATCTTTTGGGTGTTTTATATTCCTGTGAATCACGCTATACATTAACTTGAAGACAGTAACACTATTGTCAACTATTTCAATGGTTATTTTTGTATTATAAAGCACTATACATAATGATTCTTGAATTTTGTTCATTATTTTACTCATAATTAAGCGTCCCTGAAAAGGGCGCTTATTTGTTTTTGCGTCAGTTTCCTCGCCGCTGCCGCATTATGGTCTCCCTTGAATATCTCCCTTATTATTGGAAGCTTTTTAACCATATTTGGCAGTTATATACCTTAGGCCTGAGAAAGTTTTTCCACATGCTTAAATTTGACCTTTCATCTTTATCAGGTCACATGATCAAAAAATAGTTTTTTGGGGTACACCCGCCCGTCATCGCCACTCATCAAAATCTACTGACCACAGAGACTTGTAATTATACACACATGTTCATACTATCAAAAACGTGAGCTGATTAGATTTTGGGATGAAAAAATGACTGAGCGATTTTCTCACACCTACCAACCAAAAAGTTTAAAATTCATGTGAACCCCCTATTATCTTCTCAAGTATTGCATTTATATCCATAAAATGTATTGGGAGGTAGTAGGAAACCACACGTGGAGAGTCTAGAAAGCAAGTCAAATTTCCCCCCGACCCCCCTGTAGAGATCAAACTGGGGTAATAAAATATCAATTTTTCTGTTTTTGCCTCATATCTTCTTTATTATTGGTTTTACAGCTTTACAAGTTTTAAGAGGTAGTGGGAAACCATATGTGGAGAGTCTTAAGAGCTGGTCACAGTGGGGTCATAGAATGGAATTTCTACTTTAATATTTCAAATTAATGATGTCATTATCTTAATGTTATTTTCATATCTTCGTGCAAAGGGTGTAACTTTTTGAAATTGCACTCACGACTTATACATACTATTAAAGCAGGTAAAATACATTCTTATTTTGTTGTCATCATCTAAAATTATGCTATGCATCAAATTGTACTTGTTTTATTGTAAAAAAACTGGGTCCAAATATTTACAAACTTATTTCAGTGCAGCAGTTTGATAATAACACATTTATAAATTCCCATTTTCAGCTCATTATCACTTCTTCTGAAGTACTCCAGTAGACTCTATAAACTTTTGACTTTAATACATTATAACTACCAAAGATGCAACATTAAGGTGATATTAATAACATTATGATGTTCTTGTTGTACAAAAAAGGGTTTTCAGCTTAAATGAAAATTATGGGGACCAGTTTATGTTATCTATACTATCTAATAACTTTTTATCATTATCGACAACAGACTTTTGTAAAATTATTTTATAATACTTAATTCTTGACTTTGCAATACTTAAAAACTCCACAAAATTGGTACTTTTTCTGCCTGTTCTGCAAAAATTCAAGTAATGTTTTCCAAAGAGGATGAAGATATTCAAAAATTTATAAAAGGATGTTTTAAGCTGATTTATTCCTATGCCAAAGATGACTTCACAAATGGTGAACTGTATTCTATCTGGCATATTATTTTAGAAGAGAGAAGGGCGACTGCTGAGTGCATTACAGCCAGGATAATAGCCATAAAATCTCATACAAATTGGTTGATGCCAATTGGGGCCAGAGAGTGCAATTTGAATATCCAACACAACTCAATACGCCTTCTTTTGGAAGTGTTGTCTGAATCAAATTTTGGTGTGCACCACTCCAGCACACTGAACTTCATATGTTTATGGCTGTGTCCATCACTAGAAAAGTGACGTGAGGCAGGTGTTGGTTTTTTACCATCCTTAGAGACTGAAGATCTATGTTCATACATTCTCATTCTAAATGCTCTACATGTCTCCCCGACATAGTGCTTGTTGCATTTAGTGCAAGAAATCAGATATATGATATTCGACAATTCACAAGTTATGTGTTTTGGTAAGTCAATAGTGTGGAATGACTTTTTGGTGAAGTTACATATTACTGGGTCCACTTTTTTGATTAGTGGGCAGTATTTGCATCTACCCAAGCGTGTACACACAGGTGTATGTGTTTTCTTAATATCTTGTGTTACTGGTGGGTATTGGATGGTGGCTTTAGTTAAGTATTCCCTAACATTTGGGAGTCTTCTAAAGCCAATCAAGGGTTTTTCAGTGAAGATTTGGCTGCAATCTGGACTGTTGCTAATTATGTTCCAATTCCTGTGTATGATACCTTTAATATTGGGGTTCATAGGGTTGAAATTGGTAACCATTACAGGTGTTTTTACCAGTAGGTCATCCTGAGTAAAACCTCTTGCCTTTTTATAGTGCATTCTAAGGCCCTTTTCTGGGTACCCTCTTTTTAAATAGTGTGAGATAAGTTTTTCTGAGTTATGATCAAAATCATGATCATATGTGCAAATTCTCCTAAGTCTTAAGAATTGTCCATATGGTCCTTTGGTTTTACTAGGAGCATGATGTGCAGATGTGTAGTGTAGATAAAGGTGAGTATCAGTAGGTTTCTCATATAATGTAGTGTATAGATTTCTACTGTCATTAATCTTGACAGTAGTGTCTAGAAAATTGATCTGTGTAGTGCTTGATTCATGGGTGAATTTAATAGTGGGATGTATACTATTAAGGTAAGTGATGAATTCGTCTAATTTATCCTCACCATGGGTCCATATCATAAAGATATCATCAATGAACCTCATCCAAATCAACGGTTTAAGAGGCCAATTTGCTAGTGCCTTGGTTTCAAATCTGTCCATGAACAGGTTTGCATAATTGGGGGCAGTTGCTGTGCCCATGGCGGTTCCTCCAGTTTGGAGATAATGGTCACCATTAAAACTAAAACTCATAGAATGTAGAACCAATTTTAAAAATTTCAGGTGTGGTCCTATTTGTTGTTTCACTGGGTCAGTTCTTAAATATTCAGCTACTGCCAAGATACCTTCATGGTTTGGTATGTTGGTGTATAAAGAACTAACATCCAAGGTTACTAGTAGTGCATTTTCAGGTATGCGTCCAAGTAGTTTCAATCTACTGATAAAGTGTTGTGTATCTCTTACATAAGATTTAGTTTTGGGAACATATTTTTTGATATGTTCATCCACAAATTTACTAATGTGAGATGTTGGGTGGTTGACAGAGCTACATATGGGTCTGCCTTGTATGTTTTTCTTATGTATTTTGGGGAGAAGGTAGAATCTTGCTTCCGTTGGGTTAGGTACATTTAGGAATTCAAAATTCTTTTGTGTTATAAGATTAAGTGACCTCATTGTAGTCAATTGATCCATAATTTTATTAGATATTTTGTCAGTAATATCTTCAGGGATTTTCTGATAGAATTGTTCATCTTGGAGTTGTCTGTATCCTTCCCTTAAGTAATCAGTTGTATTCATTACTACAACTGCTGAACCTTTATCTGCTTTTTGGATTGTAATGTGCGGGTTTTCCCTCAAGGATCTCATGCCAATCCTTTCTTCTTTAGTGAGGTTGTCATGTCTTTTATGCTTAAATTTGCATTTAAGAATTTCCTGTTTTATAGACCTTTGGAAGATATCAAGGGTTCTATTAGGTGGGTATGGCCACCATTCAGATTTGGGTTTGAATTTAGCCTGTATTTCTTTGTTGAGGGACTCCTCATCAGGGGTTGATGGGTCATCACTTTGTGCATTCTGATTCATGAAGTCAATAATGCTTTGGTTGATGTTGGTGTCATCTTTTTTCTGATCAATATCATCTCTACTGAAGAACTCCATCAGTTCTAGTCTTCTATGGAATTCTTTAAAGTCTAACCAAATTTGAGATTTATCAGGGAGTCCTGGGGAGGGACAAAATGTGAGCCCCTTTTCTAGGGCTCTAATTTGGTATTGATCCAAGGTGATGTTGGAGATGTTAATGACAGTGTGTCCTATATAACTTTCAAACTTGGTATTCTGTGGTAAGATACCAGGTTGTGCGTTTTTGGCCTCATTTCTGAGGGTATCCAAGAAGTTTGGAGACTCAATGCTAGACATGACTAATGTCTGGTAAAGACTCAACCAGGCGAGTACGTGATTGAGTAGGAACTAGTGCCTTAAAGTAGTTTTGGTTAACTGGTGGTTAACCTGTGATGAGCCCCTAGTTTTACAGGCTCAACCTATATGGAACCTCTGCTTTGGGGGCTGAACCTGTGGTGTGGTGTTGCGAGGCAAATGAATAGTGTACTTTGCTTAGAAGAAGCCCATAAATATAGGTGAGTGACCATTTAAAGGTAATATGCTTTAAACACACAAGACAAAAATAAAAATAACAATATGATTTTATTTAGTCAAGAGTATAAGTATGAGTATAGATTAAATCAATAGATCTGAAAAATATATTGGATTTACAGACGAAAGGGAGTACTTTATTAAAAGTCAATTAATTATTTAATAAAGCTTTAATGGTGTTAATGATGGTGTCAAATTTCTGATCCTTTTTTGGTCGTCTTGCTGGAGCACCTTGTTTTCTAACAGCCTGAGCCTGTCTCCTTCTGGTGGGGGCTACTGTAGCCTTGAACTGGTTCTGTTTTTTCTCCATGAAGACAGGAGCCATTTGTTTGAACTTCGAGGAGAGAATCTTTGATCTCTTAGAACTGCTCAAGTTTGAGTAAGGTTTCAAGTTCAGTTAGATCTTTTGCAATGGTAGCCTTGGTTCTATTATAGGTTCTTTGGATATCTTCAATCAGAGCTAAGGTTAACTCTGTTTTGCACTTTCTAACAGCTCTTGACCAGGCATCTTTTAGTATAGGATTTCTGGTACTATTGATATTAAATTTAAAGTCAACACTAGAAGGGTATAGGTTTTTGGTCAATTTGCCTTCCATGACTTTAATGGTAGATGCTAATGACAGCTTCTTTTTGTGGAGTGTCTTTAGCCGGAGGTAGATAGGTTTGGATTGCTCTGGGTATGAGTCCCTAGCATCAGAGTATTTGGCTTTGGACCTGGGTTCTTCCTTTGGGGAGTCCTGTCTGGCACGTTTCCTAGGGTTAGAAGTGCCTGCCTCTAACCTAGAACTGACTTCATTGAGGGTGTCAAGTGTCTCTGCTGAGATCTTGCAAATAGGGACGGGTGTGTCACAGCCACTAGGGGGTTCTGAGTAGACATGGACTTTAGACATGGCATCACAGAATTCAGTCTGACTGGCAGTTGTTGAAGAAGCACTCATAGTCGTAAAGATACTAGATAAACTGCTTCCTGCACTATGTAAGACTGGGGCACAATAAAGTAGTTAAATGCCTGATATAATTCAGCACATATGCTTAATTGTATTTCGACTGTTTATGATTATTATCAGTCTCTTCAGAGGCTATGGTATTACTTTGGGCAAAATAGGGTCCCTGAAGTACATTATGGGAGCCTGTGCTTAACCCCCGGTTTCAACCGGTTGTGAACCGGTTGAGGAACCGGCTCACTAATTAAAGAGCCTGTGACAAGGGGTTGCTGGTTTTATGTACCTGTATAGAAGCCCAATGACTTATTGGCCATAAAACTCATCAGAGTTCAATTTACCTATAAACACAAAAAGTAGAGTAAGTTAAAATTTAAACTTAAAATGTTAATTTACATTAATTAACGCATCCAGTAGGCGAGTAATTAACGGAAGAAAATTTAATCATTCTAATAAAGCAAAAAATCCCAACCCAGAGGCTTAATAATTACATAAACCCATAAATATGAAAATAATTAATTATAATTTTTTCATACACTTTAATAACCATATTTATGACATACGCATAGTGTTACGAATAGCGCATAATATGCAATTACATCATACACGAATTACGTACTAACAAAAATACTATGACATCACATTTTATGTCACTAGGTTATCAGTTTTTATGAATAGTGCATAAAAAAGCATTACTCCAGTATGGATAAAATTAAATATTTGTGTGGGCAGTGCAATAGTGGATATGTGCATAAATCTAGCCTTAAAAGACATATCAACAGGGCACACAATAATAGGAGATATATTTGCTCAACTTGCCAGAAAGAATACATCAGAAAAGCGGATTTTATTGCACATAGGAGTAAATTCCACCAACCTTTGATTATTAAGCAATCAAAGGATAACATTTCCTGCACCCTACCCCCTGAGCATGCGCACAAGCAGCCAGAAATAAACCTACACTAAATCACAGCCACAACTAATGCTCTAACTGGTAAAACTGATTGGGAAACTATATTAAGGAGTGATCTTGCCTTGAGCGATGATGATGAACCAACCAATTCAAGGGTATCAATAGGTACACTAACAGATGTAACCAGAAACCCTGATGATTTGTAGAATGTGCACACTTAGTGGGTGAATCTGTCTGGCTTGATGTATTTTTAACCAAGGTGGTGGATACACAACCTATTTGTGTTGTTGGTTTTTTAAGGATTTAAATTCTACAAAGACAATCTTACATTATTCGGGATGCAGAACTAAACACAGATCCCAACTATGAACCCCCTAATACTTCAAGAGAGGATAGGTCAGCCATGCCTATACCCGGTTCAACTAAGCATACCAAGTGGCTCCATAGGTTCAATCCCTACATGAAACCAGCCAGCCCAGGACAGTACCAGAAAGCCAAAAGCCCTCCCCAGTTCATAAAACCAGAACTGAAGATTACTTCTGAGAAACCCATCAGTACCTCTAAAGTAAGGAAACCGGCTGCACTCACTATTGACCATGAGACGTATCTGACCATATGCAGTAGGAAACAAACAAGACCTACACTGGTGACCAGTCCCAGGAAATTGAACCTACCACCTCCACCAGCTAATAATGCCTGGAGCTACAGGACTACTAAATTCTGAAAATTACCAGACTCATCAGTATTAAAAATAATAGTAATTAAACGAACTTTATTTTTAACTTTATTCTATCCATATCATATGAACATTATAAATAAAATGTCAGTATCATAATTCAGTAGTATAGTATTAAATATACCATTGAATACCACCATCCTGTGCAAATAATGGGATGATTACAAATATTAATTATAATAGAATAAAAGAATACACATACCTGAATGTGAAATGCTTTATTTAATGTGCTTAGTTTACAAATTATCTAAAAACTAAGTAACATTACTATAACCATTACAACAAATATTGTAATTAATAGTACAAATCTGCCATTTAATTTATGTTTACCTTATTAATGTTCTACCTTAAAAAGAACAAATTTGTATTGGTTTCTTACAAAACCTAACAAATTAAACATAAATTATATAAAATAATAGCAGATTTAACCTCCAGACTTAACATAGTTCTCAATATCCCAATAAGATCCTGATATAGTCTTAATAAGTCATTGGGCTTCTATACAGGTACATAAAACCAGCAACCCCTTGTCACAGGCTCTTTAATTGGTGAGCTCACTGCAGCTATACTAAGGAGGTGTCCCTTTCGACTTATATATATTTCACTTTGCATATTCATACTTGGTGGTGAACCTTTTAGTTTTTGCTTCCACAATTTTGGTATAGAGGTTATTAAAGTGTTATACATGTGTATATTTAATTTCCAGTCAAATTTATGCTTTAATTGTTGGAATGTTTGAATATGACCATTATTATCTAACAAACTTTTAAATCTTAAATCATCAGATAAAATCGTACTAATTTTAAACAATTTATGGTCCAATGGTTTACCATCGCAAGTGATATATTTATTATCAAAAATGTATTAATTCATTATTTCTTCAATACTCGATGGGGGGTCTGCATTTAATTTTTTGCCAACATTTCAATACTTGGCAATGAAATTCTGTTTTGCATTGTTAAGTGTAATAAGCTGTCATTTTATGGTTTATTAGGTGTTTTTCTATGTTTAACAGGTACCAAGTTAGCTTAGTCCATTTCATATGATCACTTTTTAGTATTCTGTTAAGAAGTCTAATTTTGGCGCTTTCATGCACTAAAAAAACATCAGTCATTTTCAATCCACCATCACAATAGTTTGCAATTATCGTTTCACGTTTTATTTTTGGTGTTTTATTGTCCCACAAAAAACTGCAAAATATTTTATCTAATTTTTTAAGTATCTTTGCTGGACAAAAGGTTAAACTCAATGCATAGACTATTTTTGGTATGATAAGAGTTTTAATGATGGATACTTGGCCTTTCAGACTGAGTCTCCTAGAGGACCATATTTGCAAGGTCTTTTCAATGGAGGCCAGTTTATTTTCAAAATTTAACTTTGTCATTTCTTTCTGGTTATAGGAGAACCAGATACCTAGTGTTTTAAAAGCTGCATGACTAATACAAAGTTGCTTTATTTCTTTTGGTAGGTTTATTTGTTTATTGGTGCAACTTCCAATCGGTATTATGGTGGATTTTTCTAAATTTATTTTAAGCCCCGAATACTTTGCAAATCTATTAAATATTGTGACAGAGGCTATTATTGACTTCATGTTACTAATAAATAATGCGGTGTCATCTTCCAATTGGCAGATTCAAAATTCATTAATATGCTTTATTCCAGATAAATCGGTTTTCCCTTATTTGTATTGCAAATATTTCAGCAACCAGTATGAATAGTAGTGCTGAGATTGGGCACCCTTGTCTCACTCCACGACTAAGATTGAATGGTTGGGATAGGTATCCATTGTTTGTTACACAAGATTCAATATTTTTATGTAGGAGTTGAACCCACCGTACAAAATTTTCTCCAAAGTTATAAAGTTTTAAACATTTAATCAAGAAAGGCCATTCTATACTATTGAATGCTTTTTCAAAATCAATTAAAAGGATATAACCAGGGAGATTCTTTTTTGCTGTATATGTCATTATATCTTTTATAATCCTAATATTTTGACCAATATACCTTCCCCTGATATATCCTACTTGATCTTCATTTACTAATTTTGGTAATACCTTTTGCAATCTATTTGAAAGAGTTTTGGTTAAAATCTTATAATCTGTGTTTAAAAGACTTAATGGTCTCCAATTTTGTAAATATCTTAAGTCTTTACCTTCTTTTGGAATAAGATTGATAATTCCCCTCTTTTGATCATTTGTCAATTCCCCCTTTTTAAAAGAATAGACAAAGCTTTCATGAGGAAGTTTTTTTATATCTGGCCAAAAGAATTTATAAAAATTTATTGTGAAGCCATCACTCCCTGAAGACTTATCATTTAGTAGCTGTTTTAATGCATTTGCAACTTCATCTATTTTCAAATCATTTTCACAAATTTGTTTCTCCATGGCGTTTAATTTTGAGGTGTTTACTTGCAAAAATTCAGTGAGATCTAATTCCTCATCAATGGAAGAGCCTTGTTTTGTTGAATATAAGTTTTTGTAAAACTTTCATTGCTCATTAATAATCTGCCACTGTGGCCTAGCGGGTAACACACTTGTCTAGGAACTCAGAGGACGTGGGTTCAATCCCAGGTACAGGCAGATACATAGTGGCTCGGATGACCACTTAAAATGGCGGTCCTCTGTCATTGGGTCCTATCCCCAGTGGCAGGTTAAAGAACCTCAAGGACGTTGATAAATGGTCATCCTTGAGCCTCTATCTTCCAGTTAGGGGAATGTGAGTTACTTGTGAGTTGGAGCTGTACCTGTACAGTCAAATTGGTTAAATAGCGCTTTGAGTCCTGTAGTATATGGAGATATTGCGCTGAGTATAAATACATAATAATAATAATAATTAATAATGCTTGATGCATCTGTTATCAAAGTACCATTGCTATCAATTAACGCTATAATGTACTTGATATTGTTATTTTGCTTTTCTAAGTTAATAAAATATTAAGTATTTCTTTCTCCCTCTTCAATCCACTTTACCTTTGACCTGAATATTGCCCCATCAGCTTTACATTTCTCCAACTCTTCCCATTCTGCTTTAATTTTAAAATACTCTTCAGAGGTACCTGGATTTATGACCAGCTCCTTTTCTAAATTATCAAGTTGAGCTTTTACCTTCAATTCATTTTCTCTTACAGCCTTAGCCTTATTTATGGCATATGTCATTGTAACTGTTCGTATCCGACATTTAACGTAGTCCCAAAATTGTTTTCAATCTTATATTCTTCAGCTGTTATTATTTCTATCTCTGACTTAATTAATTCAACATAAGCTTTATCATGAAGTAGTTTATTATTAAACTTCCAATACCCTGGACCTCTTTTCATTGTATTTAATATTTCAATTTTGATATTTATTAAACTATGGTCTGACTGATTTCCTGGTTTAATACCACATTTTTAATTATATAAGAAATTGATTCAGAAATCAACCAAAATCTAGCCTTGATTGGACAAGACCACATCTTGTTCGTTCTCGCCTTGTGATCTTTAATTCATTCGGATGCCTAAGCCTCCATATATCTGTTAGTTTGTACTCCTCGATGAAACTTTGCAAATTCTTAGTATATGAGGAGTAAATTTCATGTGTGCCTCCCTTTTTATCAATTTCATTATTCAAGTTTGTATTGAAATCTCCCCCTATTATTAAATTTTTTGATGTCAAGTTTTGCAAAATATCTCTCAGTTCGGCTAAAAATGACATTTGCTGGGCAAGATGGTCACTTGTTGGTGCATAGATATTTACTAAGGTTAATGGCAGACGTTCTATTTTACAATCAATAACTAATATCCTGCCTGTCCGATCTTTACATTCAGATATTATTTTAACGTCAATTGTTAAAAATTGCTACTCCCCTACTGTTGCTTGTTCCATTTGAATAAAATATTTTGCCTCCCCACTCACTTTTCCAAGTATTTTCATCTGCTTCTATGCTGTGGGTTTCTTGTAAAAATGTAATGCCAAAGTATGAGGTTTTCAGCCAATGAAAAATTTGTTGCCTCTTAGTTTTGTCCCTAAGACCTCTAGAATTAAATGAATTTATTACTATTTCTTTGCAGCTCATTATTCAGTTTATTTCTTTTGTGTTTTTTAACTGCTTTTGTGTACAACTCTGTTTTGAATCAGTTTTCATTTTGAGTATGTATGCTGCTTGTAGGTAGTATAATTTGGGGTATTTTGTGTACATATTACATACAACAGAGAAATTGCAACATACAGACACATATGTACACACATAATGATAACAAAAGAAATACAAAACAACATGTGAAAAACATCCTGATATTTGAAAGGGAAAATTTATAAAAAAACTTCTGTTTAAAGGAACTTTTAATTGCTCTTATTTACGATGCTGAGTGAACAAAGATCAATATATCAATATGATTGCTATGTGAAAATCATTTAATTATAATATTTGATGATAATTGTTGATCATTGCATAGCTTTTTTTCCCAAAAATTTGCATGTTTCTATATCTGAGTAACCTAATTGATTTGATGAGTAGTTTGAGATTTAAACAACTAATCTAGCTAATGACATTATCTCTAGCTATGTAAACAACTTCTATTTTTTCTAAGCAATAACTCTTTCAGTATATTCAAGTAGTAAAACCAACAATCTTTGTCACCTAAGCAGACAACAAAGGTTTATCTAGACAGACTGGCCCAAAAAATTGTTGTTATATATTACAGTCATATGAAGAAACTGCCTTTCGCTATTATTAGCACTAATATAGGTACAACATTGGTATTTGCAAGGTTCAGACAGCTACGAATTTCGCTAACAAAAAGTCCAATTAACTTTGCATACTGTAAATCATATGAAGAAACTGTTTTTCACTCTTATTTGCACTTCTATATACAATAATGTACATATTATAATATAGGTATTTCCAAGGTTAGGACAACTTCTATAATTTTCGCTAGCAATAACTCTTTCTTTCAATACTTTAAAGTACTTGAACCTAAGAAGCTATTGCTCAGCTATGCCACGATCTACAGGTCTACAATTTGACTATGCTATAGCTGACCCATATGTAGGTGGATAACATGTTTAAACAACATTTTCTAAAAGCAACAGTTTTCGAGTAACAACTGATTTACTCTGCAGTGATACTCTAAAAGTGGCTGTAGCTCAGCTATGCAGTGAGGTACAGGTCTACAATTTTACTATGTTATAGCTGACCCAAAAGTAGGTCAATAACATATTTAAACAAAATACTGTAATTGCAATAGCTTTCAAGTTACAAATCATTTACTCAGCAGTAATACTCTGAAGGTAGCTATTTAAAGAAAATACTATGCATGCAATAGTTTCAAGTATGAGCATTTCTTCATGCATAGACTACAACAGGGTGGGTGGGGGGGTGTAGGGGAGACATACATTAACTTTAATTTTATCCCCAAGCCAAGAAGGAAGCCAGAATGGGACAAAACTATTTATTAGTAACACTAACTGTACACTAAGAGACACAACACATGCTAACATTTACTAAACTAACCACACGTTAAAATTACTAAAAATTACTAAGAAGTTACTAAAATATTACTAAATCACATTGTAAGAAATTAGTTAACACACAAATAAGAAGTTACTAAATAAACTCCTAATTACTAAGATTACTAAGCATGAAATACTCAGACTACTAGGAGAGTACGGACCCAGGATTACCCCCCAGGCTGATTCATATGACATTTCAACCAGCAACAGTCATTACTAAGTTAACTTTAAGTAACACATTAAGTAACATTATGATTTGAAAGAAATATTTTTTTCCCCACAAAACACAAAGTAAGAAGGAATTAACAACTTACTGTTGGTTGTAAAGTCGGATAGTGGTGTAATGGTTACATAGGCTTATTTAGTGAGGTGGTGAACTATTGCCAAATACCAAATAGGGGTAGTTATAGGGAAGGTTGTAGGAGTCTTTTGAAGGCAAGGGAAACAGAGCCTTGGGATTGAGGGTTGGAAACTACATATGACCAGAATGAATCTGAGGACCAAGTGCCCTGTTTCTCAATGGACTGTAGGGAAACATCTGAATTAAAGGCCAAGGAGGCCCCCGACCTACGGAAGCAATGGAAAGAATGGGAATGAGGGTCAAGGCCTAGAGAGGAGACAATAGAAGTGTTTTTCTGACTTTGCTTTCAGTGAGAGGGACAAAGGAACGCCCTTGGGGAATGGCAAAAAGACGGGCATTGGGGGAAAGGCCTGAATCATTGATTTGGAGAGCAGAAACAGGGCAAAGAGGGGATGGAAACAGAACTGGGATCTGAACAGTGGCGAACTGGGACTGTTTCTGTAAAGTTTTTGACCACTTGACAATAAGAGTTGCAAAATCGTGGTGGGGAATAAAGTCAGCCCTACATAGGTGGGTAAGGGGGGCGAAGGAGGAGGCTGAAGAGGGGACAAGATTAGAAAGACGGAAAAAGGCAAAAAATGCAGTGAGAAAAGGGGCTTTATAAATGGAACCTAGAGGAAGGGAAGAGCAACAATATATGATGGAAAAAAGGGACTGTATATCAAAAATACCTTTGACTCGCCTAATGGTGGGGATATTGAGAGCAATACTACGCAAAGCCAGGGTCACAGAGTGATGTGTAAAGGGGGAAGGGGGAGACACAAGGCCTTAAACTTTGACTTGATGGATGAGAGGTAGGCTTGGATACTATGGAGGGACATGTTATTATAACAAAGAAATTCAATGAAGGCCAAGACAGAAGAGTGGGAAATATGGAGGATATCCAGATCAATGAATTGGAGGAACTGGAGGAAAAGGGTGAAGTGACAGTGGTGAGCCTGGAGTGTCTTGGGTCTATAAGCGGATGTGACTCTGGATCCTGCCAAGTCCAGTAGTGTCTGAAGGGCTGGGTTCACACCTGAAATGTAGAAACATGTCTGACTCATATGTCCAGGTTAATTTGCAAGAGGGTGCTATTTACGCTACACCACACTGGCTTGTGAATGATGGCCCTCAATTTCTCTTTATTGTGGTCCACCAATTGCCCCCTTGACATGTACTAGTTTTAACTGAATGTCTCTCAAGGCTGTTTCCAGCCAAATGTTACGGGCTAGTGCTGCTAGCCCATTGTTTTTGGTTACACCCGTGTTAACAACTGAAACAACAGTCTCATCACACCTTAATAAAATGTGTTTATTCTTCCACATGGGCCCCCACAATCTCAATGCTACTAATACATTCCACATCTCAAAATGAACTATTGTAAACATTGAGGGGATTTCATTGTTTTGAAATTGGTATGTGTACACAAGGTTATTGAAACGACCCCCAAATGCCAGAAACCAATTAATATCTTTCTGTATATCCTCTGTCATGGGGACTTTGTCTTGTTTCATAATACTATTAGGGAGAAGAAGAATCATTTTAATTACTATTAATTGTTTAATTGATCTTAGTAAAATTAATCAGTAAAATATAGATCTGAAATACTTTCAAACATCATAAGTATACTTATGATATACAGTAGATGTCAAAATAGTTTATATGTTTAGGTAAGATGCATGCATTACCATTTATACAAACATCTCTCTTCTGTTTGTGCTTAGTGTGTGTTAGTGTTAGCATGAAGTTCATTTGCTTGCTGTCATTCACAGCACATACTCAGTGTTGTAAAATATCATGCCATCCTAAATATGCTGTGTTTATAAGACTTGTCATAGACCGATGTTAATTAAATCACTTCTATTAACATAAGCAATCAGAATAATTAATTTCTAAATGAAATAAAAGAAATAAGCCAGTACATCTATAATCCAGGGTCAATATTTAGTAGAAATATTATGACAAGTTGTTCTGTGTAAACAGTTGAATACAAATGTAGTTATTAATCAAGGGTTCATATGTTATAACAATCAGTGTTTTATATGGTGCATTTTAATTACTTATTCTTAGTTCCAGTAATTAAAGTTTACATTTTGTTACAATATCAAAAGAACTCTGGTCATTTTTATATAAATTAGAAGGTTATACAAGTACAGGGAATGAGAAGCATGGCTTCATAGCTTAGGAATCCAGACACAGGAACATCTTTCCATATTTAGAAATGAGCTTGGCAAAATATGTGGTCACATGACATTCTCAAGCTTAAGAACCAGTCTTTCCCATAATTCCCTGCTAGTCACATGACCCTCCATATTAGGTACTGTTATCTGCAAAACTCTTAGATAATAGGTCACATGACCACCACCAGTTCTTATTCCTTGGTCACATGGTTACCTGCATTTCTTATGAAGACAGGTCACATGACCCCTTATGGATCCTTTTTAGGCAATGTTTTGGTCACATGACCAAAATGTATATAAGAATTTACTAAATTACTAAAATCCTTGATCATGTGACTTCTGTATTTGGACATCTTACTGAATTATGTGAACATGTGACCATTAGTTCCTGTAGCATTCCAGAGAGAGAAATGTTTGTGACTCAGGGCTTGCATTCCACAGTTTGTTATAAAAAGGGCCAGTTTAGCTAGAGAGGCAGGATTTTTCATCAGAGAGACTTTTGACCAGAGTAGTGAACAGAACAGGATTATAACTGAGGCACCATCAAAACACTTTGTAACTTTTTTGTGAAAAATAACTTTGTTGAAATAAAGAATTATTTGTTGAAAACTACATCTTGTATATTTTATTTGAATTCAACCAATTGTCAAGTAGACAACCCAGGAAAAGCAAGAAGAAAACAAACACTACAAAAAGACTAACCATCCTCTACTTGACAATACGCAATGTGTGTAAAAGTTTATTTACAAAGTATCTGGCAGGTTTCACAACCTTGTGTACGAACATCAAACTCCCCAGAATACTTTGAAGTTGCTTCCTAGTAAAGTTCTGTAGTTTGACAAAAGGTCCTCAGTGGCCTAGTGGTTAACAAGTTTGGCATCTAATCACAGGCTGTCACCTCTGTGGGTTCGAGTCCCACAAGTGGCAATTCTGAAGACCTGTCCCAATATGACCCTGGCTGTTGAATGGGACGTAAAACCCCAACTTTGACTTTGTAGTTTGACAAATGATTTACATGGAATTGACAAAGTAGCATTTTCAGAGTCGACTTGAATTCCTAGACAAACAATCTTGGTGGTGGTGGGGGTTAATTTACTCTTACTAATGGGTATATTGAGGTCCCGTAACAAGGTGTACATGGTATCAAAGCTTTCCCGTGCTTTAACCCCAATTTCTGCCCGCAAAAGATCGTCTATGTAGGACATTAAGTAAAATCTATGTTTTGAGTGGATATATCTTAGAAAATCGCTCAACCTAGAATGCGTACAACCCGTCGACGTAATAGGCATCCTGCCAGTGTAAACAGAGCCAGGGGAAGTCTGCTGGGTCGACTTTAAGTTGTCTGAAAGCCCTGGATAGGTCAATTTTTAACATTAGGGCCCCCTTTCCCAGGCATCTGAGCCTATCTGTAAAGTTGTCAATTGTGGGGTAGCTAAGCTTGAAGGCTGTGCCCATGTAGAGATTACTATCCATAAAGTGGTTGACACTAGCAACAGCTGGCTAAGAAAGATCTATGATAACCCTTCTTTCATCACTGTCCTGTTTTGTACGGGTAATAAAAGGGGAGGTATGGGTAGTCTCACCAAACGGTTTACTGTTAAAGGTGCCGTATATGGCCTTGTGTTGAATTTCATCTTGTAAGTACATGGACACATGTTCCGGGAATAAATGGGCAGAAGCGTGGCTTTCTGTGGTACTAACGAGATCCCCATGATCACCTTTGAAATCCATTGGGAAGCCATACCGTAAATATAGGGGTAACTGCCAGTCCCAGTAATCCTGGGCCAAACTGTCAATCAGGTCTAAATTCATGTCAAAGTTTACCTGTATATGAGCTCCTAGAAAATTAGGACATCTGAAACTACTGACATATTCATACAATTTTATAGGATCTTTACATAACTCAGGATCCACTGCACACTTGTTACATTTCCTTATATCCGTGAATTGCAAGGGTGACAGAGGAATGAACCCAGTATGTGATTCTTGCTGGTTCATGAACCGTAACAGGTCTTGACACTTATTGTGCAATACTTTAATATCAATCTGTGCTAATTGATGCATTGTAATAGTGGCCCATTCTTGTTGACCCAAGTTTTGAACTTTAACCCCAACATGGGAAGAACTGTCACACTTGCAATTCTGGTTGTTTAAACCTTGGTCACATGTCTCAGGTGGAACACCAGAACACTCATGAAAACATACTTCTGAGTATGACACATTGCCTAATTTTTCAGTGTTAACAACATTACTATAGATACTACAATTACTGTCTGATGGAATGTTAACTGTCCTGCTGTTACTAGCTTGACATGCGAGTCACTGTTGTGACCCCCATTAGTATTCTTTGTCTTTTGCTGTTGCATTGACTCTCTGCATGGTTATATAGGCGACTGTAGGTGTACATACACAAGGCACATGCATGTTTGTGAGTAATTAGATCTTGGTCGTGTTCACCTGTCTTGTTGCACCTACCATCATTATAGTCCTTGCAGGGCACTGAGCTGGGCTTTCTGGTTCCTTTCTTGTTGTGATTACTGTTACTGTTGTCCCCCTGGTTGTGTGAAGTACTGTTGGAGTTTACATAGGTTTTACGTACCTTGTTCACTTTTTTCAAATCATTCCAGGTTAAAAGTCCCTCTTCCATTTTCGTCATGACCACTAGGTGAGCACCTTTTGCTGCATGCCAGCTGTGGTCACACACGTTTTGAAATAGCTCAGTAAGGTATTCTATCATGTTGCTCCTGACATACATATCAGTCTCTTCCTGTACTGACCTTAGAAACCCTAAGACAAACTGAGCCTGTGAAAGTTGGCCGTAGGTCACCCTGGCCCTGAGGTGGCCCACAAAAGTACAATCCTGGGGCCAGACCACCTCAATTTTCTCTTTCTTAGTTTTGGGTTTATTTGTTGCTGTTGCGACTGTGTGATGTGCTGGGTTATGCGAAAGTAAGTTACTGGTTGTTGTGGCAGTGCACACTGGTTCAACTGTTGCAGTCTCTGTTGCACCAGATCTTGATTCACAGCAGTGGTACGCAGGGCCTGTACGCTGGGGATAATGGGCTGCTCCTGATTCATCAAAGGGATTGCAGTATGTTGTCCAGCTGTACTCTGTGGCTGATAGTAGTTCAGTGACATCATGGGAGCTCCACCAGGTGGAGGGATGAGCATTTGGCGAGCTACAGGAGAAGCTTGTGGTTGTTGGTGTAAGCCTGTGGTACTGTGACCGAGGTATGTAGTACTTGTTATGACAGGGTTAAATGTTACACTATGAGTACTTGTTATGATGGGTGTCCTGTGTAGAACTGCAGGTCCACTTGCCTGAGGGGGAACCAATGTTACGCCCCGGGCAATGCTGTGCTTTGGGGAAGCCCTTGTGTCCCTAGTATTGTGCTTGGTGTTGAGTTAAACGGAAACGTCGTACTTATTCTCGCAATATTTGCAGACTATTAGGTAGATGGTAAATCAAGTACTAAAACTAACGGCACCTTATAAAGAGGGTAAAAACGTGTTCCATCACTTGTGTTGTGTGTGATAGGATGTGAACCTTTGTGTGAAATAAAAACATGGAATAAAAGACAATTAAAACTTATTCTAGATTATTTTTAATCTTCCCACAATGGCTACAAACATACCAACACTTGGTCCTTGTGGAATGATCCGTACATGTTGCCCCTGGTGTGTACTTTGACAAGTGGAGAAAACAGTTTGAGTAGAAGCTTGATTACTCACGCTTACAACCATATGTTGACTACTTTTCTGGCTATTTTGGGCAAACAAGCTGGATACAGTCGTGGTGGTGGTGTTTGAATGAGTGTGTACGGGGATCTGCACTCCTCCTGAACATCTGGATACGGTGACACTTTCAAGTAGAGAGGCTTGGATATCGGTCCTGTTCCCTGTTGCAAATAATGAATTGTCCTCACCATGACCTCCTGCACGTGCCCTCTTGCGTTTTCTGGGGGTGGAGGTGAATGTCTCACCCTGGAGTTCCTTCTCTACCAATGACATACGGATTGACAATTTTTGCTAATATGAATTCTTCTGTTCTAGGTAACTGTTGTGAATTAGTAGAACTGGTAGCTGTGAGAGAGGTTGAGGTATCTCTAATGACTGAACTACCAGAACTTGGGGCTCCTATAGGACTCGGTGGTCTACCATTAAGTTGCTTAGTTAGGAAAGCATTGGCTGCCACTGAGGGCTGTGTATATGTAATGTTTGTAGCCATACCTTCTCTGTAGCACTGCCTACTGGTCTAATGTGTGTTATTTCACACTTGTTACAGAACAGTTCCATATATTGCGTTAGAGTGATATCAGAAGTAAGTTAGTTACAGTTAAGATCACATTACAAGCTAAAATAATATCAGTAAAATAGAATAAAATGTATCCAGTTGAAGAAATTCTTGTTGACAAATTCTTGTCAAAACCAAATTATAAACAAATAAGCCCGTCAAAAGGGGTCACATGATTGGTGGTGACAGTAGGGGGATGTTAAGGCACAGAGGTGGAGTTTGACCCCATCCTGGCTAGGGGTTGGGCAATGATTCTGGCTTAAAAGACTTCTTGGCTTGAGAGGCATAGCCCCTAAAGGCCATGCCAACATTATCAGCATATACCCAGTGGACTAATTCTCTGGGGACTCATCAAAGACTGGCAATTATATATAAATAGAAATGAGCATTATTCATAAGATATAAATAGGCTTGTGGGAAGATTGACCATTTATTTACTCATTGTGATAGATGTCTTCAGAGCATTGTGTCAAAAACTTCTTGCCTTTCTAAAGGCTTAAATTTTACTACTCCTTTTTCTAAAATATAAATATGAAATAAAATAGATATCTGGCATTTAACAGTGACAAGCTGTTTCATGTAAAGGCTTTTATTGAGTTGCAACTTCCCCCTTTAAATTTTCCTTTAAATACCTGGTATATTAGTAAGATTTTGATATTCATAGCGACATAATATTTAGCATCAAGATTGAAAAGTTTTTTTAAACCAAGTCGATTCATGAATTGATCTGGTTTGCAAAACTTGATTTCCAAATTGATTCAGTTCACAATTTTGATTCCTCCTTGCACCCCTAGTAGTAAGGACTCTTCTGGAAATACATTTGAATTTTCAATATTCTGACAGGGGTCTTGAATTTTTGTGGAAATGGAAATGTCATTTATTTAACTGTAAAACACAGTGATTTTACCAGATTTTACATCTGCTGCTTAGTAAAGTTGCTTCAAAGTTGAGTTTATCATATGGAAAAGTTATTTTATCCCTATCATTCTTGCGCTTTCAACCCAGTTTTGTGGTCATGCTACCCCATATATGGAAAGTCTATATGGCCAGTCAGGTTTACCCACTGACCCCTTCTTACGGGTCAAACTGGGGTCATAAAATAGCAGATTTTCTTGTTTTGCCTTATATCTACTTTAAAACTACTCTTCTTACAAACTATAGCATTTATTAAATTAACTTTACACAATTTATGACCATAGAAAACAAAATAAAGCTTACATTTTTCTTTCATGATAATTCATAAATTTCCACACTGTCTGCTTAACTTTAGCTTCTTCTCTCAGTGCTGCATGTTTTTCTTTCCAAAATCCGTTTTCTACTTTATACTATAAAGGATTTGACCTTTTGGGACGCTTTGTTTTTGTTAGCAAAAACATTTTTCTAGTTCAGGTTTATTCCACCAGTGTTACACCTTGAGCCTACTAAATTTTTTGGTATGAAATGTCCTGGTATAAATTGTCCCGGTACAAAATCTCCTGGTATGAAATATCCCACACCCGGTGTCCAAGATACTAGTAGTCTGTCAATAACTTCTTATGGAGAGTTTCAATTTGCCAAAGAACAAGTTATGTGCCAAAGAATAAAGAAAAGAAGAATATTGTGCAAGGATGTGCTAACTAGACCTACGCATCGGAGACCGATGCAAATTTGTATCCACCGAAAAGAAAACTCACCAAAGCCAGTGAACCACTGTTTGACCTTGAAGGAGGGGCCCGAGGTCAAATCTAAAATCAGAAAATTCCTAGCCCAAGATTTCGTATGAGTTGGTTTCGTACTGTAAACTTCTAGGATCAATAATAAGCGAGTTATAAGCACTTTTAACTTTGGCTATCCTCGTTTGACCTTGAAGAAGGGCCCCAAGGTCAAATCCGACCAATGATTTTCTATAGGTTGGTTTACCATCCCAAACCTCTAGGACCAATAATAAGCAAGTTATAAACAGTTTTAACTTTGGCTGTCCTCATTTGACCTTGAAGAAGGGGCCCAAGGTCAAATCCGCCCACACCAGAAGATTCCCAGCCCATGATTTCCTATATGTTGGTTTACCATCCCAAACCTCTAGGACCAATAATAAGCGAGTTATAAGCACTTTTAACTTTGGCTATCCTCGTTTGACCTTGAAGGAGGGGCCCAAGGTCAATTCCGTCCACACCAGAAGATTCCCAGCCAATGATTTCCTATATGCTGGTTTACCATCCCAAACCTCTAGGACCAATAATAAGTGAGTTATAAGCACTTTTAAGTTTGGCTATCCTTGTTTGACCTTGAAAGAGGGGGTCTAAGGTCAAATCCGACCACACCAAAAGATTCCCAGCCCATGATTTCCTATTTGTTGGTTTACCATCCCAAACCTCTAGGAGCAATAATAAGCGAGTTATAAGCACTTTTAACTTTGGCTATCCTTGTTTGACCTTGAAGGAGGGGCCCAAGTTCAAATCTGACCACACCAGAAAATTCTCAGCCCATGATTTCCTATATGTTGGTTTACCATCCCAAACCTCTAGGATCAATAATAAGTGAGTCATAAGCAGTTTTAAGTTTTGCTGTCCTCATTTGACCTTGAATGAGGGGCCCAAGGTCAAATCCGACCACACCAGAAGATTCCCAGCCCATGATTTCCTATATGTTGGTTTACCATCCCAAACCTGTAGGTCAAATAATAAGAGAGTTATAAGCAGTTTTAAGTTTGGCTGTCCTCGTTTGATCTTGAAGGAGGGGTCCAAGGTCAAATCTGACAACATCAGAAGATTCGCAGTACCTGATTTCCTATAGGTTGGTTTCACATTGCAAACCTGTAGGACCAATAATAAGGGAGATATAGGCACTTTTAAAGTCTGCTATGTGGGTTACTTCTGCACTCCGTGGATAACCTTGAATTAAGAGCTTCAAGGTCAAATGTGTGCAAGGTTGTAGAGGACATGTATATCTGTTATACATATCACCTATGAAGAGATTCAACCTTCTACGTATGACAAACAGCCAGTAGAAAAATGTCGATTATTTTCAAAGAAATGCCCGTGGCAGCCATCTTGTTTTTCAGAATGAGGCTATTTTTCCTTCCCGGAGAAGCTTACCCCCAATGAAGATATCCTGCAAATTTGGTGAACCTAGCTGCTCTTGTTTTCCTCTTAGAGCGTTAACGCCGAAAATCTCTCGAGCGAGCGCTAAACCAAAGTATCCACCGGATGCTTGCAATGGAAAAATCAGTCAATTCAGAAGAATTTCAGGGTAGAAGGTGCACAGAAAACACTTTGGTGTGGTACATTTTATTATTTAACAATGGATATAAATATCAAATGCATAAGAAAATGACGCCAAAGGATAGATAAAACTATAGCACACAATGTTGTTTTAAAGTAGATAAAAATAACGAAACTATGTTCATAAACTGAAGAAAAAACATTTATTTTTACTATTAATTATTGCATTTACTGTCAATTAGAAATTAATAACTTTTCAGATTGATTAGTTCTTTTGACATTAAAACTGCAGTGTAAACAAGAGTGACACAGAGGTTAATTAGTACAACTTGTTTTCTTACATGTTTGAAATAGAAACAGAAGACATTGAAGTATGGTTTGACAAATCCATGTTCTTTCGAGAACAAGGCCAAAGTAAACCAACCATGGAGGACAAGGAAAAGAATTTCAACATGAAAGAAAGTACATCTGTAAAGACAAATGAGACAAAACAAGCATTCTGACGCATACATTTATCTCCCGCCGTATAAATTAGATGTACTAAAGATAGTGGAATATAAATTTTCTTGTGAGATGGAGGCACATGTAGAAGTGACAACAAGCAAGAGACACTTTAATGTTTGATTGTAATACTTTTAAAGACAAAAGGCATTTCCTCATTTTAGTAGCTATTACTCTGCCATCCAAAGAGCTACAGTTCTGCAACTTCACTATGTGGTAGATCACCCAAAAGTAGGTGAATGACTTATTTAGAAGAAATTGCCTATCTGTAACACTTTTAGAGATAAAAGACTTTTGCTCATTTTAGTAGCTATTACTCAGCTATCCAAAGAGCTACAGTTCTGCAACTTCACTATGTGGTAGATCACCCAAAAGTAGGTGAAGGGCTTAGAAGAAATTGTCTATGTCCAATACTTTTAAAGATAAAAGACATTTACTAATTTTAGTACCTGTTACTCAGCTATGCAAAGAGCTACAGTTGTGCAACTTAACTATGTGGTAGATCACCCAATAGTAGGTGAACAACTTATTAAGAAGAAATTGCGTGTATGCAATACTTTTAGAGATAAAAGACATTTGCTCATTTTAGTTTTATTCATTTTATTAAGAAGAAATTGCCTACCTGTACACGTCATATCACGACAGGTAGTTGGAAGGGCAGAGGAAACCATTACATAGAGTTCGTTAGGGTTCTGTACTGTACTATCTGCAATACTTTTAGAGATAAAAGACATTTACTCATTTGAGCAGGTATATGACTCAGCTATGCAAAGAGCTATAGATGTGCAACCTCACTATGTGGTAGATCACCCAAAAGGTGAAACAGTTATTCAGAATATTTGCCTTTTCATAACACTTTTAGAGACAAAAGACATTTAATCATTTTAGTAGCTGTTACTCAGCTATGGAAAGAGATACAATTCTGCAACTTCACTATGTGGTAGATCACCCAAAAGTAGGTGAATGACTTATTTAGAAGAAATTGCGTATATTCAATACTTTTACAGATACAAGACATTTACTCTTTTTAGTAGCTATGACTGAGCTATGCAAAGAGCTAAAGATCTGAAACTTCACTATTAGGTAGATCACCCAAAAGTAGGTGAATGACTTATTTAAAAGAAATTGCCTATCTGTAATACTTTTAGAGATAAAAGACATTTACTCATTTTAGTAGCTATGACTGAGCTATGCAAAGAGCTAAAGATCTGAAACTTCACTGTGTGGTAGATCAGCCAAAAGTAGGTGAATGACTTATTTAAAAGAAATTGCCTATCTGTAATACTTTTAGAGATAAAAGACATTTGCTCATTTTAGTAGCTATTACTCAGCTATCTAAAGAGCTACAGTTCTGCAACTTTACTATGTGGTAGATCACGCAAAAGTAGGTGAATGACTTATTTAGAAGAAATTGCCTATCTGTAATACTTTTAGAGATAAAAGACATTTACTCATTTAAGTAGCTATGAGTGTGCTATGCAAAAAGCTATAAATCCGCAACTTCACTATGTGGTAGATCAGTTAAAGTAGGTGAATGACTTATTTAGAAGAAATTGCCTACCTGTAATACTTTTAGAGATAAAAGACATATGCTCATTTTAGAAGCTATTACTCAGCTATCCAAAGAGCTATAGTTCTGCAACTTTACTATGTGATAGATCACCCAAAAGTAGGTGAATGACTTATTTAGAAGAAATTGTGTGTATGTAATACTTTTACAGATAAAAGGCATTTACTCATTTTAGTAGCTATGACTGAGCTATGCAAAGAGCTATAGGTCTGAAACTTCACTATAAGGTAGATCAGCCAAAAGTAGGTGAATGACTTATTTAGAAGAAATTGCCTATCTGTAATACTTTTAGAGATAAAAGACTTTTGCTCATTTTAGTAGCTATTACTCAGCTATCCAAAGAGCTACAGTTCTGCAACTTCACTATGTGGTAGATCACCCAAAAGTAGATGAAGGACTTATTTACAAGAAATTACCTACCTGTCCTACTTTTAGAGACAAAAGACATTTACTCATTTTAGTAGCTATGAGTGTGCTATGCAATGAGCTATAGATCTGCAACTTCACTATGTGGTAGATCAGGTAAAAGTAGGTGAATGACTTATTTAGAAGAAATTGCCGACCTATAATACTTTTAGAGATAAAAGACATTTACTCATTTTAGTAGCTATTTATCTACTCACTTAGCTATTGACCTAGATCTGCAAAAGCAATAAAAATATAAAGGACACAGGAAAGTACCCTTATCAAAAAGTAGATGAATAACAAATGAAAAGATTTGCCTAACTTTAATACTTGTGAAGGTATTTGACATTTATTTCCATCATAATTTTGCTACAAATAAGAAAATAGCTATTGCTCACTTATGACATACAATGGAACCCCAAACAATATGCCATGTTATAGTTAAGGAAAAAGTAGCTGAACAAATTATTTTAGGAAAATACTGCAACTGCAGTAGTTTTTGAGTTATAATGGATTTACTCAACAGTCAGAATTTCAAAGTAGCTATTACTCATCTATCCAATGTGCAACAGGTCTGCAACTTTACTATCTGATAGCTTATAAAAAAAATGAATAACACATTTGAAAATATTTCCCTAACTGTAATACTTTTGAAGATATTTGACATTTACTTATGTCTTTATTTTGCTACATATAAGAAAATAGCTATTACTCACTTATGGCATGCAATAGAACCCCAAACAATATGCCATCTTATAGTTAAGGACAAAGTAGCTGAACAACATATTTGAAGAAAAACCTGTACGTGCAATAGTTTTTGAGTTATGAGTCCTTTACTCAAAGTAGCTAAGATTGCTATTACTCACTTATCTTCAGGCCGAAGTCCATAAAACCCAAAAAATTTTCAAGGGAGTAAAAATTCATTGCGACAATTAATTTGCAAAAAATCTGTAGCTGTAGTAGTTTTGGAGAAATCTGCGTAACACACTAACGCACACACGCACACACAGGCATCATTTCATAATCTCCCTCCCGGGCTAAAGCCCGGCGGGAGATAATAAGCAACTACTTCAAAACATTAGGGCGACACGTCCCACAATCACAGGTTACAGCCACCGTTAAGCAAAGAGGCCGATGGCACCCCAGCACTCTACAGACTGGAGACACCCCGCCCTTGAGCAGCCCAAAGGTGCGACCCCCCTTATATACTGCGCTGGCTGCCTCCCTGCTTACCCACTAACTGTGCAGATTTGAACCCTTTTCCCAGGGACCCACATCGACCCACTTAACCCTGACAGGGAGAGGGGATATGTCCCTGTTTTTCTAGTATCTAGTCCCTGAAGATGTGCCCTATTTTAAGGTTACCTTAAACTCCCATGTGTAAAAGAATTATACTGAGCTCAAGCTTTTCTTTTTCTATTTTCGCAAAGTATACCAATAATGGCATGACATATGTGATCTATATTTTGCAGGTATATGTAACTGATATCACAGAAATGCCCTACGACTACATTGAGATAACCTTAAACTCCCAGTAATAGCATAATTAAGCGTCCTTTGAAAAGGGTGCTTATTTGTTTTCATGTTGAGTTTCCCCACCGTCGCCACATTATCATCTTCCTTGAATATCTCCCTCATTCTTGGGTGGATTCTAACCACTTTTGGAAGTTATATACCTTCGGTGTGGAAATTTTTTTACACATGCTTATTTTTTACCTTTATCAAGGTCACACAACAAATTTTTGGGGGGTACACCACTCATCATCGCTGCTCAGCCAAACTAGTTACTCTAAGAGGGTGTTATTTGAATATATGTCAATACTATCAAAATCTCGATTTTGATTTGATTTTATCATTTCATAAGCGTTTTTATACCAGGTAGTAACCAGAAACCTTAAATTCATCCTATAATCTCCTTATCTGTTGTATTTAGAGCCATAAAATGTATTGGGAGGTGATAGGAAACCATATCCAGAAAGTCTAAAACAAGCAATTAGTGCCCGTGAACGGGTTCTGTGTCAGCTGTGTGTTTTGAGTTTCATTTTATAAGAGTTTTTATACCAGGTAGTAACCAGAAACCTTAAATTCATCCTATAATCTCCTTATCTGTTGTATTTAGAGCCATAAAATGTATTGGGAGGTGATAGGAAACCATATCCAGAAAGTCTAAAACAAGCAATTAGTGCCCGTGAACGGGTTCTGTGTCAGCTGTGTGTTTTGAGTTTCAGAGTAGAAGTGAAAGGAGAAAAGGACACAAAATTTGTGCCATGCAAATGGTATTCAGAAGCAAAGTACCGACTTAACTCTCAAGGTGTAAAATATAGGTGGAAAACGTATTTAAACGAAATTCTGTAAATGCAATAGCTTTCAAATTACAACTGATTTACTCAACAGTGAGAATCTAAAAGTAGCTTTTGTTCAGCTATGCAATCAGATAAAGGGCTGTAATTTTAATATCGTATAGCTCACCCAAAATTAGGTGAATATCATTTAAAGAAGTACTGTAAATGGAATAGTTTTCAAGTTACTACTGATTTACTCAACAGTGAGAACCTGAAAGTAGCTATTACTCAGCAATGCAATAAGTTACAGGTCTGCAATTTTACTATTTTATAGCTGATCCAAAAAGTAGGTTAATAACATATTTAAACAAAATACTGTAAATGCAATAGGTTTCAACAACTGATTTACTCAACAGTAAAAACCTGAAAATAGCTTTTTTGCATTAATACATCCTATCCAATGGACAATTGCTTTTCCGGTTGGCGCAACCGTCCCTGCCAAACAACAGAAAAAGCCGTCCTGTGTAAAATACTGGCAGGACCGGTCATGTAGTCTGCGTTCGCTAGGTGGCGCATCGTGCTTTCTTCTTGTCTAGACAGAGTGACGTTAGTTCATCTTTTTCGTTTGGCGCATGAGGTGTGAAGACATATTTTTGAAGTGATCTTGAAGTCTGAAGAAAAGATGGATTATTCTATGAATTTAAAGCTTAACTTCATCTGAAAAAATAAATATTGTGTTTCTTACATATCATGGCCTCTCCAGGATTAAACGAGGCTTTTTGTACAGTTTATGGACAGTTTTGATGAATTTCTGTGTGGTCGTTGTCGAGACAAAGTCGTGGGTTACAGTTCGTGTGTTGTCCATTTGTCTACTCAGCTTACATTCAACAGTTTGCCTCACTATTGATTGGTTACAGGACCAGGTTACAGGGAATACCGGACCGGACCAGCAGAGGCTACCTGGAGGTCAGCTAACTAAAATTCAGGCCAGTAGCTGTCCAATTTTCATTGGTAACCTTAGCCTACCAGTTCTTTTTCCCCGTTTACAGAGGTTTGCTGTGTACAGAGACAGCTACCAAAAGACCAAGAATCAACCAATCCATAGGTCGCTTTTCATCAGCAGCCTGCTCACCAGCCTAAGACTGATAACCACCCTAGTACTGCTGACCAACACCAAGAATCAACCAACCCACAGGTCACTCTTCATCAGGAACCTGTTTACCGGCCTAAGTCTGATAACCGGCCTACTGCTACAACACTCACCAACCATCAACCAACCAACTGGCCACTCTTCATCAGCAGCCTGCTCACTGGCATAAGTCTGATAACCGACCTACTGCCACCAGCACTCACCAGCCACAATCCATTTGGCCACTCCTCATCAGCAGCCGGCGGACCGGCCTAACACTGATAACAAGACTAGTAATGGTGTTGACTCTGACATGAAATTGCCTACAGAGCCTACCAACCTGGTACCAGGTCCAAATGCTGTCAGAAGGCTTCTGGTTACAGAGAATTGCCAGTAACAGAGAATTGATGGTCACAGAGAGCTACCTCTTGAAAAGGACTAAGATGATATTGGCAGATTTGAAGACAAAGGTCAGTCCCATGAAATGCCCGTGGCGGCCATCTTGTTTTTCAGAATGAGGCTAATTTCAGTCCGAGAGAAGCTTACCCCCCAATGAAGATATCCTGCAAATTTGGTGAACCTAGCTGGTGTAGTTTTTTTCTGGGAGCGTTACCGCCGAAAATCTCTATGCACGGCGGTGGCGGCGGCATAGCGAACACTAAACCAAAGTATTCCCCATATGCCTCCAGTGGATACAACTAGCCAGATTTGAGGCACCAGTGCTGGACCCCCAGACCTGGGCAGTTGCATCGGAGGACCTGTATCCATATGCCTTCCCACCAACAGCCATCTTGTTCAAAGAGGTGGAGAATTTGCAGGACTACCCATGGAGGAGAATCTTTCTGATTGCTCTGGGGTGGCCCAACATGCCAGTGGCCATATCCAGCCAAATCCCACTGAGCCTGCCCAATCTGCCAAACCTGCTCACTCAGCCATTCAACCAGACACCTCGCAGGAATCTGTCAAACTTAAATCTGCATGTATGGCTCCTAGAGCCTCGGCAATCAAAGAGCAGGCCTTCTCAGAGGCAGTGGCAGAACAAGAGGCTCATCAGAGAGGATCAACCAGATCAGTCTATGAGGCAAACTGGGCCATTTTTACAAAGTAGTGCCTTAGTAATCAGGTGGACTTCAGGGCACGCCCCTATAAAGACGGTAGCTGACTTCCTTATGTATCTGTTTCAAGACAGGAAGTTACAGCCCAGTACCATTGATGAATACAGGTCAGCCATTGCTGATAAACTGGGAAATTCGCCTATTAATGTCAGCAAAGATGAAAATCTCACTCGTCTCCTAGATAGTTTCCACAGAGACAGATCTAAAGGACGGAGGGGAATCCCCTCCTGGAACCTATCCCTGGTGTTGCACCAGCTAACAAAGGCTCCATTTGAACCAATTAAAGAGGCCTCTTTGAAGCATTTGACCTTCAAGACTGTTTTTTCCTCTTAGCCCTAGGGTCGGGCAAATGCTGAAGTGAGATACACGCTTGGTAAACAAGAACATCAGATACCAGTCAGACTGGTCAAAGGTGTCCCTTTATCAATCTCCCAGCTTTCTTTCCAAAAATCAGCTGGCCAAAGAGAGTTCAGACAGTGTGGCCCCAGTGGTTATACCAGCCCTGGCCATGTCACTCAAGTCTGGGAAATTTTGTTGATTGTTTATGAGTTCACTTAAGTCCCTAGTAACTTATCCACCGCCCAAGCAGTAGTTATTCAGCAATTGCCATTGGATAGGATGTATTAAGGCAATAAAATTGCAAATTTAAGAAATTAAATTTTTATAAGTTAATACCCTATCCAATGGACAGGCAAGGCCCTCCCAACTGACCCCGCTATCAGCTTACTAGGGGTCTAAGTATGTTTAGACATAAAAAAAGATGAACTAACGTCACTCTGTCTAGACAGGAAGAAAGCATGATGCGCCACCTAGCGAATGCACATTACATGACAGGTCCTGCCAGTGTTTTGTTTTACACAGGATGGCTTTTTCTGTCGTTTGGCGGGGTCGGTCACACTGACCGGTAAAGCAATTGTCCATTAGATAGGGTATTAACTTAATTTACATATTAAGCATCCCGTGAGGATCGCTTGTTTGTATATAGGAGAAGCGACTGCAGGATCTGCTTTTAACTTTAAACAGATAAACATGAAAAAAAAAACAATAAAAGAAAAATTACAACAAAAAGTGTTCCATCAGCTATTATTTAAAGTGTGATTTATCTCAACACCATGTTACTTTTAAGTTAAAAACTAATTTTTCATCTGGTACCAGTCCTTGCTAAATTTTGCTTCTTGAAATTTCAGTTTTGCTGTCAGTTTATGTTCACTATATACCTTTTCTAACTTACTTATAACACCCTGAATGTCCTAGTCACAGGATCTTGTTGAAATGTGATATATCTATATATATATGTTACAGGCAAACTTTGTAATCGGGCATTTCGCGAAATGCCAGGAATTTTTAGGCATTTCGCGATATCCCTGATTTATTTAGGCATTTCGCAAAATGCCTAAAAATTCCAGGCATTTCGCGAAATGCCTAAATATGATTCTCTAGTCTAATATAATTTTTAATCAGATTTTTTCGTTTGATCTTTTGGTTTAAAAAGACAAATTTATTTCAACAATAGTTTATTGTTGATGATACAAAATTAAACGTTTACTTGTTCTTATATATATATTTTAGTAACTATTATAATGAGATTTATTACATTTGAGTTATTATTATAAGGGGTATATCCCAATAAAATATCACTTGGAGACAAATTAAGTGAAAAATAGCATCAAAGATGCCCGTACCCCACAGCCTAGGGAAATGTTTTTAATACCATGAGATATAGAAGTACTGTATCAGTACAAAGTTCAGGATACTTGGATACTTTCGGAGCACTGTCAGTTATATAAAGGTCCAAACAATGTTTAAATAGAGAAAATAATGTCTAAGAGAAAGATAATGCATGTAACCAATGTCCCTAGTAAGTATCAACTTCCTACACCTTACGGTTTCTGAGATATAGCCCGGACAAGATGTTATAGGTCAAGGTCACTACAGCAAGGTCAAAGGTGAAATCAAGGTCAGACCATGATGTTGCTGCACACCTACACCCCTAACCAATGTCCCAAGTATCAACTTCCTACACCTTACGGTTTCCGAGATATAGCCTGGACAAGATTTTATAGGTCACTACGGCAAGGTCAAATCAAGGTCAGACCATGGCGTTGCACACCTACACCCCCTAACCAATGACCCTACCAAGTATCAACTTCCTACACCTTGCAGTTTCCGAGATATAGCCCAGACAAGATTTTCAAACCCAAGGTCAGGTCAAATCAATGTCCGGACAAGATGTTATAGGTCAAGGTCACTACAGCAGGGTCAGACCATGATGTTGCTGCACACCTACACCCCTAACCAATGTCCCAAGTATCAACTTCCTACACCTTACGGTTTCCGAGATATAGCCTGGACAAGATTTTATAGGTCACTACGGCAAGGTCAAATCAAGGTCAGACCATGGCGTTGCACACCTACACCCCCTAACCAATGACCCTACCAAGTATCAACTTCCTACACCTTACGGTTTCCGAGATATAGCCTGGACAAGATTTTATAGGTCACTACGGCAAGGTCAAATCAAGGTCAGACCATGACGTTGCACACCTACACATCCTAACCAATGTCCCTACCAAGTATCAACTTCCTACACCTTACGGTTTCTGAGATACAGCCCAGACAAACTTTTTCCCACCGCCTGCCCGCCCGTCTCCCCATCCAGACACCATGGGTGAAAACAATACCCCGACACCCCTTAAGGGCTGTGCGGTAAAAACCTGTGGAGATCAAAATTTTGCTCTCAAGTTGTTTCCACAGTTTTATCGCTTTTGGACAGTAATAAAGTCAATGTATCGATGATTCAACTTCTAAGTAACAGGCCAAACAAATCGGAGAATTGGAAATTCCTACTTTATGCAGTAATTTCTGAGTACCTAATATACAATGTAAAATTCTATACTGAAACCATTTATGAAAGGGATTTTATAGACTTTCAAAAGAATTCTGAAGTAATTCTGCCAGTTAGCATAGCTAAAAACTGAATTGAGATCATTGTCCCACTTATTTTTGAAACTAACTTCTATGGTTGTTTCATTTAACTTCTTGTATAATCCTTTTGTTCCATATAAATTGCTAAATAAAAATGCCAAATGTTTCGGAATGAAGAGACGAGACAAAATTATAAAAAGTATTGGTATTTTTTTTAGGAATATCGCAATCAGAATTTTTATTCTATTGTAATGAAGGAAATTTATTTTTAGTGAGTACTTTTTTCCAGATCATGTTGACTGAAAATGGTTCCCTCATCTGCCCAGAGATCAGCAACATATATTATGCCACTATTATACCACTTTGGAAAAAATAACGTATTAGAAATTTCTGGATTAAACCATAATGCTGAGCTCATTATTTCCATTCTATTCTTGATTGATCCCTTTTACAGAAAAATTATCCAAGAAATACATACTTCCTTCCAAAATTGATTATGGAGTTTTTCAATTAGGTTTTTTACCCAGTGCAGTTCATAATTAAAAAAAAATTGGATACAGGTGCAATTGTATGCTCTACTATTTGACCTATCTGAGTGGATCCTTTTTTGATAATCCTATCCATCCACATCAGTTTTGATGCATTGATATGCCCGCCTGAGATCACGAATTTGAATGAAGCATGTCTTACAAATATTGCGGTCATGGTTCGCAAAGGAAAAATTAGCATCAAACCAGACACCAAGGTTCTTAACAACAACTGCAGGATGCATGAAATTACCAACTATCTTAACTGGGAGATAGGGATCTAATTTCTTTGAGCATACTTGACGACATCCATTTTTGAACATCCAGAAGACAAGAATTCAGTTTGTTAAAAGCCAGGGCTGCATTTTTGTGAGAGATATGAATAAACAACTGCGTGTCGTCTGCATAAAAGTGGTATTTGATGTCAGGATGCGTTCCAATAACCTTACTCAAAGGAGTGGTGTATAAGGAGAACAGCAGAGGACCAAGGACGGAGCCTTGTGGTACTCCAAACAACAGCTCATGCAAATCAGAGAGGGTTGACCCAATTTTAATTGCCTGGAAATGGTGGCTGAGATAGAACGTGAACCACTTCAAGGCTGTGCCAGACACACCAAACCATGATTTAAGACAATTAAGAAGAGTCGGGTGGTCAATTGTGTCAAACGCAGCTGACAGATCCAGTAAGACCAATGCAGTAGGCTCGCCCCGTGATAGTGAGAGATGGATCTCATTTTTGATAAGCAGCAGGGCGGTTTCTGTGGAGTGACCACTTTTGTATGCAGATTGCCTAGGATTATCAAGATTGTTACTATTGATATGTTGCATGAGCTGTTTAACAACTACACGCTCCACCAATTTTGACATGAAACATAGTCCTGATACCGGTCGATAATTTTGCAAATCCTCATTTGGAAGTGATGCTTTCTTAATGAGAGGAGTGACAACTGCCTTCTTGAATTTTTGAGGAAATACACCCTCAGCCAATGACAGATTGACAAGTTTTGTAATTGACGGGAGTAAAATTTCCACACAATCTTTCAAAAGAAAAGTAGGGACTGGATCTAAAAGACATGATTTTGTAGGGGAATTTTTGATGATTTTTAGTACCTCGTCCTCCGAGACCTCATTGAAGGAAGGTAGGTTGGGAGGTGTACACATGGGTGATATGACTGTTGCCGAAGAGGCTGTGAACATATCACGAATCCTTTTGATTTTTTTATGAAAGAAGGAAGCAAATTTGTTTGCTAAGGATTTCTCAGACTGATGAGGAGGGAGAGTACTCGCTTGACCACTATTGAAGACTTGACGAAGTGTATGCCATAACTTCTTTGGGTCACGGCTGTTATCACTAATGATGGTGCTATAGTATTCAGCCTTGTCTCTATTTATGATTGCATTGCACCGGGCAATCTGTCTGCGCAATCTACTTCTGCTCAACTGTGACCTATCCCTACGCCACATGCGCTCAAATTGACGCCTGATAGATTTGGCCCTACGGTAAGAATCTGACAGCCATCCAGCTGGTGTTTTCTTAGCTCTTCGACAAATCAATGGTGCATGCCTGTCCAACATACCACCAAGGTCACGAATATACTGGTCATACAGGTCTGCAGCCACTATAGCAGGAGATGTGACAAAGGATGTGTTTGCAAGATCCTCACAAAAGCTCTTCATATTGATTTTATGGTACCTGCGGTAAGAAATACTGTCAACCTTCGGTACTGCAGGGCATGCAAAATCCAGATGACATTTCACCAGTGCATGATCTGAGACCATTTCCCCAACTGTCACATTACTGACAAAGGAGGAATCGCTTGGGCTAAGTATCAGATCCAGTGTATGACCATGCAAGTGGGTAGCTTTATTAACATTTTGGGCAAGATTAGAGGTATCTAATAGATTGAGAAATTTTCTTTGGTCAATACAATCTGTGTCCACATGGACATTGAAGTCTCCACAGATGATGAAGGAGGAAGTGAGAGATGACAGAAAACCACAGAAATGCAGGAAATCATCAAGAAAGGCAGAGGAACATGAACCTGAGGTGTGATAGACACAAGCCATAACAAATGATTTTGAGTTAGTGACAATTGATATGACAATGTTTTCGAAAGTGGAATGTGTTGGTGCGTCAACAGTCTTAGCAGGTAAGTTTTTCTTGGAAAGGAAGCCCACTCTGCCACCGCGACCAATCGTCCGGGGCCTATGAGTGAGTTGAAATCCCGGTGGAGTTACTGACTTCAGTAGGCTGTCGGTATCAGAAATGTGAATGTGAGTTTCTGCAAGTGCCAAAATATCAAGATTATTCGAGACAATTGTGTCACAGATCAAGGGACCCTTATTCCTGATGGAACGGCAATTCACAAAGCCAAAGTTTATAGGACCTGGATTAAGGGCGATGTCACCAGATAACAACAACAGAATTAAAAGACATTTGACCCTGGCATATGCAGGAAACTTATTTGAGAAAATTTTACAGGAGTAATCCCTGATCGGGGCAGGAACACGAAGGGCACAGGGAGAGACTAAGAACTGACTTTGGTCAGCCACTTTCAGCCAAAAGAGGAGACTGAAGCACAGAAAACCCAACAACATCATGGCTAAGGAGCAGGCAAGACAGAGTAATAGACACCTAGCAAACTAAGTGGTTGGGGTGACTCATGATAAATGTCCCTAGTAAGCTCACGTTCCGATCTTCGTCCCGTGGGCGACTCACGGGCACCCTATTCACCCCAATAAGCCTCAGAACCTTAAAACTGCCCTCAAGATAGCCACAATAACTTATATAACACAAGAACCATACAACAAAGCAGCAAAAAAGGTTACTGGAATAACTCTGTGAAAGATAAATAATAGGGATGATACACCAATAGTTTGGACAGTTACACGGTAATTCCCGGTAAATGGGCGATAATACCCGATTATGGGCACCAAGGATTATGAGTTTTGGACACCAAGGTGTCTAAGACCTTTTTTAATCTATTGGCTATAACTGTAGACATTAATTTGTATAAAACACAAAGTAAAGAAATTGGGCGCCAATTATTTAAATATTGGCGAGGTTTGTCTCCTTTAGGGATACATTTAATTATAGACTGCTGCCATGTAGTTGATAATTTCCCTTTATCATAGCAATAATTTACAACTCTCAGAACCAAAAATTTTAATTTAGACCAAAACATTCTAAAAAATTCAGAAGGATCAACGCCAGGAGTCTTATTGTTTTTCATATTTTTCAAAGCATAATTCATTTCTTCAAGCACTATTGGACCTTCCAGAGACTGGGCTTGGATATTTAAGAGTTTTTCCACAAACTTTTTCAAGAATTTGTTCAAGGTTAATATCCTCAATAACCTGGTCTCTGCTTTTAAATAAATTGTTATAATAATTTTTTACATTAATTAAGATGTATTTTTGGTCAGTAATATTTTCACCATTTTTTTAGTTATTTTTCTAATAGTTTTATCTACATAGTTTTTGTGTTCAAGATTACAAAAATATTGTGTTGGTTTTTCTCCAGCTTGTAGCCACTGAGCTCTTGAACGAATCACTTGGCCCTTTATATTACTTTCTCTTATTGATATTAATTCACGTTTTAGATTCTCTATGTATTATATTTTTCAGTTTCATTTCTTTCAGTTTCACAATTTTGATTTCTTTCAATTTCAGAAATTTTTTTAAATTAAATTTTGCTCATGAATATTCCTGGATTTTTTCAGGGAACTTGCAAATTTAATTGTTTTAGCTCTAATTCTATATAACTGCATTTCAAGGAACAGGTCAATATTTATAGTAAAAGTTAGGTCAGCATCAGTAGCTGTTTTTAAATAATCACAGCTATATACTGGTGCTATAAATTCTAAACGGGTATTAAATATTGTTTCATTAATACTTTCTAAATATTCTGCATTCTTTAATAAGTCACTGTTTAACTTCCAAAGGCCATTTGCTCGAGTAAAGTTGCTGATTTGTATAGTTGTTTCATGTAGCGAATGATCAGTTCTATATCCAGGTAAGATCCGACACTTGGAGATGAAGTCAATGAAACAGTTTGAAATAATAAAGTAATCTAATCATGCCTGTTTAATGGGATTTTTCCTTCTCCAAGTGTGTCTTTGTGTTTGTGGATAGAAATATCTAAGTGTATCAATCAAATTATGCAATCTAATGGATTCAATTAAACAGGATCATGATCTTGGGTTATTGATGCTGACATAGTTGTAACAATCTATTTCTGGATTGAGCACTAAATTAAAGGCACCACAAATAACTGAATGGTCCAAACTGTTTTCAACTATCAGTTTATCAATATTATGAACGAAGCTAGGTGTGTCATTATTTGGAGCATATATGTTGATTAACCTGAAAGTTAGAGCATGTATCTAAATCAACATATATATAGTTCCCTTCATCGTCTGAGGTAATATTTATAAATTTGTAATTAAGTGACCCGCAAGGGATGCTTGTTTGTATATGGGAGGATATCTGGCTCCGCTGGCTCCGTGAGCTCCGCGTTTTCTTTTTCTCATAACTCTGTGACCATTCGGCGGATTCCTTTCAAATTTGGCAAGTGTATGCAGTAGCCCAGGGGAATTTTTTTTATATGCTGCAGTGACATTTCGACCAATCAGAGAGGTCACATGACCAAAAATGTCTTTTTTCAATGGGTAAGCTTGTTCGGATGATAACTTGAAAGGGATTTTATCAATTCACCTGAAACTTGGCAGATACATTCATTCTATTAAAATCTGGATTTTGGTATTGATCGGTTAAGAAATGGCCGAGTAATTAATGATTAATTAATCATTACGAATTTTCCAAATAAGGAAAACACCGACTTTGGTTGCCACAACAGTATAAGGCTAAACTTGAAAATTTTAATTACTTAAATGTAGCTTTTATAAGCTTCAAGCTTACCATGTGGGACTGTATGCTGTCCTCGGATGGCCGCAAGGCATCAGGCCAGCGTCTCAGAAAAATAGACATTCATAGTTGGCCGTAGCCTCAAGTTGTCCTCTCGTGGTACACTACGCGAATTCTTCCTACTTTCTCATTGGCCGCATGATTTGTAGCATCTGTCATTTACAGATATTTTCATATATTTCTCAGCACATACGTATTGTTGGATGTTGATTTTTGGTCATTTCATGTATTATATATCAGATTATTCTGCAAAATTTCCATTTTGACAGGATAAGCATTTTTTATTATTTTGGTGTTTTTTGAGTTTTCCTCAGTTCAGGCTTTCATTTATGTCTTTTATTGCGTTTCAAAATGTCTGCCCACCAAACAAATAAAGATAAGCCCAGATCTAGTAAGTGTTGTCACTTTTGCTCCACGTTTGACACACATAATTATTGCCCCACCTGTAGGGAATCTGGCAAGGGTAATGACCCCTGTGTTGAAAATCCATGTGAAATGTGTACTTCTTTTACAGAAGAACAAATGTTGAAAATTTCACAAAGAAAACGCTATATTAAGAAGCAAAAGAGGGACACTGCTAGTTCAAAAGATGATGAACTAGATCCCTTAGGGGATGATGTGGATTCGTTTACTGGTTCTCATGCAGACCTTGAGAGTGCTGCAGATAACTTATTTACCTCACCCCCGTGTCCTCAGCCCCTAACTTTCTGTTCATTGTCCATCAAAACACCAGCAAAATCTGTCCCACCCACCCAGGTGGGGTGGGTAACACATTAAACATCCATTTACAGCAACAAATGGGGTCCTTCCAGGCATCTATGTTAGAAGCTTTCCAGTCTCTCCGAGACGAATTAACAACTAAAAAACAAGCAGGGGTGGATGAGACCCCAGCTTCAGCTTCTAAGCCTGGACCCTCCACTAGTGTTGTTAATCTGGACCTACCCCCACCAAGACCTAGGACTACCTCACATGTCGAGCATTTTCTTAATACTTTAGCACTCACCTTTATATCCTTTTTGGGATGCTTTGTTTTTGCTGTGCAAAAACATTATCTTTTTTTTCAAGCGATCCTTTTGTATTAAGATGGCAACCCCACGAGAATTTGTTCTAGTTCCACTTAATAGACACTTACAATTTGTCATTAAATTTAGATCATTTTCATCATGTTTAGTTAAGTGAGTGTCCTGCAAGCAAAGTATATTTGGATTTACCTTTGAAAGATAGTTACAGACATCAAGTCTTTTTGCATTATTCCTCAGGCCCTGACAGTTTGCAGACACTATTTTTATTTGTTCACCAATCACATTTATAGTAAAAATATAACAGGAAAACTAAGAAAAAACAAACTGACAACTCCTGTTTATTTTCAAAATAAAAATCTAAATGTTTTAGATTCACAAATGAACCAAAAATGAAAGCAACTAAAGCTGATAGAACACTGAGGCAGATACCACATATCAAACATATGTACAACAGAAAGGTGGGATTCAAACCAGACAACAGGAAGTAATTTAATGCAATAAAACTTTTGTGTCTATTCCAGTGAATTGTTTATCAAAAGTCTTCTCCATGAAATGAATTAAATACACGGTTATGTTGAACAGTCCATGTGATATTTAAAAGTTATTGTTACAGCTTTTGATTATGTCATAACAAAGTCTTTGAATTTTTCTGGTTACCCCGTGGGTCTTTGTGACTGATCCATTCTTTTGTGGGGATGGTGGTTTGGTGTGCCTGATAGGTGTCTGGTAGGTTTGGTGTAAGCTGATAGCGGGGTCGGTTGGAAGGGTCTCGGCTGTCCTTTGGATAAGGTATTAACTTATCACTTAACTGGTCACTAGATCCCAGAACCAAGGCATGTTCGGCCATCCTGGTGCAATCGAAATGATTCTCTTGCATGGGTAATCCTGCAACTTCACCACCACTTTGCCCAAGATGGCTGCTGATGGAAAGGCATATGGGTCCAGATCCTCCAATGGCAGACTGAGTGCACTGTTTGCCCAGGCCAGAGGGTTCGGAACTGGTGACACAAACTGGGCCAGTTTTTTGTTGAACCTTGCAGCAAAAAGATGTATATGTGGTTGGTGCCACCTGTTGCATATTGACTGGAAGACCTCTGGAAGGAGAGACCACTCTGTTTGAGTCTGGCCTAGACTGGATAACTGCCAACGCTCTAGAGTGGGTCTGACCTTGCCCCCTTTCAGGTCGAAGTGGTAACCTAAGTTGAAGACTTGTTTAGGATCCAGCTCTGATTTTTCCATGTTCACCAGCCAACCTAGATCCTGACAAATAGCTACTAGAGTTTGTGTATGCTGGAGACAAGTTTGGTGGGACCTGGCTCTGACCAACCAGTCGTCTACGTACTGGGGGATCCTTATACCGTGTCGTAAGGCAATCAGTTTGACCTCCTTTGCTACCACCGTGAACTCCATGGGTGCTGTCGACAGACCAAATGGTAGTGCTTTGAACTGGTAGCTCTGCCCCTGTACATGAAAACACAGGTACTTCCTTGACTAAGTTTGAATGGGTATGTGGAAGTATGCATCTTTGAAATCTATGGAAGTCACCCACTCCCCTTCTTGGAGGGAGGTTCAAATTGGTTCTAGTGTCTCCATTTTGAATTTTTACCACTTTTGGAGAGGCACCCAGGGCAGTCTTGCCCCTACAGGTAGATCGGAAGCAATAGTTGGGACATTGGTTCAAGGTTTTGCAAAAGACAATTGAGTGATACAGGAAACATCTTGCACATATTTTAATCTCTGATAGTTAATCTCTGCAAGAGTTACAGCAGGTAAGTTAACACTTAAAGTCTGTTATTTCTGAGGTCAGTGTTCGAAACTGCCGTCTGCCCGCAAGCAAATTACCGGTAAGTTTAATGACGGGCTGTCATGTTTTCATTGAAGGAAACCCGAGTGCTGGTAACAATTTGTATTAAATCGCAGAGATTTCCGGGATTTACGTGACGGCTGTACGGACGTCACGGTGAAAGATTTTAGTACTCGCCAAGTGTTCGTTTACGTTTGTATCTTTGGTTGCCTCTCAACAGAAGTCTTCATATTTCCGGCTGTACAGCGGATCTACTTGACTTACTACAGTGGCAAGTGACCAGTGAACTCTCCAGAAGCACTAGCACAGCCTGCTACGAGGTATTTATATTATATTGGTGTCAGAAGTCAAACAATTTGAAGTTGAGGTGAGGCTCTGACAGAATTCAAATTTTGACAGTTGACAGCTGATCCTGGAAGTTGGTGAAATTTAAAATTTTAGTGTCTTGGTTAAAGTTAACAACAAATAACATATTTATTTAGTTTTAGAGTATTAGGCACATTTCGGTACTATTTTGGAATTTTTATCTGCATTTTTAAGAAAGTTAGTGTTTGTATCATTCAAAAAATTCCATTTACCAACTTAAACCAATTTTGCTTAAACTTTATTTAAATTAGTTTTAGTGTTTTCCTGTCATTAATAACATAAAGTGGTTGTAACAATATTTTAACTAGTTTATGATAATTTTTGTGTCATTTTAGTCATAAATTGACATTACAATTATTGTCATGAATTTTACTGGTTGACATATTGATCCTGCAATTACGGTTGTTATTTTAATGATTTAAGAAATATACTGCTACTGATTTATCACAAGTTTAGAATTTTATTTATTTCTTTTACAGAATTTTAAATAAATTGATAACCGAATTTCTAAATTGCTGCATTTAATTTTAATTTAGTGACCATAATTTAGTAATTACCTTACCGTATTTCATAACAAAACCTGTTGTGATATACTATTGACAGATAATTTAATTTTTAAATGATATTGTGATAGCCTCACAGTATTGTGTTATTTTGTATATCTTGTTGTATTGTGTTTCATAACAAAACCTGTTGTGATTTATGTATTTGAACAATTTTGTGTAAGCCTCACATTATTGTTGTGTCATTTAACTAGTGCATACATATTTTAAGCAATATTTGTGATAACTTCATAATATTGTTTTTATTTGTATAATTAGTTGTACATTAATAGTCCTGCTATAACCTTTCTAGATCTTTACATTAAATTCTGAATTATTTAAACTACTAACTGAACTTTCCGCCCCTACTGAAACATTGTGAAATATTTCTTAATCTTATATGTGGCTGAAACATTGTGAAATATTCTTAATCTTGTAAGTTGCTGAAACATTGTGAAATATTTCGTAATCTTGTAAGTTTCTAATAATTGTCCCCCACATTATTTAAAAAAAAAAATTTGAATCATTTTTGGCGTTTTGCACAATTCAAAATCTAAATTTAAAGAATTTTAAAATAATTTCATTTTGTCAACTAATATTTAATAAGTCTGAATATAGTTGGTTGTTAAAACTGTTAAGTTAGTGCAATAGTTATCAGCAAAAATGAACAACAAAATGAATCTCAATACAGCTACTGTTGATGAAGTCAAAACTCTAGTGAACATTGGCAAAGCCAGGGCTAGGATGGTTGTTCAAAAAAGGGAGGAATGTCAAGGACATTTAACCATGGATGACCTGATGTCTATTCCGAGCATTCCACTTTCAGTGTGGGCGGAAAATGAAGGTAACTTTATGTTCGGGTCTGTGGAACAGGAAGGAGATCAGGAAAATTAAAAAACGGATGACTTTGTGACAACTTCAAGCTCCATGGTTCATCTCAACAAATTTCTGATGATTCCAATGGTATGAACTCACAGATGTCAAAAATGATGCAGTGCATGGAAAAAATTGAAAAAAACAATGTACACAATGAGTGATTGTTTGGACAACTTAAATTCCAGGGTGCTCAAATTGGAAACCCGAGAACAGTCACCTGCTTCGCCATACACTGTTCCATCAGCAGCACTTGTTACTAGAGGGGTTGTAGATCATGGTGTTTATCAACCCCTAGGGGATATTCATCAGTCAACTCCAGTTGCCAATAAATGTGAAAAGCCAAAATCAACAACTGCTACTGGTCCACCATCCATGAAATTGCCCACATTTGATGGTCAGAAAAATTGGAATACATTTATCTTCCAATTTGAAAGAGTGGCCAAGAGGTATGGATGGGATGATGATGAAAGAGCATACCATCTTGGTGAGAGTTTTCAGGATGATGCGTTGGACTACTACTCCTCGCTGTCAAATTTCATCCTGGATGACTATGACCAGCTGAAGAATAAAATGAGCTCAGCTTTTGACCACAAGGATTCACAGTCAGTGATCCGACGGAAAATACAGGATCTGAGACAAGGGCAGGATGAAAGTATAGAAGAGTTCTCCAGAAGAACATGGAAATTATCGATGGGCGCATATAGCGATTTTAAAGAGGCGGAGATAGAAATTTTGGCTGTAGATGCCTTTTTGAAAGGATGGAAGGATAAATCATCTGCTTTAGCGGCAATGAATCAAGAGCCGAAATCCCTAGAGGAGGCTCTACATGCTGTTATCTTGGCTTCACAAAATCACAAAGTTCTTCATGGAAATCCTAAGCCTCAAATTAGACAGGTTCACTTTGCTGAAACTAATGACAAACAAGATCAGTCTGCAATAGAAGAACTGAAGCAACTGATGGACAAACAGTTGAAGCCTATGTGCAAGATAGCGGACAAACTGGATATGAAAGACCCCACACCACCAAGTAGTCCAGCTAGAGGTAGATATTACAATTGTGGGCAGGTTGGTCACTTTGCCAACAAGTGTCCACATCGTAGTCGAAGTCTAAGTCTAGCCAGGAAAACTTCCTTCAATTGTGGAAATGAGGGCCACTATGGAAAAGACTGTCTAAACAAGTCCAAGCCTTCTCGGGAAAGATCTGAGTCTCCAAGACCAAACCTGAGAAACAGATCACCAAGGAAAAATTTAAACTAGGAGATGCTGAGTGTGCTGGCCTACACTCAGCTAACGTGATAGGTCATAGGGTGGGGATTAGTGGTAAGCAGGGTGATGACATTTCTGTCCATGATACAGCTATGGTGTCATCTGGTAAACTTATTGATCCTACAATGAAAGCCAGTCCATTGGTATGTGATGATAAGTTGGGTGATGACAATTTTGTCCTAGATACAACTTTGACATCTCCTGATAAATCAACTGGTCGAAAAAATGCTAGTCAGTCCAGGTGAAATGGGTGGTTGCTTTTCTGTCACTGATACAGCTTTGCCTCCATCTGGTGATCCTCCTGATTTGGGTATTAAAATAAGAAACCAACCAAATGGACGTATGGCATATGAAGGAGGAAAGAAGCAAAATGTTAGAAATAAATAAATAAAAGCTGAATCAGCTGGTGACATCAGAGAAATACATATGGCAAGAAATGAAGGGTAGAGTCTTGTAATTCCCACCGAAATCAATGGAGTTCAGTGCCAAGCAGTCATTGATACAGCAGCTCAAGTAACAGTCGTAAGTGAAAAGATAAATTTTTGGAATCAAACTGGCAGGTACCATACTCTTAAAAAAGGATCAGTCGTAGGCAATTGCATGGAAGCTCAAATTTTGACTGAAGAATGTTCAATCAATCAGTTGTCCAAGTGCTTAATCTCTGTATCTACAGATTCTAAGGCACACCATCCAGTTCGTAAGGCATAAATCATCAAGACATTAGACATATTCCAAGTCGTATCCAGGGAGGCGATCCGGTGTTTGGTAGTTAGAAGCTATGGTGGAAATAATTTCTGAAATAGGTAGGTTTTTAGTCGACTTTTGAAACACGAGAGATTTGGAGCACTGCGGATATCATGTGGAAGATCATTCCATAACTTCGGGGCATCATATGAGAAACTGTTGTTGAAATGGACCTTTGATTTATGGATGGAAGTACAATAATGAGGAACCTGGAGGAACAATTTTTTGGGATTGGAACGTCTTGTATTCATGGCAGATTTGTACAAGGAGAGATATGGTGCAAAATACTTAGGCTGGCCAGTGGTGAGGTACTTATAAACCAAAACTAGGGTTTTGAAGATAATACATTGTCTGATGGGTAGACAATGAAGTGTCCTCAGGGTGGATGTGATGTGAGTGCACTTTGAAGCACCAGTGACAAACCCTGCAAGAGCATTTTGAACATATTGGAGCCTTGTAGCATTACGGGATGACAAACTGCGAAATAGAGAGTTGCAATAATCCAAACGACTACTGACCAGAGCATTTGCAATCAACACTGATGTATCAACGGAAAGAAACCTCCTGATACGATGAAGGTCCCTGAGGCTAATAAAACAAAATTTGATGACAGAATTTACGTGATTGGTGAAACAAAACTTTGCATCAAACAGAACAACCAAATTGCGTACAACATCTGTGGGAGAGAGACAATTACCCAGGATATTGACAGGAAATGAATCACTGAGCCATTTGTATCTGTCTTTTGCACCAAAGACTATGAATTCTGTTTTATCAGGATTTAGCTTGATTTTGTTTTCAGACATCCAGACCTGAATATCATTCAAACATGATTTAAGACAGTCAAAAGACTTGAGACTATCATCAGGGGATAAGTGAATGAACAGCTGAGTATCATCCGCACAGAAGTGGTATTTGACTCCAGTATATTTTCTGATGACTTGACCAAGAGGTGTTGTATAGAGGGAAAACAGAGGAGGACCTAAGACAGAACCTTGGGGGACTCCAAACTTCAATTTGAACAAATTTGAAAGACTGGAACCAATCTTGACTGACTGAAAAAGATCCTAGAGGTAGGATCTAAACCATTTTAGTGCCGATCCAGCAAAGCCAAACCTAGCTGACAAACAGGATAGGAGTGTGTCATGATCGATAGTATCAAAAGCTGCGGACAGGTCGAGTAGCACCAGTGCTGTAGGCATGCCCTTAGACAGAGCTAAGTGAATCTCATTTTTGATGCGCAACAAGGCAGTTTCTGTTGAGTGCCCCACCTTATTGGCTGACTGGAAAGTGTTACCAAGATCATGAGAATCCATGTGAGATCTAATTTGGGCAGCCACTATTCGCTCAACCAATTTTGACAAGAAGCTAAGTCTGGACATCGGTCGATAGCTCTTCAAGTCCTCTTTTGAAAGGGTGGACTTTTTGAGGAGAGGTGTGACAATAGCTTGTTTAAAAGGATTTGGGAAAAAGCCATTTTTGAGGGACAAGTCAACCAGTTTTGTCAATGAAGGAAGAAGGATGTCTATACATTGTTTCACAATGTGTGGGACATGGATCTAGAGAGCAAGTTTTTGAAGGGGCTTCCTTGATAAACTTGAGGACTTCGCTATCAGTGACAACTTGAAAGGAACTGAAAGTTGGCGGCTCCTTGTCAGGGTGAAGGAACTTAGATCGGGTGTGTTTGAAGGTGTCTCAGATCTTTTTAATTTTATCAATGAAAAACGAACCAAATCTGTTTGCTAATGATTTTTCATCAACAAAGAATGGGAGGACAGTGGAATTTGACCGTCTCAATATTCTATTGAGTGCTTGCCATAGCTTCTTACCATCACTGCAATTATCACTAACTAGATCACGGTAGAAATGCCCCTTGTTTCTATTTAGAATGTGGTTACGTCTGTTTATTTGCCGTCGAAGACGGGAACAATTTACAGAGGATTTGTCTCTTCTCCAAGAACGTTCATAGTGCCTTCTCATGCACTTGGCAGTTCTATACTCATCAGTTAGCCAGCTTGGTGCTAGTTTTATGAGCTGTTTAGTCTTCACTGGTGCATGAATATCTAGAGGGCCAGACAAACCAGACATGTACTGTTCATGCAATAAATCTATGTCATCAGATGGTGAACTTACAAACGGAATAGCCAGGAGGTCACTTCTGAATTTATCAATATTCAATTTATGATACTGACGGAAGGTAACAACTTTGATAATTTTGTGATCACTTATGAAGCCTGAACCTTTTACATCAGAAATTGCAGAAAACTTGGATGGAGCAATCAGCAAGTCTAAGGTATGACCATGAAGGTGAGTTGAAAAATCAATGTATTGGGACAGACAGCAAGAATCTATGACTGATTTAAATTCAGAGACTGTTGGGGACATAGCGTCGACATGAAAATTAAAGTCACCACAAATGACAAAGGAGGGGGATAAGGAAGACAAAAAACCCACATATGACAGAAAATCTTCAAAAATTTTACAACAGATGAGGCAGGGGGCTGGTAAACGACCCCAAGAAACATGTGACGCCCATCGAGAGTGAGAGAGACAGTGTAATTTTCAAGGGAGGGGAACTCAGGGGAATGGATGGTTTTGAAATCAAGAGCTGATTAAGAAAAAAGCCAACACCGCCACCACATTTGTTTTCTCCATTGGTGTGAACAAGGGAAAAATCTTCAGGTGTTAATGAGGGTGTGTCTAGAGCTTTAATATGGGTCTCAGTGAGACCAAAAACATCAAAATTTCCAGTTTTAACTTCTTCACAAAGAGTTGGGCCTTTATTCCTAATGGACCGACAGTTAGGGAATCCCAACTTCATTGGCCCAGGATTGAGAGCGACATCGCCCGACAAGTGAACCAGAACGAGCTGCCTGAAGGACGCCTTTTCACAAAATGTAACTCTATCTGACTTGACATAAATGAACAGAATGGATTTGGCAGTAGGTTCATTATATTTACATACATGCAGGCCAACATCACACCTGCTCTGAATTCTGTTTTGAGTCTAACAATCAAGCCTAATAATCCGTATCATAAGGAATTTAGGGACCACAGAATAAAACAGAACATGCAGAAATTCACAAACCACAGTTATAAAATATTTAAAGTACAGTACAGTTGTTCAATCTTTGAAATATTTAAAGCACAGACCACAACCAAAAATCACAGAGTAACTCAGTAAAAGTAACCGGTAAAGGACAGTAATACCCACAATATCAACTAGCAGAATAATTAAAATACAGACCACACTCTAATCACCGAGTAACTCCCGGTAGTGGGCGATAATACCCGCGATATCAACTAGCAGGCTATTGATAGATCTAAAACAATTCAGAACAACATAAAAACTATAAATAACTGAAGGTATATCATGGAAAGCAATAATAAGTACTGAAAGTACGATTAAAAGCCCAGATTTTTAGGTAAATTTAACCACTTTTATATATTTTTGAAATATGCGTCTGTTTACGGTCCTACCGAACACCGAATGTTCACCAACCTGTTTGACTCGTTCAATACAGAATGCTGAATGTTCTTATTCAGTTAATGAAGACACTGAAGTGGGCAGAAATAAAACTGAAACTGATAAAAAGAAATATCTTTGCAGCAGGGTTCCATGTCACTTGCAAGAAATGTTCAGGAAATCATGTAATCATGTAAACATATATCTGACGGTGAGTCAGAACAGTTTGCATCTTTACTACATGATTTCCAGAATGTCTTTGCCAAAAGTGATACTGATTTAGGATGCTTTAAGACCATAAAACATTCCATTGACACTGGAGATTCAAAACCTGTGAAACAACTAATGCGCCGTACACCACTTGGATTTCAGGAAGAGGAAGAAAAGCATTTAAAGTCCATGTTAGAGTGTGGTGTAATAACACCCTCCATCTCTGAATGGGCATCTGCACCCGTTTTAGTGCGGAAAAAAGAAGGATCAATTCGCTGGTGCATAGACTACAGAGTTGTTAATGAGAAGTCTGTCAAGCAGGTTTGGCCAATCCCATCATTTTCACAGTGTGCAGAATTATTTTCAAATCTGAAATACATGTCCACTGTAGATTTAAACTCTGGTTACTGGCAAATCGAGATGGATGAAAATGATCGCCACAAGACTGCTTTCATCACTAAGTATCGGTTATATGAATACAAGCGTATGCCATTTGATCTGACTAATGCTCCAGCTACATTTATGCGAGCAATGACATTGGTACTACAAGGCCTACAGTGGAAAGAAGTCGTATTTTATTTAGATGATGTTTGTATCATTGGTCGTATCATCATCTCTCAAATGTCAGAGAAACACTTACCAGATTTCGCCAGTATAACCTAAAATTGAAGCCAAGAAAATGTGTATTCTTCCAAACAGAACTTACATTTCTGGGAAGATTAGTAGGTAGAAATGATGTGTCCATGACACATGAAGCAGTGGAAAAAGTACAAAATTGGCCATTTCCAAAATGTACCAAAGAGGTGGAGTCCTTCTTAGGTTTTGCAAATTACTATCGGGACCACATTAAAGGATTTGCAGAAGTTACGGCCAGATTGTATCAACTCACTGGCAGCAAAGCAACTTTTCAATGGAAGAAGGAACATGATCAGGACTTCAGGAAACTAAAATTGCTTTTATCAGAAGCTCCACTATTGGCATTTCCAAATAGTGACAACTTGTTTGTTTTGGATACTGATGCTTCTGACACAGCAATTGGGGGAGTTTTGTCCCAAATACAAGATGGTACTGAGAAAGTCATCAGCTATGGAAGTTTTGTATTAACTCCTGCTCAGAGGCGCTATTGTACCACAAGAAAGGAACTCTTATCTGTGATAAGAACTGATCAAAACAGCCTTATCTGGTTAATAAAATTCAAAAATATCAAAGGGCAGTTATCTAGATGGCTAGAAGAATTGAGCCAGTATGACATCAACATTGTCCACCGTCCAGGTGTTCATCATGGGAATGCTGATGGCCTTTCAAGAATCCCTGATGATGCTCCATACTGCGAACACTATGAATCTGGCACAGATTTAAAGTCACTCCCATGTGGTGGGTGTAAGTTTTGTACAAGAGCACATAGCCAGTGGAGTAGATTTGATGCTGCAGTGGACAATGTCATTCCATTAACAATCCATTCAGTACAAGTTAACACTGGATATACAACTACAGAGTCCATTGAAAATTACTCAAAACAACAGTTGAGAATTTCAATTGAACGACCCGAATATAGGACCATTGATAAGTTGGAAAGAACAGAATAGTGAGCCAGATCAAAATGAACTAATGATTCAGAGTCCAGCTGTGAACCATTTCTGGCTAAACAAGAATTTGCTGGAGTTAAAAGAAGGTGTCTTATACTACAATTGGCATGACAAACAAGATTAACTACACTTACTCCTAATGATACCAGATAACCTGAGACAGGAAGTTCTGAATCATTGTCATGACTCTGTAACTGCAGGTCATGTAAGAATCAATAAAACCAAAAATAACATTAGAAGGTCATATATCTGGTATAGCATGTCATCTGACATTGACCAGTATGTGAAGTCTTGTGGTGTCTGTGCGAAAAGCAAAAAAGCAAACAGGAAGGCCAAGGGGCACCTGAAAAGTTTTCATTCAGGTTATCCGATGGAAAGGATACACGTGGATATTTTAGGCCCCTTCAACAAAAGCAGCCAAGGAAATCAGTACATATCAATGGTGATTGACCAATTTACCAAGTAGGTGGAAGCATTTGCAATTCCAAATCAATCAGCAGAAACCATTGCTGATGTAGTATCAAATGAGTATTTTTCAAGATTTGGAATACCTTTAAACATACACACTGACCAAGGAAAGAACTTTGATGGATCTTTGATGAATGCTGTCTGTGAAAAGTTAAAAATTAATAAAACAAGAACAACACCATACCACCCATCTTCGAACGGACAGGTAGAGCGCTACAACAGAACACTATTGCAAATGATTCGATGCTACGTGGACAAGGAACACTCTGAGTGGGACAAATACCTTCCTTTGTTAACATCAGCTATAAGAGCCATCACAAGCAGACAAACAGGATTTACAGCAAACAAGCTAATGTTAGGAAGAGAGCTGAATATGCCCTTTGACATTATACTGGGAATGGATGAATTAAGAGCAGAAGAATTAGCACCGGAAAATTACATTGATAGGCTCCAAAAGAAAGTAGAAAAGCTATACCGCTTTGCCAGAGGAAATATCAATGAGTTCCAAACAAGACAAACGAGGGACTATGATGTCAAACTGTTTGAGCATCAATATTCACTGGGTGATTTGGTATATGAAATAGATTCCTCTACGAAGCTGGGGCAGAGTAGGAAATTAAAGAAAATGTGGAAGGGGCCATACTTGGTAGTTAACGTAATAAGTCCAGCCTTATATCAAATAAAGGGAACCAAGGAACCTAGAATAGTGCACAATGACAGACTGAAACTATGTTTCGACAGAGATGTTCCGGTTTGGGTCAGGCAACAAAGAAAATTGTTGTTCGAGGATAAAGGAGATACTGAACAAGGGAATAATGCTTCAGAAACCAAACCAAACTAGAGGAATGCTTTTGCTAACAAAAGCAAAGCGTCCCTTAAAGTTTAAAATGCTTTGTGGTTTTAATAAGCATGCTGTAAAGCTAAGAATGCACAAAGCTGCACCGTATGCTTTCCCAATACCTCTTAATACATTCTGAAGCTATAAAAGCAACAATAAAGGAGATATAAGGCAAAAACTCCAAAGCAGCTATTTATGACCCCAGTTTGGCCCATAAGGGAGGGTTGGGGGGTAAAACTGACCGGCTATTTAGACTCTCCACATATGCTTTCCCAATACCTCTTAATACATTTTGAAGGTATAAAAGCAACAATAAAGGAGATATAAGGCAAAACTCCAAAGCAACTATTTTATGACCCCAGTTTGACCCATAAGGGGGGGTCGGGGGTAAAACGGACCGGCTATTTAGACTCTCCACATATGCTTTCCCAATACCTCTTAATATATTCTGAAGCTATAAAAGCAACAATAAAGGAGATAAAGGCAAAAACTCAAAATCGGCTATTTTATGACCCCAGCTTGACCCATAAGGGGGGAGCTGGGGGTAAAACTGACCGGCTATTTAGACTCTCCATATATGCTTTCCCAATACCTCTTAATACATTCTGAAGCTATAAAAGCAACAATAAAGGAGATATAAGGCAAAAACTCAAAATCAGCTATTTTATGACCCCAGTTTGACCCATAAGGGGGGGCCAGGGGGTAAAAAACTGACCGGCTATTTAGACTCTCCACATATGCTTTCCCAATACCTCTTAATATATTCTGAAGCTATAAAAGCAACAATAAAGGAGATAAAGGCAAAAATTCAAAAACGGCTATTTTATGACCCCAGTTTGACCCATAAGGGGGGGTCGGGGGGTAAAACTGACCAGCTATTTAGACTCTCCATATATATGCTTTCCCAATACCTCTTAATACATTCTGAAGCTATAAAAGCAACAATAAAGGAGATATAAGGCAAAAACTCAAAATCGGCTATTTTATGACCCCAGTTTGACCCATAAGGGGGGGGGGGGGCGTGGGGTAAAACTGACCGGCTATTTAGACTCTCCACATATGGTTTCCTATTACCTGCCAGTACATTTTATAGCTCTAAATGCAATACTTAAGAAGATAATAGGGGGGTTGGCCTAAATTTAAGGCTTTCAGATTGGAAGGTGTCAGAAAATCACTCATAAACGAGACATTTTTCAAGGGATTGCTCCCAAAATCTAATCATAATGCGGCGGCGGCGAGGAAACTGAGGCGAAAACAAATAAGCGCCCTTTCAGGGACGCTTAATTATAAGACCGTACAGAAACAAAGAACCAATCCCAGAGGAAAAGACAGTGATGTGTGTTATGATGGTATTAAAAAATTATTTGAAAATGCAGAAGCAACAGTTACCACATCAAAGGGGCGGAAAATTAAGAAACCCTCCCATCTCCTTGATTTTGAGTAGTAAAGTCATTGTAAATGTGGTAATTTATAGTTAAATATAGCTGGTTGTTCTGTTTAAATTGTTAAAATATGTAAGGGGTTAATGTTAAGGAAAATGTAATATTTTATATGTATCTTGAGTTTTGCACTGGAGTAAAACTCAAGATTATCATAATCTTTTGACTTGTAGAAAAAGAGACAGTTTCAGGTCAGTGGCTGAAGCAGTTTGAACATATTGCTCTTTAGATTAATGACACATCCTTTGTATTTTTCTTTTAGGTCTCTGTATTCGGGACATTTTTACATTCAAACAATGTTGTAATGAGAACTGGCATTAACAGCTACTATAATTCCTTATTATTCTGCAATGTTTTAGCATGGATATAGAGCTGGACTATTATAAGGAAGGGTATCCTTGCAATGTAATCAAAGAAGATGTGCCACTTCCTCTAAAAGACAGCACTGATAGTCTAAATGTGGGAGACCAATCTATACCTGTTAAGGTAGGCCATAAAAAACTGCATTCTTGTCCAGTGTGCCAAGGCCATGCTGTAGTTGTGAAGAGACATGTCATGAGATACCATTTCCCAAAATTATTAGATGTAAAACATGTAGAAGATAGCGTATTGCTGAGTGTTTATAGGGAAATTCTGTCTTTCCTATGTAGGGAATTAGGACTGGTAGATTGTTTAGCTTTAGCCATGCATGTAAAAGAAAAGAGTCTCTGCACTGTGCAACCTCATGTGATTGACAAAAATGTTACTTTAGTTTCTGAGAAGCTAGTGGATGAAATAAAAGGTATTTCTCAGAGTGATCTGCAGGAATTGTTGCATTGGAGAACTGTGGCCAACATTCTCATGGTACTGAGCCCAGATAGGGTAATCCTGTTTAGGGAGATTGAAGGTGTTGGGTTTGATGGTTCAAATAATGAGGTTCAGGGATGCGACTCTCATTTTCATCCAGAAATGCTTTTGAAGAAATACAGGGTTTCAAATCTGAAACAAATTGATTCTAAAGTAGGTGAGCCTCTGACCATGGGTTGTCTTATTGGCAATTTGTGTTTTCCAAACAAATGGGTGTGCCATTCAGAAATTCAAGACTCAAGATTATGGTTGGCATTTGGTTTCCATCCTAGACTAGTGACTAGTTTTGAAAGTGAACATTACCATATTTTGGATAGGTTGTTAAAAGGTAACAGGGTGGTTGGATTAGGAGAGGTAGGGTTAGACTACACTCATGCAGAGAACACTTGGGGGCCCAAAGGGTAGTGTTAAAGACTTTGTTACCTCTGGCAGTCATACATGATAAAGCAGTTGTGATACATTGTAGAGAGAATGCAGCAGGTCATGGGAAAGCTGGTAGGGATTGCAGACACATTTTGAGTAAAGTTTTACCAAAGTATCATAGGATACATGTACACTGTTTTCAAGGGGATGTGGGAGAAGCACTGGAATGGGTAGGATTATTTCCCAATGTCAGGTTTGGGTTAGCTCCAAAGTGCATAGGAAACAGAACAACCAGGGCTTTAGTAAAAACTCTTCAAATGAGTCGTTTTGTGTTGGAAAGTGATTCTCCATATCTGTGTGTTCAGGATGGGGGAGAAAGTCATCCAGGCTTAGTTTTAGCAGTAGCAGTGGAAGTTTCAAAATTACTAGGCAGATCATATCAGTGGGTCCTGCAGTCAACTTTTAAAAATACTGTAGTGTTGTATAAAATTTGAGCTAGGAATCAGAATTGGCAGGATTCAGGTTTTATTTATAAGGTTATGTATTGTATAAAGAGTCATTATAAACTGTTGTTATTATCTGTTGTGATGCCATTGAGGCTTGTCAACAGTTTGTAAAAATAATATTTAGATATTGTTAAATGTAATAACCACTACTGTTGTTTTATAGAGTTGTATATATATTTTCTAACATGCAACGTTGTTAGAAAGTACTTTGTATTGCTATTGTATTTTCTAACATGCAAGGTCTTAGAGATTAAACTGTATTGTGATGTATTCTTACAAATAGTCTGTATGTTTAGTGGCTAATGTTCACATAGATGTTGTGACACTATTAGTCTGGGCACAAACATCATTAAAGCCAACAAGCAATTGCACATTTCCAATATATATGGTTGTTGGAAGAGTGTTTATCTATTTAGTATTTGTATGCTTGTACATTCATATGCATTTTTTGTAATTTATAGTAGACATATCACTTGCATGGATCTGAAAAAGTAAGCTGTGAGTATCCAACCTTTATACATGTCTTATATATATGACAGTGTGATAGAATTAACATATTCTAATAATAGGGACTTACATAGGGTTGATTCGTAAAGTACATTTTGGGTCTATAAACTTAATTTTGCATATGCAAATTTTTGTGTTAAATGTATTACCTTAGAAAGCTTTTATGCTGATTTAGATTAGTGATGCTTGATAGATTAGTTGTGTTATTTAGAGTTAGTATGTCTACAAAGGTATTCTTGTAGATGCAAAATTTTTGTGAAAATATATCAACTTAGATGGCTTCTTGTAGTAATCTAGATTATTAGATTAGATACTAGCTAGAGTTTAGAGTGTATTTAGAAGTAGTATATCTCCTAAAAATTTAAGGGGAGACAGTGTAGTAAATCGCGGAGATTTCCGGGATTTATGTGACGGCCGTAGACGTCACAGTGAAAGATTTTAGTACTCGCCGAGTGTTCGTTTACGTTTGTATCTTTGGTTGCCTCTCAACAGAAGGATCTACCTGACTTACTACAGTGAGCAAGTGACCAGTGAACTCTCCAGAAACCCTAGCACAGCCTGCTATGAGGTATTTATATTATAAATTTGCTATGTTAAGAATCGATTACTAATGACAAGATGCAAAAGTTACCTAATTTTCCTTATTTTTACAGATATTTAGTAGAATATTTTTATTGTTTGTTTACATTATCTGCCATGTTTGTACTGGTACTTCCTGTTGGTTCCAACTAAAACTCGAAAATTCTGTACATTTAGGATCTTTTAACATAATAAACTAAGTTCAGCCTAACATAAATTAAACTTGCACTGGTTCATACACAACATATATACTGCCTGTAAATGGGGAATGACAACCTTCTAGCCATCTAGCCTTGCCAAAGGCATAAATACATATAGTACAGACCCAACTGTTTGCATTATATTTATTCTTCATAACGTTCTCATATATTTATTAAGCTTAAGCTTAGGTAACTGAGAAAGGCCTCTGATACAGGATTACCTATGATTTGCCCCTTAGGGAATTTCCCCACTGCTGATAGTCCTCCAATTTCTTTTACAAAGTTATGGTTTTCCCCCAATGATACAGTGATTATATTTTGAGTTATCCCCTTTATATTTATGTCATTTAGTGCTATAAATATACATAGAATTTAGTTAATTTAGTTAGTCACACCAACTGGAGTAAACCGGGACATAGTTTTTTATTTCTTCCCCCTTACAAGTGCATAACTTATGTTTGGTTTGGTTTTTATGTTAAAATATGAAGGGGGGAAATCACAATATCACAGGGGGAAAGCCATACATTGGTTGAAAAAAGGGGGACAATCAGTGGGAGGATGTTGGGTGTTGCGAGAAGAAGGTAGCACACCATGTCAGTAGGAACGGGGGTTAATTAATAGTTTAAAATTGGGTGACCTGGTTTTCAGATTATTCTATTTATAAATGCTGAGAAATATTGGTAAACAGTACATCATGAATATTCATGAAGACATTGGAAGAAATGGGTGTTTGGAATTTGAGTAATTGAAGAACTCCCGCCAAAAATAATTATAAAATGGGTGTAATACACTAGCTCGTCGCTGTGAGGTTCATGTGGCCAGTGCATGAAGCCTTGGGAAATTCTCGCTTGAATCTATAGAAAAGAATCTACTGTTATTTTACTCGATTTATGATTTTATTTGAGGTTCTTCTCTTGGATTCAGGCAGAGTAGTTCCCAAGTTAAAAAATTTACTGTTTTTCAGAATGGGCAAGAACGGTGGTAAAAAATCAAAATCTAAACAGACTGATAAAAACATTGTACATAACACGAGTATGGGAGAGCCCCCCAGTCAAACGTTACTCAAGATACGACAATGGGACAGAAGCTGGATGCATTACTGGCAGTAGTGAACGATATGGGCCAGAAGCTGAAAGATCAAGACGACAGGCTACGGAAACAGGAGGAAAAAGCCAGTTTCCACAACATGTCTATGGTACAATCTGCCCATAGTTGGCCTAAGCATGTGAAAGGGGGAGCTGCCCAGCAACCTGTTACTTTAAAGCCGGTAAAGCTACCATCCTTTGAAGTATTAAAGTCAGATTCGAAGATTCAAGTAGAAGTTGCCAGAAGGCTGCATGACTACCAGGATGCTTCTCGGATTGAAGGTAAGCCAACTTCTTTGAAATCTGGTAGATTCAGAGCGGGTGTATCGAATATTAAAGTTCATGTTAATTGGCCACAAGATATGTGTACAGTGCAACCACGTAGTAAACAACCCACGTATGACGTATTAATACAGGAACAATGGGTACAAGGTGTATTGTTGTGTATGCTTGAAGAACCAGAAACAAATAAAAGGTTGCAATATTATGCACTTTTGATGCAAGATGCAGTTGAGCTAAATTTCCCCACAGTTAAAAGGGCCCATGCGGCGGTTCTACAAGAAATCGAGAAAGGAAAATTAAATTGGGAACAGTCAGAGGAAATTGAAAAAACAAAAAATAGATATACACAAAGACTGGTACAAAACCAGAGGGTGGGTGGTTCTGCTACTGCTCAAGCCTGTACCCATTTCAATAAAGATTTGTGTAGAGTACAAAACGACCATGTTGCTAATGGAGTCCTATACCAGCATTGTTGTAGCTTCTGCCTTAAAGAAACGGGCAAAAAATTTTATCACCCACTTACTAAATGTTTACGAATCAAAAATACCCAAACCACAAAGAGTGAAAGTACAATAGTTCCTAGAAAAGAGCAGAAGGTTTGACAAGTTATGTTTGGAACAGCCTAGTAATACTAATGAAAGAAGTCAACAGTATTATAACGGTTTAAACAATACATGTGTGGGTAACAACAACATTCAATCACACATGAACATTTGTAGTCTAGAAACAAAAAATAGTGATCTAAATATCTGAATAATACACATTACATGTTTAAAACAACCTAGTAATACTAGTAGAAATAGTAAAAGGTGTTACAATGGTTTAAAAGCTACATGGGTAAATAGTGGTGGTTTGAGTCCACTGGCTAAGGAAATTACTCTACAAAGTAAAAATAATGAAGTGAATGTCTCAGTAATTTCTGACTTGAATCCAATGGCTAAGGAATTTAATTTACAAAGTAAAAATAATGAAGTGAATGTCCCAGTATTTTCTGACAAAGGTCATGGACATTCGTGTCTTGGTGTGGTCACACAGGAATGTGACCTTCCCAAAAATAGGAGTATTTCACAATATTATGGGTACATGATAGACGAATATGGCCATACTATAAATAGTACTGATACAAGTACAGAAAGGTTACCTGTCGCTGTAAATTATAACACTTATGCTAACAGTACATGTACTTTTGAACATATGCACCGCATGGCCAGGTAAGTACTCTGTCTTGCAGCTTTTACTACTACGAACTGAACACTTTTCACTTTGGGAATCACTATCGTCATCTGAAGACACATCACATAGTTCACCATCAGCAACAAGAGCAGCCATTATTTTCTTTTTGACAAAGCAATCTTTAGCAAAGTGACCAGATTTGCCACACAAAAAACACTTCCTTTGACTACTTTTATCATGTGTTTTTGTATCTCCCAATTTTTTTCAACTTTTGGCAGACTTTTTCCAGAAAACCTTTCAGAAGACACAGATTTAGGAACCTTAGCAGTTTTCAAAGACATTAAACCATGTGCATCCATGTACCTCTCAGCTAATTTGGCTAATTCTGAATTACTGTCCACATGTTTTTCTCTAAGATGTGCAGAAATGCTAACATCACAAGAACTAAGAAACTGCTCACGAACTAAGAGATTTGTCAAGTCTTTGTAGGTTTGTGGAATCTTAGTAGCAACTAACCACTTTTCAAGATGACTTTCTAGCCTAACCATAAATTGAGAACATGTTTCACCAACTTCTGGGGAACTAGCATAAAACTTTCGCTAGAGCCCTTCTTCAGTTAATTGGTACCTACGGAGTAATGCACTTTTGAGAGCCTCATAATCATTTGATTCAGCACTTGACAAGCGTGAATATACTTCTAGAGCCTTACCCTTTAATAGTGCTGCTAAGTATATTGCCCAATTGTTTCTATCAGAGCCCATGACTTCATTGTATTTTTCAAACCTAGTCAAGTACGCATCAATACTATCTTTACTGTCATCAAAATGGGGCAATTTTGCAGATTTCAATCCAGCAGAATGGAAAAAAGAAGTTTCACTCAAAGTAGAAGTATTCTTAGATTCCTCAACTTTTAACTTAGCCATTTCAAGTTCAAATTGGCAAAGGCTTTCCTCTTTTGCCAATTGCTTTTCCATTTCTTCCTTCTCCCTTTTGCGCTCAAGCTCTTCCCTAAAAGTAGCATGCTCATCCCTAAGGAAATCTTGAAGATCCTTGCCTTCATAGCCCAACTCCCTACCTACCCTTGCCAACCTTTCAAGAGAATCAATGTCCATTTTATTTCAAATTGCAATATCTGAATTCAAATATCTGTAACAACTTATGAATAAGAATTCTAAAAAAGAATAATCTTCACACTTAGAAACAAGAATTCTTATGAGATTGCCACCATTACATTCCTTATTCAGAAAAAAAAGTCCTATTAGTAAGTGTAGCAACCAAAGAAGAAGGAATACAGTTAAGAAGCACTATCAAAATGGACAAAGATGCAGCAACAACTCCCAATAAAAAAAAAAATTAAAATGACTACTACTTGAACAGCAGTTTCGTTCAATAAAACTAGAAATAGGACGCCCTGTTGATAGTAGATGCGAATAGAAACAGTATAGCATAGAAGAACACACATTATCATGTGTAATGTCCACCCCATGAACCTTGCCCAAATTGTACAGTAGTCTTACAAGACCCTGTTTCATTTGTAAAATATATCAATGATGCTTAAATATTTATTAGTGTAGATGTAAATGATTTCAGCTTCATGCCTTTTTGCATTGGTTGGGTTGAAAATTTTGACGAAATCACTCTATGTTGCACGATTAAGAAGAGAGAAGCAAATTCCTGTTTTTCTATTTTTGGCAAAAATTTGAAAATTCAAAATGGCCGCCATTTTTGGGAAAAGGAAATTTTTTTGAAAATTGCCAAGAGTACATTTCTTAGATACCCTATGGGTCGAAAATTTCAACGAAATAACTCTATTTTGCACGGTTAAGGCCAGTTTGTGTTTTTCCATTTTGGGCAAAAATTCGAAAATTCAAAATGGCCGCCATCTGTGGTGAGGGGAAAATTTTTTGAAAATTGCCAAGAGTACATTTCTTAGATACCCTGTGGGTCGAAAATTTTGACGAAATCGCTCTATCTTGCACGGTTAAGGAGATAGAAGCAAATTTGTGTTTTGCCATTGTTGGTAAAAATTCGAAAATTCAAAATGGCTGCCATTTTTGCGGAGGGGAAATTTTTTTGAAAATTGCAAAGATTACATTCCTTAGATACCCTGTGGGTCAAAAATTTCGACGAAATCGCTCTATCTCGCATGGTTAAGGAGATAGAAGCAAATTTGTGTTTTGCCATTGTTGGCACAAATTCGAAAATTCAAAATGGCCTCCATTTTTGGGGAGGGGAAAATTTTTTGAAAATTGCAAAGAGTATACTCCTTAGATACCCTGTGGGTTGAAAATTTCGACGAAATCGCTCTATCTCACACAGTTAAGGAGATAGAAGGAAATTTGTGTTTTGCCATTTTTGGCAAAAATTCTAAAATTCAAAATAGCCGCCATTTTTGGGGAGGGGAAAACTTTTTCAAAATTGGCAAGAGTAGAATTGTCAGATACCCTGATCAATATTCATAATTCATCACCACCAATATTTGGCAAAGCACATCATTTGGTTACCTACAATCTGTGCAGATTGCTGAACTTAAAAAAAACAACAATTTACAAGAAAATATTAATTAAAAAAAAAAATCAAGTTGCCGGGAATCCGAAAAATAATGAAAAAAACTTTTACCCTACGAAATCCTCAATCCTGGCAAGCTCGCCAATTGTCACAGTGTTCTAATTGAGGACGGGTAAAAGTCAGCGGAGATTTAATGAATTTATTATATTCAAACAAAAATTATGTCCAAGACATATGTATATTTATATAATCATGCAAATTAATCAAATGTCCCAAAGTCTTTGAAGTTCACACAATACTAACTTCACTCAATATCACACAACATACACACTCTTTCACTCATCATAGAATATGCACAACGTAAACATACACAAACATACAAAACAGGAGTCAATGCAAAGTCAACAAATTTAAAAAACAATACATTGGTCAATTTAAAACACAATAAAATTCAGTTCTCAACACATTTTCATTTAAAACTATTCACTTTGTTGTACACGTTTAAAGTTAAAGTCAAGGTTAATGATCGCACTTAATTCAACAGTAATTTTGTCCAAGTTCACACCAATAAATGGTCATCATCCACATTAATTCATAGTTCATGTCATTAGGGATTCCTCGAAATAAATAATGCACACCATCAAATACAAATTCAATCACAGCACCAACACCCTGGAAACAGCCTTCCAAGTAATATCACAAAAGAGTTTCAACAATACCAAGAAACAGCTTTCTTGATCACACCAGATTTAATGAATCAAACACATCTCCAACAGTGTAGGAAACAGCTTTCCAATCATCAATTATAACAACACCAATAAACCAGCTGAAACACAACAGTTATGATAGCATGATATATGAAGTTGTATTAAGTGTATCATAATATAATGTTTAATTATAAACTGTTAAACTATTATAACTTGTTTCATGTAATATGCAAATTACAAGCAAATGTAACAAAGTTATTTAACAAGAAATTATTAAAGTTTTACCTATATACTGGTTAAACTTCAAAAACACAAGTTCACCCTCGAGTGTCAACTTTACACACTGACTTTAGTTCTGAATACATGCGCACAACATTCCCTAAAAGGTATCAATCTTTTCATATAAAACACATATTAGCCCTTAAGTATCACACCACAAACCAAGAGGCATTCAATCAACCATGAAAATCACACACATTTCTATCATCAAGAACTTGTGTATACCAATGTGCATACCACAAATGTTTTAGAAATCATAATGTCCTCTATAATACCATGATTTATCTGTACAGTAAAAATCACTTTGTGACATAAGTTTTAGTATAAGTGCTAGTTTTAGTTTTAGCAACCTAGAGACGGGGGGAGGGTGGCAGTGCTGCCACCACAATGTAAATATGTTATATTTTAGCATGAAGCAAGATATTGTCGACTCAAGAAAAGGGGACTATACTGATCAAAATATTGGAGGTAAGGAAGGTGAAACTAAGGAACAGGAAATCACAAATAATGGCGGTACCAACTGTGAAAACATTAGAAGGGGGTTTGGTTTTATGCCAGAAAAAATCCCAAAAATAATCAAATTCATAGATAGTAATTCGGTACTTATGGATATGAGTAATCCTTTTAAATATCTACAACAGATGCACAGTAAAATTGAAAAATTTAGATGTCCAAATTATAAAGGGGCCCGTATACCCGTGCCTTCGGGTTTAATAATACCTGCCTGGAGAGAAGTGCTACAAAACTATGAAGTACCTGTTTTAATACAGTATTTACAATTTGGGTTCCCCATGGGAGTAGATTACAGCATTTTTAAGTTTCAAAAATTTGCAGAAAATCATAAGTCGGCCTGCCAACGCTCTGAAGGGGTCAGTAGATATTTTAAAACAGAAGTAGATAAAAAAGCTATGTTTGGCCCTTTTACAAAATCCCCCTTTGAGAATACTCATTTTCCCCCCCTACTGGCAAGAGATAAACCAGATGGTGGGGTGAGGGTCATAGTAGATTTATCATGGCCGTCTGATATCTATGATGATATGCCATTTAAATTGAAATATCCCACAATTGATTTAATAGTAGAGCGCATTAAGGAAATAGGTCCCTCTGCAAAATTGTTTAAAGTTGACCCAGAACGTGCATTTAGAAACTTGAGAGTGGACACATATGATTACCCCTTGATGGGACTGCGTTGCAAAAATGATGTATACGTCGACGTAGGCGTCGCGTTCGGATTTAAATTTGGGTCTGCGGCTTGTCAATTATGTACAGACGCTATAACGCTTACGTTACGTAAACGTAACGTCTGGCTAATGAATTATTTGGATGATTACCTTGGGGTTGCAAAAAACTACCAAGCTGAAAGTCATTATTTGTCATTGGTTAATATGTTGCAATATGTAGGCTTACCAATAAATCAAAGAAAACTGGAACCACCTAGCAGTACAATTAACTGTCTCGGCATTATTATTAATGCAGATACAGGTACACTCACAATTCCTGATGAAAAAATATATCAAATCAAAAAATTATGTGCCCAGTGGGTTAGCAAGAGTGTGGCAACGAAAAATCAGCTCCAAAAACTGGTGGGAAAGCTTATATACATACATTGTTGTGTAAAACCTGCCAGGTTGTTCATAAATAGAATTTTACAGGTACTGCGCAATGCTCCAGCTAGAGGTTATATAGCCCTTCCTATGGGTTTTTGTAAGGATATAAATTGGTTTACACGTTTTCTAGAAAAATTTAATGGTATGGTTAACTTTTATGGTCATGAGAAGATAACCCATGAAATCTTTTTGTAGATGCATCCTTAAATGCAGTAGGTGCAAAGTATAATAAGGAAATCTATACTTGTGATATTCCTGAGACACTTAAAAATATGGGTTCCATAGTTCACTTTGAGGCTGCAAATATTTTACTAGCAATTAGATGCTGGGCAAAAAATTGGGCGAATGCCACAGTTTGAATTTGGTGTGATAATGTGGCGGTCGTAAACGCATTTACCTACAATAGGATGAGGGACAATATTCTCATGGCTATAATACGTTATGTATGGCTGTACACTGCAGCATATAATATTAACCTGGTAGAAAAGCATATTTCAGGCACAAGCAATGTATATGCTGACGTTTTGTCTAGATGGCCCTATTATTGTAACTTAAATACGACAGTGGTCTGATTTTTAAAAACCTGTGAATGGAAACAAGTAGTATCTAAGGACCTATTGCCAAATTTTCAGATTTACTACACCATAGAAGTTGGCTGCCGGCCCCAGATAGGGGCCCCTAGTACAATGTTGAACTTGTTACTGCCGTTCTTGTGTTGTTCATTTTCTAGGTAAGGGTCGAGCTCAAGCCTTGGCTTCACAGGCTGATGCCAGAATTACAGCAGGACTCAGACCCAGGACCTCCTCTGCATACTTGGCTACATTCAAGCTGTTCCTTGCCTTTGTGATATTCATGGACCTCCAGTTGCCAGCCACCATGGACACAATAGTTCTGTATTTAGAATATTTGGCTCAAAATAGCTTAAAGTCATGCTCTTTGCGCAATCATATATCAGTTTTAAAACATTTCTTTGCCTCTTTTGGTTGGCCTGTAGAAGTATTTAATCACAGAAAGGTCCAGTTGTTGATTAGGTCAGTGGAAAGGAATGCAAGAATGCAAATTCGTGTAAAAGGAGTCTTCACTATATCTTTGCTAGAAAAGTTAATAAAGATAGTCGAACCACTTAAAAATGGCCAGGTATACAAAACTGTGTTCTTAGTGGCCTTTTTGAGGTTTTTTCGCCTTGCCTCGCTTCTGCCAAGTAGTGCCAAAGAATTTCAAAGAACTAGATATTTAACTGTAGGCGATGTTATTTGGGGGAAAGCTGAACTCCATCTTAAATCACATGTGCAAAAAATAAGCAGAACTCGGGTCAATATCAAGTAGTCCAGCTTCCTTTGCTACACGATTTGATCTTATGTCCTGTGCAAGCTATTAAAACTTTGATTAAAACACAAAATTTACTGGACAAAGATGGCCCTTCGTTTCAAATAATGACAAAGAAAGGCATGACCCCTTTAGTAGCTGCAAATGCTCGATCAGTACTAAAACTGGCGGTTACCAGCTTGGGTTTGAACCCAAAACACTTTACGTTCCATTCCTTCAGGCGCAGTGGCGCCTCACTGGCCTTCGATGGCAACGTTGCTTTAGAAAATATAAAACAACATGGTAACTGGAGAAGCGAGGCAGTGTGGGTATACCTACAGAACACACCGGCCAGAGCTAGTGTCATCCCTACCACATTCCAACAGTTACTACAATGATATTTGGGGTTTGGGCAGTTCAGTAAGGAACTTTTTCACCATTAACCAGCATTTGACCTTCAGAGGTCAATCACTTTTCACCAACAGTTACCTACATTGAATGTCTTTGGCTCTATTATAGCCTTCAAAGTGTCATAAATAGTTAAAGTTAAATGGTGACCTTTAAGGTCAAATTACAGTAGCTTGCATCTTCTAAAATATAACAAGCCTTCACAGTCATGTAATTGTTTAAGTTTACTGCTTAACCAACCTGATGTCTCTGAAAGTTGATAACAGTAGTGGTTGTCAGTTCTTAAACTTGTATATAGTTAGTAGCTAGTAGTATGAGGACTACTTCTAATTAACATGTTTTCACACATAAAGTAGTAGCTCTTCTAATTGTTGCTTAGTGGTACTGGGCTTGCCTGGAAGCTATTTATACTCTTTAATACAAGACATTAAAGAAATCTGGTGTAACCTGGTGTCAATTAACATAGAGTTTCTAATACTTGTAAATAATGAATGTGTTGTAACTGAAGTTGTTTTAATGTAATGTTTTAATAAACTCCAAATATCTTGTTAAACATTGGGTATTTATTCTGTCTTCAACCTTTCCCACTGAAGGGAAACAATCACCCTGACACAGTGTGCATTATGGCAAAAAAAAATTTACACTTGCATTATGGTTTTAGACAGCCTGGAAGGCCAGGCTATTGGCCATGAATCAAGAATAGAGAAAAAAGACATCAAGTAACATAAACACCACTTTATTTACTGTAACACTTCAGCAATTTGCTGTGAATATTTTTGACAAATTTTGTTGAACAATAGAAATTAAATGTTGACTGCATTATCATACTTTGAATTGTACAGCAGTTAACAGACTTTGAATGTATGAAATGAACATATCATGTAGATCTGCTTAAAAAGGGAAATTCATGAAATATTTTTTTTAGGGATGAGAGAAATTAAACAGAATAATAGGCAAAAGCTTTACAGTAAGATTCAGTGAAGAAAAGAGAACAGGGAACTTTGTTGAAGCCAACATAATTAATTTAATTTATAAACCTCATTTGTGACTTAGATGGAGATCTTTGGAGTTTTAAGTAAAGTAGGAACAAGTAAGACATGGTTAGGTTAGTAGTGTGGAGTTACATTGAACAAAACTGGTTGAAATAATGTTTATTTCGTAAGCTTGATTGGTTGCTTAATATACTACAGTTGCATTCAAAATACCTTAGATGATTTTGTGAGCTGAAAAGGGTTGATAACAAAAAGAAAGAAAAATTTGTAACTGTTAAGATTCCATTAATAGATAATCACATTTTTGCTGAGTCTTTAAATCTTCTGATATTTTAACAAACTCCCTTCCCCACCCTGAACTTGAACCAAATAGCCGGGATTTTTGACATTCAACTTGTATATTCAGACTCTACTGTATTATGGTTAATGAAAAGTGCACGTCTCATCTTTGGGTAATGCTGGGGAAAAATTAATACACGTCCTACCATCTGTATTGATTCAGAAGTGATGTGTATTAAGGGTGGAGTCTGGGGAAATGGAAGGGGAGTGGCATTGTTTAGTTTTCCAGAACTACATTCCTTGGTTTGAATCTGTGGGAAAAATTGGCAATGAACTTAATTTGAAAATATTTTACAACAAAATGTTCAGACAATAAATGAATTCATCAAGAGTTGGCTTTTTACCTAGTGGTTAATAAGTCTGGCTTCTATTTTATCATAGGCTGTTACCTCTTCGTGGGTTCCACTCCCACAAGTGGCAATGCTGCGTGCCTGTCTCAGTTATTATGACCCTGGTTGTTGAACATGATGCCCATCTTTATCTTAAACTTTATCCAATTATCAAAACACATCACTACAACTTATGAGCATTTTTTTATTTTTTCAATTTTTTCTATCTTAAAAAATATCCAGTTCTAATGGAATTTCAAACTTTTGTAAACGGCTTCCAACTTTCCAAGGTTACAAGCCCGACAGCCATTAACCTTAGTTGCACAATTTTCTAATACTGTCTGAGGTTCTAATGTCTTTCTGGTGAACCTTAAAGTCTGGTGACAGACAAATATTTAGTCTCTTTGCTCCTGGCCTGCAGTCCTGCATAAACTGGAGCATTTACACAATAATTGTCATTTATAGGACTGCTGACCCTTTGCCGGTCGTGATGAGTAGTGAGGTGCCTTTCCCTTGGTATACAAGTTCTGACAACAAGTTCTGAAATTGGCATCACACAAACTATATCCAAGTATACAAGCTATCTTGTTCCAGTTTAAATGAATCTTGGTCTTACATTCAATCCAATGTTTAATATTTGTGGGTGGTTGATACCATACAAATCTGAGGGTGCCGGTCAGTTGACAGGCTGAGAGAGACTGAGGTTGGTTGGCCGGCTTGATGAAGGGGTAGGTGGAGTGTGCATTGGCGTGACCTTGACAGTCTGAAAGGTCGGTTCTATCCAAAGTTCTTGCCAGAAGTAAAGCCTCCAGTCTGTTGAATCTGTCAGAGCATTTCTGGTCAGGTTCATTGATTTGAGTATCAGCTGAAGACTTGGCCGATCTGCTATCAGAGTCTGACTTGGCAGGCTTGTCTGTGGATGACCTGGCCAGTTTTGAAGCTGGAGTCTTTGTCTTTTCTTCAGAAGTGACCTTTTTCTTCTTTACAATGCTGCTGGAACTTGAACCAGGAGGCTGTAGCATCCCCTGGCCGTCCACTGCCCCCACTACAGAAACTAAGCCTGAGTCCACGAGGAGGAACTGTCTGAGTCCATACCTTTAGTAGGAGTATCACTAGATTTCTTTGACTCACCTTTTTAAGTTTGTAACTAGGAATTGACAACTGCAAGTGTTGATCACTAGTTAACACATTGCAGGAATTACAGTCACTTTTAGAAATACAGGAGTCTGGGCCCTTACCTTTGTCACGGCATCTTGTACAAAAACTGTGTGAGTCAAATCCTGCCATTAATGGCCACAACTTCCTCGTTTCTGACCTGGAGATATCCGCAGAAGCGAAATAACGTTTTAAACTTGTGATAATCCACAAATATTCACACTTTAAAATCTCACAAAATAATCCGTCTGCACAGTACATGCGCCAAACAAAAAAGATGCTATGACATCACGCTGTCTAGACAGGAAGGATGTATGATGCACCACCTAGCGAATGCACACTTCGTCAGTCTTCAAGACTGGTCCTGCCTGTGGAAACACAGGACGGCTTTTTCTGTTGTTTAGCTAGACCGGACACGCATAGCATATGTCCGTTGGGTAGGATGTATTAACACAATGAAAATGTTGAATTCTATGTAAATTGTATGTGGCAATCTTTTGAGGCAAATTCTTATTGTAACTAATACTTGTAGCAAAATCCATTCAGAAATTCCAGAGATACAGTCTTTTTGCTACATCCCCTCAAAGTTTTTGAAAGTCACTGCTTGCATTTTTCAGGGTTAAATATTAAAGAATTTCTGAGATTTGGTGTTTTGTGATAATTGTATAGAAATCAGTTCAAATCATCTGATGCAGTGGTAAAATATGTTAATATCACTCATGTTATCTGGATAATACCATCCTTTGACAGTCTTGAAAATCTTGCTATCAGGCATGGTATTTTTGAAGAAATTCTTCCAAAAAAAAAATTGATTATTAAAAGAGATCTGAAAAAGCAAAATGCACCAAGGCACATCATCCAATTCATAAGGCATAAGTCATAAGACATTAGACATGTTCCGAGTCGTTCCCAGAGAGGTGGTCCGGTGTTCGGTAGTAAGAAGCTATGGTGGGAATGATTTCTGAAATAGGTAGGTTTTGAGTCGACTTTTGAAACTGGAGAGATTTGGAGCACTGCGTATATCATATGGAAGATCATTCCATCACTTAGGGGCATCATATGAGAAACTATTGTTAAAATGGACCTTTGATTTATGGATGGAAGCACAGTAAGAGGGAACCTGAAGGAACAAATTTTTGGGATTGGAACGTCTTATATTCATGGCAGATTTGTACAAGGGGAGATATGGTGCAAAATACTTCCGCTGGCCAGTGGTGAGGTACTTATAAACCAAAACTAGGGTTTTGAAGATAATACGTTGTCTAATGGGTAGCCAATGATGTGTCCTAAGGGTGGATGTAATGTGAGTGTACTTTGAAGCACCAGTGACAAACCGTGCATGTGCATTTTGAACATATTGGAGCCTTGTAGCATTTTGGGATGACAAACTGCGAAAAAGAGAATTGCAATAATCCAAACGACTACTGACCAGAGCATTTGCAATCAACACAGATGTATCCACAGAAAGAAACCTCCTGATGCGATGAAGGTCCCTGAGGCTAATAAAACAGGATTTGATAACAGAATTTACGTGATTGGTGAAACAAAACTTTGCATCAAACAGAACACCCAGATTGCGTACAACATCTGCGAGAGAGAGGCAAGTGCCCAGGATATTGACAGGAAATGAGTCACTGAGCCATTTGTGTCTGTCTTTGGCACCGAAGACTATGAATTCTGTTTTATCAGGATTTAGCTTGAGTTTGTTTCCAGACCTGAATATCATTCAAACACGATTTTAAAAAAGACGGTCAAAAGACTTGAGACTATCATCAGGGGATAAGTGAATGAACAGCTGAGTGTCGTCTGCATAGAAGTGGTAACGGACTCCGGTATATTTTCTGATGACTTGACCAAGAGGTGTTGTGTAGAGGGAAAACAGAAGAGGACCTAAGACAGAACCTTGGGGGACTCCAAACTTCAATTTGAACAAATTCGAAAGACTGGAACCAATCTTGACTGACTGAAAACGATCCTGGAGGTAGGATCTAAACCATTTTAGTGCTGATCCAGCAAAACCAAATCTAGACGACAAACAGGATAGGAGTGTGTCATGATCGATAGTGTCAAAAGCCGCGGACAGGTCGAGTAGCACTAGTGCTGTAAGCATGCCCTTGGACAGAGATAAGTGAATCTCATTTTTGATGCACAACAACGCAGTTTCTGTTGAGTGCCCCAACTTATAGGCTAACTGGAAAGTGTTGCCAAGATCATGAGAATCCATGTGAGATCTAATTTGGGCAGCCACAATTCGCTCGACCAATTTTGACAAGAAGCTAAGACCGGACACCGGTCGATAGCTCTTCAAGTCCTCTTTTGAAAGGGTGGACTTTTTGAGGAGGGGTGTGACAATAGTCTGTTTGAAAGGATTAGGGAAAATGCCATTTTTGAGGGACAAGTTAACCAGTTTAGTCAATGAAGGGAGAAGAATGTCAATACATTGTTTCACAATGTGAGTGGAGCATGGATCAAGGGAGCAAGTTTTTGAAGGGGATTCCTTGATAAACTTAAGGACTTCAGTAACAGTGACAACTTGAAAGGAACTGAAAGTCGGCAGCTCCTTGTCTGGGTGAAGAACCTGAGATCAGGTGTATTTAAAGGTGTCTCGAATCTTTTTAATTTTATCAATGAAAAACGAACCAAATCTGTTTCCTAAAGATTTTTCATCATCAAAGGATGGGAGGACAGTAGAATTTGACCGACTCAATGTTCTATTTAGTGCATGCCATAACCACTTACTATCACCGCAATTTTCACTAACTAGATCACGGTAGAAACACCCCTTGTTTCTATTTAGAATGTGGATACATCTGTTTATCTGCCGTCGAAGACGGGAACGATTTTCAGAGGATTTGTCTCTTCTCCAGGCGCGTTCATACTGCCTTCTCATGCACTTGGCAGTTCTATACTGATCAGTTATCCAGCTTGGGGCTGGTTTGAAGAGCTGTTTAGTCTATAATTACTCAAAATGCCTGCAAAAACAGATTTATGACAGTTAAATAACAGCTGTGATAGGTAACCATGAGCCATAAAAAAACTTGGAAATCTTACTATCAGGCATGGTGTATCATGTGCTGCTTTTGGTAAACAAAATTAATGACAGTGATTAGCAGCTACCATATGAAGAATTGAATGAAAAGATCTTGACAGCCCAGCTTTGTTTCCACACAGAAGTTTAAACAAGAGAGTTTTTAGCTTGCTTTTGGACATGTTTTAAAGAAATTCTAAGTAAACGTAACATCTTCAAAATTTACAGAAAATGCATTAACTAAATTTGGGTTATTTTCATTTGTTTTGTGTAAACTGTCCTGCATGGCAGGAATTTTATCATTATTATTTGTTTTTGAATTAATGAAAATATATTGAAATTGAAGTTTTATTATATTAAATTGCTTTGAATGGAAGCTTTTATTAAGATTTGTCATTTATTGAAAAACAACGGGCACTGATGAATGACCCTGCCATTCAGAAGACCAATAAAACCACTAAAATTCTGCCAGAAAGAAGCAACATCAAACATAACAGTTTCTAGACTTGGCATGATAGGCACCAACTCTAGGATACAAGTATTTTATTGCCAATGCTCAATGATGTAAATTTTACATTTTCATATTTGATTATGTAGTTCTGATATTTTTTGTACTTTCAATGCTGCATTACAAACTTTTAAATTTGTTTTTAATCCAATGAACGATGAAATATATGAATGATTTTACTCTCCTACCATGTATGTTTGAAGTTATAGGTTTGAATTAAAACCAAATTTAACCATTTTATGTGTCCAACAGGTCACATTCAATATGCAAGGTTTCACAGAGATTTTTTATAAAATGAAAAATATGAAGAAATAACAAATTTGACCAATTAAAAACATCTACATGCATTATCAGTTTATCACAGAGGAAATGTTCCTGGGAGCTTGTCATTGTTCATGTATAGCGACCCACCACCATCTGCTGCAAGAATGGAGCAACCTGAAATAAAAATTATTATTACTAGAGTTTGTACATATGATCAAGGTCATGTTGCTGAAGGAATGTTTTTTCAAGATCAATGATTTTTATACAAATGGGTTGACCTGTTACATCTGGCTTCTTACTAATCTTAGAGTTTAAGGATGTAAAATTAGGTTATTGGAAATTATTGGCTGCAATTTCTTTCCTGGCGTTCAGACAGGTGAATTTACTTGGATCTTGGATTAATTCAAACTGAAGCAGATAAAGGATAAGGTGTGAACAGTAACAATATGGGTCCAGGAAGGTAAAGTTAAACCCTACTCTGGAGCCGGATTGAGCAGATTGGCTCAACCCCTTCATAGTCTAACCACTCTTAATCCAGGTTGATGAGGATGGAGTGCGTAAGTTCTACAATCAAATTGACTTGATGCTAAGATAGACAAGAATTCAGAAGAACTGTACTGTGTCACCAGCTTTGGTTAAAGACTGAAGCGGATGAAATTCAAAAGGACAAAAATTGTGCTGGACATAAATAGTTGGCTGACTGGCAGTATTTTTGCAGATCCAGACAATCCTTGAGAAGTACCGAGCCATGGTGAGGCTCCAACTTGTTGAAAAAATATAACCTAGATCCAATGTACAGGATATGACAAATGGACACAGGCAGACAGGGAGGCAAACACATGAAGTTATCACTTACCAAGTTTTTACTAGATGTCAGCACTAAGCAGGAAATTCAGGAAAAAGATAAAGTGTTGCCATGGGGTTTGGGACGCAAAGAACCCGCAAAAAGTTTTTTTATACCCAAGAAAAATGAGAAAATGTTGACAAGTACCCACAAAATCACAATTTGAAAAACAATACAGAAAAAGTGTTGCCATGGCAGCAGCTGTTACCAAAAACTTGCAAAAAAGCATCATCACTACTCTTGTAGTTCCCCTTGCATGAAATATATCCTGAAAATACTAGTTAAGATCCCACCAATTTAAAAGTGAAAAACAACAGGAAAAGTGTTGGCAAATGTTGCCTAAAACCAAATCACAAGTTCCTCTTGTAATGAACATATTTTGAAAGTTTTGAATAATGTTAAATGCCCACAAAATAAAAGACCAAGAAACAGAAAAAGTGTTGCCACGAAAACACTTGTTGCAGAAATTGCCAAGAAAGCAATCACATACAAGTTCTCATGCATTTAAACCTGCACAGTTATGTATATACATGCAAAATTTTAATGAAATTTCTCAAGTTATCTTCAGTATACTCTATACTATACACTAAATAAAAAACTGAAACTCAACATAATTCTTTTATACATTGGAGTTTAAGGTCATCTTAAAACAGGACACACCTTGAATACCAGTTACAACCACATGCCAAATTTGAATTGAATCTGTCAACCCATTTTTGAGATACTGTCTGGAAACGGAAAAACTTAAAATCAATATAAGTTTGTTACTAGTGGGAGTTTAAGTTCATCTTAAAATAGGGCATACCTTGAGGATGAGTTACATCCACATAACAAATTTGAATTTAATCCATCATGCCATTTTTGAGATACTGTGTGGAACGGAAGTGTGACGACACTGACAATGTGTTACTACTGGGAGTTCAAGGTTACCTTAATATATGGCACTTACCTATGGCCAGTTACATATACATGCAAAATTTCAATGAAATTTCTCAAGGTATCTTCAGTATACTCTATGGAAAACTTAAAAACCTAAACTCAACAGAAAACTTTTATAAATGGGAGGTCACCTTAAAATAGGACACGCCTTGAATACCAGTAACAACAACATGCCAAATTTGAATAAATCTGTCAACCCATTTTGGAAATACTGTGTGGAAACAGAAAAACTTAAAATCAATATAAGTATGTTACTAGTGGGAGTGTAAGGTCACCTTAAAACAGGGCACACCTCGAGTATGAGTTACATCTACATGCCAAATATGAATTTAATCCATCATGCCATTTTTGAGATACTGTCTGGAAAGGAAGTGTGACGATGACACTGACAATGTGTTATTACTGGGAGCTTAAGGTCACCTTAATGTGTGGTACTTATCTATGGCCAGTTACATATACATGGAAAATTTGAATGAAATTTCTTATGTTATCTTCAGTATACTCTACAGTAAAATAAAAAAAATTAAACTCTTCTATACATAGGAGTTTAAGATCACCTTAAAATAATACACACCGTGAATACCAGATACACCTACATGCCAAATTTGAATTTAATCCATCATGTCATTTTTGAGATACTGCCTGGAAAGGAAGTGTGACAACAACACTGACAATGTGCTATTACTGGGAGTTTAAGGTCATCTTAATGTATGGCACTTATCTATGGTCAGTTACATATACATGGAAAATTTGAATGAAATTTCTTAAGTTATTTTCAGCATACTCTATTAAAAAATTAAAAAACTTAAACTCAACATAGTTCTTTTTTACATGGGAGTTTATGGTCACCTTAGAATAGGACACACTTTGAATACCAGTTACAACCACATGCTAAATTTGAATTGAATCGATCAACCCACTTTTAAGATACTGTGTGGAAATGGAAAAACTTAAAATCAATATAAGTATGTTACTAGTGGGCACACCTTGAGTACGAGTTACATCCACATGCCAAGTATGAATTTAATCCATCATGCCATTTTTGAGATACTGTCTGGAAAGGAAGTGTGACGACGACACTCACAATGTGTTATTACAGGGAGTTTAAGGTCACCTTAATGTGTGGCACTTATCTATGGCCAGTTACATATACATGCAAAATTTGAATAAAGTTTCTCAAGTTATCTTCACTATACTTTACAGAAAAGTAAAAAACTTAAACTCAACATAATTCTTTTATACATAGGAGTTTAAGGTCACCTTAAAATAATACACACCTTGAATACCAGTTACATCCACATGCCAAATTTGAATTTAATCCATCATGTCATTTTTGATATACTGCCTGGAAAGGAAGTGTGACGACAACACTAACAACATGTTATTACTGGGAGTTTAAGGTCACCTTAATGTATGGCACTTATCTATAGTCAGTTACATATACATGCAACATTTGAATGAAATTTCTCAAGTTATCTTCAGTATACTCTATGGAAAAATAAAAAAACTTAAACTCAACATAATTCTTTTATACATGGGAGTTTAAGGTCATCTTAGATTAGGACACACCTTGAATACCAGTTACAATCACAGGCTAAATTTTAATTGAATCCATCAACCCATTTTCGAGAAACTGTCTGGAAACAGAAAAACTTAAAATCAATATAAGTATGTTACTAGTGAGAGTTTAAGGTCACCTTAGAATAGGACACACCTTGAATACCAGTTACAATCACATGCTAAATTTTAATTGAATCCATCAACCCATTTTCGAGAAACTGTCTGGAAACAGAAAAACTTAAAATCAATATAAGTATGTTACTAGTGAGAGTTTAAGGTCACCTTAAAACAGGGCACACCTTGATCACCAGTTACATCCACATGCCAAATTTGAATTTATTCCATCATGCCATTTTTGAGATACTGTCTGGAAAGGAAGTGTGACGACGACACTGACAATGTGTTATTACTGGGAGTTTAAGGTCACCTTAATGTATGCACTTGTCTATGGCCAGTTACATATACATGTAAAAAGAGATACTGTCTAAAAACGGAAAAACTTAAAATCAATAGAAGGATGTTACTAGTGGGAGTTTAAGGTCACCTTAAAACAGGGCACACCTTGAGTACCAGTTACATCCACATGCCAAATCTGAATTTCATCCATCATGAAGATACTGTCTGCGAAGGAAGTGTGACAATGACACTGACCATACTTGTCCTCCAATATAGCTGCTAGTGACACAAAAGTAATGCAACCTTAAACTCATAAGTTTATGAAATATCAGGAATTTACTATAACCTTACAAAAGAAACTTTTTTTGGTGTAGACAGATGTACATGATGAATATCAAAGAATAAAGTCTGAATTAGCACATCAAATATCTTTTAAATACCAAAAAATTGTCCCAACCTTAAACTCAAAATTAGTTTGCAGCTGTGAGGGAGTTTAAGGGAATCTTTTCCTGTAGGTTTTGTTCACGGTTTGTTACATTCACAACCTGAAAGACGCTTAGAATTGCATAGTGTTTGAAATACTGTTGAAAAATTGCCAAACTTAAAGTGAATATAATTCTGTTATTACTGGGAGTTTAAGGTCACCTTAATGTGAGGCACTTATCTATGGTCAGTTACATATACATGAAAAATTTGGATGAAGTTTCTTAAGTTATCTTTAGTATACTTTACAGAAAAGTAAAAAAACTTAAACTTAACATAACTTTTTAATACATGAGAGGTTAAGGTCACCTTAAAATAGGGCACACCTTGAAATCCAGTTACAACCACATGCCAAATTTGAATTGAATCTGTCAACCCATTTTTGAGATACTGTCCGGAAAGGAAAAACCTTCAACACAATATAAGTATCTTACTACTGTGAGTTTAAGGTCACTTTAAATAGGGCACACATTGAGGAACAGTTACATCAACATGCCAAATTGGAATATAATTCATCAAGCCATTTTTGAGATACTGTCTGGAAAGTAAGTGTGACGACGACACTGACCATGTATGTTTTCTATCATAGCTGCTATTGACACAAACTAATGCAACCTTAAACTCATAAGTTTATAAAATATCAGCAATTTACTATAACCCTACAAAAGAGACCATTTTTTGTGGAGACATATGTACATGATGAATATCAATGTGAAAAGTCCTAATTAGCATATAAAATATCTTCCAAACACCAAAAATACTGTCCCAACCTTAAACTCAAAGTTTGTTTGCACTGCTGTATATTTTAGCGAGTTTAAGGTAATCTTTTTCTGAAGGTTCTGTTCAAGGTTTGTTACATCCACAACTAAAATATGCCTAGAATTGCACAATATTTGAAATACTGTTCAAAAATTACCAAACTTAAAGTGAATATAATTCTGTTATTACTGGGAGTTTAAGGTCACCTTATTGTACGGCACTTACCTATGGCCAGTTACATATACATGCAAAAGTTGAATGAGATTTCTGAAGTTATTTTCAGTATACTCCATGGAGAAAGAAAAAACATAAACTGGACATAAGTTTTTTATACGTGGGAGTTTAAGGTCACCTTAAAATAGGGCACACCTCCAAAACTAGTTACAACCACATGCTAAATTTGAATTAAATCCATCAAGCCATTTTTGAGATACTGTCCGGAAACGAAAAAACTTAAAATGAGTTTAAGTATCTTACTAGTGGGAGTTTAAGGTCACAAAACTATACAGCACACCCTCAGGACTAGTGGTCCAACGATTCGACGGAAAATCGATTCGACGTCTTTTTACAAATTTCAATGTAGAAAATCAATTCTCATGTTAAGAATCGATTATGAATCGAAAATAAAGTTTAAAAGTCACCCAATTTTAGTTTTTGTGTAAATATTTAGCATTTTATATCTGTGACATTTGTTTACATTATCTGCCATATTTGTTTCACTGATACTTCCTGTTGGGTAAGACTAAAACTCGAGATTTTTGTATACAGTTTAAAAGATCTTTTAAGACAATAAACTAAGTGTAACCTAAGTTAAATTTAACTTTCACTGCATCATAAACACCATGCATACTCCCTGCAAATGGGGAATAACAAGATTGGCCATCAATCAAGTGGAGAGAACAGGCCTCATTCACTGTAACACTTCAGCAATTTGCCATGAATGTTTTTGACAACTTTTGTTGAATAATAAAAATTAAATGTTTAGTACATTATCATACTCTGAATTGTACAGTATTTAAGAAATTATAATTATATAAAATGAATAGATCATGTAGATCGGCTTAAAAAGCAAAATTCATGGAATATTTTTTTTCAGGATGACAGAAATTTAATAGAACAATAGGCCAATACTTTACAGTAACCTAAACTCAGAGAAAAGATTACAGGAGACTGTTTACAGCTTGGAGTAAAATATAAGGCAGAAGATACGATTATGTGTTATAAAAAAGAAGCATGGAGTGATGTTGAATAAAAGTGGTTGAAATATGTTTATTTTAACTTTCAGCATTCTTGGTTGTTTTTTTATCTGCTGAAGTTACATTCAAACACCATAAATGATTTTTAAGCTGAAAAGGGTTGATGGAAATAAATGAAAAATTTTAACTGTTAAGGTTGCCTTAGTAGATTACTACATTATTGCTCATAAGCATACTTGCTTAGTCTTTCAATGATACCCCCCTTCCCTACCACAAACTGGAACCAAATAACATGGATTATTTTAGACTTGATTGATAGAAAAACTGCTGTATTCTGATATTTGAGAAAAAATAAAGAATTCCTTGTCTTTCTTGAAAAACAAGCAGAAAGGCGATTATAATCGATAATAAATCGCTAAGAATGGCCGATTAATCGATTCTGATTTTTCTGACCGATTCCTAACACTACTCAGGACCAGTTACATCCACATGCCAAATTTGAATTAAATCCAACAAGCCATTTTGAGATAATGTCCGGAATACAAAGTGTGACGACGATGACGACAGACGACGCCTACGCCAGAAAATTGGATGACGAAGCAATGCCTATATGCCACGCAGCATAAATGCTGGTGACACAAAAAGTAGGTCCAATGACACTTCCAGTTTTATCAGATATGCAATCATGTCCTCACTTCCTTGAAGTTCTATTGGACAAAAAAAAAAAAAAAAAGAGTACGCAATATTTGCACACTGAATACAGTTACCATGACAGACATAAACTAGAAAAATGTTTTTGCTGACAAAAACAAAGCATCTCCACAAAGTTAGATGCAACATAGTATAAAAGTAGAAAAAGGTTTTAGAAAGAAACACCAGCAGCGCTGAGAGAAGACGTGAAAGTTAAGCAGTGTGGAGGTTTGTGCATCAGCATGAAAGAAAAAAATGTAAGCTTTATTTTGTTTTCTATGGTCATAAATTGTGAAAAGTTAATTTACTAAATGCTATAGTTTGTCAGAAGAGTTGTTTCAGATGTAAAATATGCCTACTAAAAAGAATACTTACGGTACATATGACCAGGTATCTAGAATCCCTGTGTATGGTTTTCCTATAATCTGGCAATACATTCTAAAGCTGTAAAAGCAATACTAAAGGAGATAAAAGGCCAAAAGACAAAATATGCTATTTTATGACCCCAATTTGACCAATAGGAGGTGGTCAGGGGTAAATGTAACAGGGTATCTAGAGTCCATGAATATCATTTCCGATAACCTCTCAATACATTCTAAAGCTGCAAAAGCAATAATAAAGGGCACATAAGGCAAAAACAAATTTGAAAAATTTTGTTGTAATTTAATTTTTTATTAGAAATAATTACCGTTCCCTAACAGTAGTTTTTTTTTAGCCATCCAACCCAATGGCCAATGCAGAGATGTGATTTTAAGTTTATCTAACAACCTTAACCAAGCCATTTGTTGTGTAATGGTATGTATTTCAGAGTTTTTGTGTGCATTGTGTATTTCTATTATTCAAGGAATTTGATGTCTTCCTAAACATAGTTGTGTGCATTATGTGGTAAATCAAGGGTCCAGTTAAATAGATGTCAAGGAGTTGTGACACAGAGATTTGTGCACTTTGTTTTGCTAATCAGGGGTTCTGTTTTATGTGTATCAGAGTGTGAGAAGTCACTGAGGGCTGAGGCCCAGTAAAACCAGTGGTCATTTATATTGGTTTCTAATATGGAAATGTTGCTTGTTTTTATTTTGGTGGGCTTGGTCTGTTGTTCTGTCTCACAAAGTTTGTACTCAGGGTGACACAAGTTGTGTTTTGGGTTATTTCTGTGGGGGTGTTGTATAATGTAAGTATTTCCTTTGCCAATTTTATTTGTTGTATATTATGATACAGTACTTAAGTATTTTTATACACAGTCCTATGTATTTGATTAACTTTTGCCCATATTTAATTATGCTTTGTTGCAACTGGCCTATAGTTAATTTGAAAGTTGTAATGTAGATAATCACTGATTTTATTATAAACAACTTTATGAACCAAGTTATATTATAACTAGCAACTCGTGGGTTAATGCTTCTGTTGTCCTCTTTAGCTGGAATTACTTACCTTAGTATTATGAGCACTACTTATGCTTCAGCTATTGTAGCTTATTCATATCTTATTTCTTATAAAATGTTGCTCAATCTAGTTACTAAAGAGTACCTTTTATTGTAGACTATTGTCAGCACCACCCTGTAGACCTGTACTACCTTATTTGGAACACATTCGTGATGGAACATCCTACCATCCCATTTACTGCTTGTATATGTGCTAGTTCCTCAGAGATCCCTTTATGACCAGGGATATTAGTAAATGTGCTACGTTGTCTATCTGACCTACTTGCAAAGTGTCTGGAGTAAAATGAATCGCTATTTACTAGGTAGATGAATCTTGATGTCTTCACCAGTCCTGCTTACCAGTACTTGCCTGTGATGTAGGACAATATTGGACTCGTATATGACAGCTGTAATTGACTGAAGTATTCTAAAGAAATTTGATAGACTATATGTTATTTTCTACTTTAACTATCTTCTTGTCTGAAACTGTTGTTTTGTTGTAAATTGTTGTATGCTGGTACTGGCTTGTATATTGGTAGTTGTTGAGGTTAAATATTTACAATAAACTTGAATGCCATTATATGATTGTGTGCCTGCATTTAACCTGTAAATGTAACATTGGTGCCATGACCAAGATATTTATGTTTATTGTGAATTGCATTGGTAGTAAAACAAAGTGTGAGACTGTGTTAGGTCAGGTAGTATATGAATATGCCAGTGTTGAAAGAGAAGGTTTGCTCTAAAATGGTCGACACTTTACGGGATACTAGATGTTCTGGTGTAGTGGTAAAATGTAGTTTGGTTGATCAGCAGCAGCTTACGGGGAAGATGCATGTGTGTGGTGGTGGATGGCATGGTGAAAAAAGTATCTGCAGCCAAGATAAACAATAATACTCCGTTCTTCACGGGTCAAGTACAGGCTATGTGCATGGATAACCCAGTGTGTTCTTTGATATTAGAAAATATACCTGAAGTTAGAGCACCTGGAGAGCCAGATCCTGAATGGAGTGGTTTAGAAGCTGGGGACAGTTTGCAATCTGCAGTTGGTTTTCAATATGTTAGTACAGTCCAAACAAGAAGCAAGCTGGAAAAGGTATTTACACCTTTGAAACATTTAAAGGTGACACCTCAGATTGGCATAGATGTTAGGTTTGCAAGAAGCTCAGAAGAATGACAGCAGTCTTGAGCGGTACTAGAATTTGGCCTCATCAGGAACTAAATCAAGAACCAGGGGCACTTGTCATGGTTTGAAGTCAAGTCTGGTTTACTCTACAGAAGATTTCAGAATGGAGAAAGGACAGTGAAACAGCTCATGGTGCCACAGATGTTGAGGAAAAAAGTCTTAAAACTAGCTCATGAACCCATTATGGGTACCCACCTAGGGATAAGGAAAACGTGTGACAGTCATGTTGAACTTTTACTGGCCGGGTCTGCAGAATGACGTCTCAGCAGATATTGTCACTCCTGCAATACATGTCAAAGGACTGTGTCCAAGGGAAGAGTTACCAGGAAGAGTTATGTGTCTAGGTATCCAGAGGTATTACCTTTGAAGTTTATCAATGCAGAGTCTGTGGCAGAAGCACTGGTTAATATTTTTACCAGGGTTGGGGTACCATCAGAGACACTTAGTGACCAGGGTTCGCAGTTTCTCAGTCGGGTTATGAAAGAGGTGGGTCGACTTTTGAACATTTAACAGCTGGTGATGACACCGTACCACCCCATGCGCAACGGTTTAGTTGAGAAGTTTCATCCTGTTCTGAAGTCTGTTGAACAGACCATGCCAAGAGAAGCCAAAGGATTGGGACCGTTACATTCCAGCAGTCTTGTTTGCCTATAGGGAAGCACCTCAGGCAAGTCTTGGGTTCTCACCTTTCAAACTGTTACATGGACGGACAGTGAGGGGCAGATTTTATATGACTTGTAGACACAGGAAGTAACTCCAAAAGAGGTGAAGACGACCTATGGATATGTGATTGATCTGTGGAATAGCCTTGAAGAAACATGCAAGTTAGCACAAGAAGAGCTGAAGAAGACGCAGTTGAGACCAAAAGCCAGTTATGACAAGAAAATCAAACCCAGAAAGTTTGAAGTTGGTGACAGAGTGTTGGTTCTACACCCAACTGAAGCCAATAAACTACTTATATCATGGAGAGGGCCATACCAAATAAAGGCAGTGAAGGGGATAAATGACCAAGTTGATCCATGCAAATATGCTGAAACTCTATCTGCAACACGTTGCCGACAGTGAAGATGTCGAGAGGCTTGTGGAGACAACTGGAGGTTCTCCATATAAGGTTGTGGCTACGTCACTTGTTGAAGAAGAGATAGAAGACCCAGGTGTTGAAGAGGATGGTTGGTTGAATTTATGTCCAACAAAGGCTTCCCAAGATTACAGAGACGTTCTCATCAATTCAGACTTATTGAGTCTCCAGAAAGAACAGGTTACCAACTTACTTAAGGAATACAGATGTATTTTCTCTGATCTACCTGGTAACACCAACCTGATTGAGCACAAAATTCTACTGAGCATTGAAGAGCCTATCAGGAAGAAACCATATCCTATTTCTTCCATATGAGAGAGACATTGGCAGAGGAAGTTAGATCTAGGAGTTATTCGTGTTTGTGACTCGCCGTTTGTTTCACCAATTGTTCTGGTGAGAAAAAAGATGGGAAGATTCGGTTCTGCATTGATTTTTGACTTTTAAATTTGCAGTCTTTTCTACAGAGCTGATGATGGTGTCAATTGATAAATACACAAAACTACATATACATTCCTTTCTGAGCAAGTTTGACATGAAAAGGGGATATTGGCAGATTCCCCTGGAACAAAGCAGTCAAGACAAGACATGCTTTCTTACACCTCAAGGTAGCTTTTGTTTCTTGAATATGCCCTTTGGTTTGGTGAACGCAGCTGCTACCTTCAACAAGATGGTCCGGAAATTACTGAAACATTTACTCTATTCAGACAGCCACCTGGATGACATATTATGCCACACATCTTCATGGGAAGACCACCTGGATGAGTTAAGGAGACTTTTTGAAAGACTGAAACTCACAAAACTCATGGTTAAGCCATCGAAATGTCAGATTGGATTCAAAGACTTGACCTTTGTTGGCAATCAAATCTCTTGAGTTGGGAACTAGATATTGCGTCTTGACACAGTGTATCCCCGGACGGGACATGTTTTTGTTATTAATATTTTATTCATGCACAAGTTGACAAAGACAAAAAACATTACAATCAATACATAGACACAAGACACAAGTATAATACATGAAAAGACAAAATAAAGAAAACATTGATGACACCTACATAAAGAAATTAATACATTTTTACAAATTAGAGACAAACACTTCTATATTTTTCCAAAATAAACTTTTTTTTATCATTTTTCACTTGGAACATTAACGCCTGTTTTATATTTCAAATATGTTTTAGTCTCTGTCCAAAGGGGATTTTTGTTTCCAATTTTACAATCATATATATATTTCTTTACATATAATATTAAACAGTTCAAATCTCTTCTATAACTTAAAAATTTTTCATTTTTATGTCCATAACCAAGAATTATATCAAATTCAGTTAGCACTATGTTCAATGAATGTGCCTCATTATAAGCATCAATAAATTTAAACCAAATATTTTTTAACAATAACACAATTTCAGAATAAATGTTCAATATCCTGAACTTCCTGGTTACAAAAAATTACATAGTCTTGAGACAGACTTATTCATTTTAAACAATAGTTTTTCTGTTGCAATGTACTTATGAATTATTTATACTGTAATTCCTTAATAATATTTTCTGCGCCAACAGTCAAGGGGAGTGTATAGATTTTTGGCCAATCACATTCTTGTAAGTTATATTTATTAGTGTAATAGTTTTTTGCTTTGTCATGCAATTTAATTCTGTTTACCAATTCCACAATTATAATTTTTTGAGTCAGAGATTTTACTGGGATAACTTTTCCTTCACATATATTTGATACAATTGTTTAAATCATAATAATTTGAAATCACATTGATTTTGGGATCTATTAAAGTTAACCATTTTTTGGTATACTGTGTATTATTCCTCGCCATAACATATAATCAGACTTGGTAACGCCGCATTTCATTCATCAAACAAGTCTTTGATTGTCTATAACCCAGCTTTAAAGAGATTCTCGCAGTATAGTAAATTATTTCCTACAGTTAAATCTTTGTTATACCAAATAAGACTAGAGGATCGCTCGCAAAAATAAGATAATGTTTTTGCATAGCAAAAACAAAGCGTCCCGAAAAGGATATAAAGGTGAGTGCTAAAGTATTAAGAAAATGCTTCGTTTCTAGCCTTATACTGTTGTGGCAACCAAAGTCAGCGCAGTCTGCTCTATCTAGCACGGTTTTCAAGATATAAGCATTTTTGTGTTTTGCAAAAAATTCGAAAATTCAAAATGTCCGCTACATTTGGCGAGACAAAAATATTTTGAAAATTGGCATGGCTACTCTGCAGAGATACCCAGCAGGTCAAAAATTTTGTTGAGTTCGCTCCATCTAGCACGGTTTTCGAGATATAAGCATTTTTGTGTTTTGCAAAAACTTTGAAAATTCAAAATGGCCACCATTTTTGGGGAGACAAAAATTTTTGACAAGACCACTGACGCGGTGTGTATCTCCCGCTGAGCATTAAAGGAGAAGAAATAGCTTTTCCGAGATATTCACAATTTTTCATTTTCGTGTGTGAAAGCTCTTCCAAAAGTAGGTGAATGAGTTATTTGAGAAAAATTGGCTATCTGCAATACTATTAAGAGATAATTCACATTTACTCATTTTGAGTAGGTGAGTAATTATCTACGGGTCTGGAACTTCACCAAGTGAAAGTTCTCTCAAAGGTAGATGAATGAGTTATTTCATAAAAATTGGGTATCCGCAATACTTTTAGAGATAATTCGCATTTACTCATTTTGAGTAGGTGAATAATTAGCTATGGGTCTGAAAGTTCACCAAGTGAAAGCTCTCCCAAAAGTAGGTGAATGAGTTATTTGAGAAAAATTGGCTATCTGCAATACTTTTACAGATAATTCACATTTACTCATTTTGAGTAGGTGAATAATTAGCTACGGGTCTGAAACTTCACCATGTGAAAGCTCTCCCAAAAGTAGATGAAGCAGTTATTTGAGAAAAATTATGTCATTATTTTGCCACAAAAAAGAAAATAGCTATTACTCACTTATGGCATGCAATAGAACCCCAAACTATATGCATTTACCCTACAGTCACAATTTCAAAGTAGGTATTACTCGGCTATCCAATGTGCAACAGGTATGAAATTTTACTATGTGATAGGTTATCAAAAACTAGATGAATAACATATTTGAAAATATTTCCCTAACTTTAATACTTTTGAAGATATTTGACATTTACTTATGTTGTTATTTTGCTAAAAATAAGAAAATAGCTATTACTCACTTATGGCATGCAATACAACCCCAAAATATATACCATCTTATAGTTAAGGACAAAGTAGCTGAACAACATATTTGAAGAAAAAGCTGTAACTGCAATAGTTTTGGAGTTACAATGGATTTACTCAACAGTCACAATTTCAAAGTAGCTATTACTTAGCTAAGCAATGTGCAACAGGTCTGAAACTTTACTATGTGATAGCTTACAAATGGAAAATTTAATAGTAAATTAAATTTTTATAAGTTAATACCTTACCTAGTGGACAGATGCATTTGTCCGGCGCTCTGCCGGTCACGCCAAACGTTAGAAAAAAACGTCCTGAGCTGGGCTCTGGCCGGGACCGGTAGTGTCCTGTTCACTCGCCAGGTGGCTGTACAGCCTACCTGCCGGCATACTGCGCATGCGTGCGCATGTGCTCTTCCTCTTTTTGTTGTCTACCTTACGACCCCTTGTTTGGGTATGATAGCGGGGAAGGTAGGGTGGGACTCCCCCTGTCCACTAGGTAAGGTATTAACTTATAAAAATTTAATTTACTATTAAATTTTTCATTTTATTGCGTTAATACAACTTACCTAGTGGACAGATGCAGAATGACTACCCATTGGATGGAGGGTAGCCAAATAAGGGGAACCCATATAGACAATAGTACAACGGGTGAGTCCGGTACTGGTTAAATAAACCAACCTCTAAGGACCAAAACACCCTTGCCCCCCCCCTGAATTTTCCAAAAGGAAACAGTCTGTGCACAAATTCGACCCGAATGCGCAGGGAGACTAATGAGGGCATGAACTAACAAAATTCATGAATGAGGAAGAAGAACAGGAGCAAAGAAAACACCATCCTTGAAAAGCTCCTGGATCCACTTTGGATCATGGCAATCCAGTAGCAAAGGATAGTGGAGGTTTTTTTTTTTTTTTTTTTTTTTTTTTTTGTGTTTATACTGAATGAGAAAAAACCCAAAGACATATGTACACTATGTACACTATATACAAGCAGGAATAAATCTACTACTTATGTTCGTGGATCTGCTGAGCAGCTACCACAGGACCTAGGTGGTACAGTTCTGAATCTGCCCAGGCTAGGTCCTTCAGGTAGAATTGTGTAAAAGTGTTGTGGGCTTTCCAATGGCAAGCTGATAGGATCTGATCCAAGGAAACCCCTCCCTGAAAGGCTTTGGAGGCGGCAAAGGCCCGAACATCATGAGCCCGAACCGGATATATCGCTTGAGCCTCCTGATCGGAAAGCTGATAGCACAACAACACAGTTTGCTTGATCCAGGAAGAAACAGTAGCTGGAACAATGTCCTTCTGAAAGCTCTTCCGGAACGACACAAACACCAGATCTTTGCCCGAGCGTAAGTCCTTGGTCCTGTCTAAATAGTAACGCAAGGCCCTTACCGGGCAAAGTGACTTGTCCTCCTTGAGGGACTTGTCCAAAGATGGAGCCAACGCGGGAATGACAACCGGTGCCACAGCCGCCGGTCCGTCCCGCGCCAGTTGATTTTTCGATAGGAAACCGGGAGAGGGATAAAGGGAGACCTGACTCCAGTTTTCCTGATGCCTGATGTTGCGGTACAACCATGCATGGATTTTGCTCCGCCTTTTGCTGGAACCCAAGGCCAATAAGAAAACCGTCTTAAAAGTCAAATGTTTTAGGCCTTCCGCATGGGTTCGAAAGGAGCCTTGGTCAATTGGTGGAGCACTAATGAAAGGTTCCACGCAGGGACTCCCCGCCTGCCTTTCGGCTTGTCTCTATGGAAACTGTCCAACAAGCGAGTCAGGCTTTCATCCTTGCCAGAATGAACCAGGTCGTTACCCACCATATCGGCAATGGCTGTTCTGTAGCCCTCTATAGTACTGGGTTGTAACTGTCTCTCCTTAAAGAGATACAACAAAAAATCGGCCACTTGTTTCAGAGAGGGCGACCTGAAGTCCACCTGGTTGGATTCGCACCATTTAACAAAAATGGCCCACTTTGACTTATAGACAGCTCTGGTTGAACTTCTTTGAGGAGCTTCAATTCTTGCTGCCACCTCCTCAGAAAACCCTTGTCGCCTGACGGACGAGGCTCTAGGAGCCAAGCATGCAGATTTAGATGATTCAAGTTCCTGTGAAGAAGGCCGTTGAAGGGTTGAGTCAACAGGTCCCTCTCCAAGGGAAGACTGAAGGGAATCTGACTTGATAGACTGATCAGATCCCAAAACCAAGGCATGTTTGGCCAACCCGGGGCGATTAATATCATCCTGCGAAAGCCCTGGTTCACCAGTTTGGATATGACCTGACTGAGAAGGGAGACTGGAGGAAAAGCATACACGTCCAGGTTGCTCCATGATAGGCTGAGAGCATCCACCGCCCAAGCTGTCGAGTCCGGAACCGGAGAGACAAACTTGGGAAGCTTGTGAATCGGGTGGCAAAAAGATCTATCTGCGGTTGGCCCCAGTTGGAGCACAAGCAATTGAACACCTGTTGAGACAGGCAGAATTATTGTCCTGGGATGACACCAGGATAGGAGTCGCCAAAGTAGGGCACAGAGAGACCCTGATCTCATACCGCCCTCTTTGTTGATGTAAGACACTACAGTCGTGTTGTCGGTTGCTATGAGAACAATCTGTCCCCTGCACCGCCTCTCGAAGCTCTTGAGAGCCAGAAGAACTGCCTTGAGTTCCAAGAAGTTGATATGGAGGCGACTTTCGGATTCTGACCAAACGCCTCTTGCTGTGGATCCCCCTAAGTGTGCGCCCCAGCCTTCGTTTGAGGCGTCTGTAAATATTTGTAGGGCGTGCTGAAGAGGGTGCAAAGGTTGCCCTTTTAGCACATTGGTCTTGTCCAACCACCAATCCAGGTGTGGATGAAGAGAGAGGGGAACCGGGATAGTCTTCTTCAGGCTCTCCGGCACATGCCAGTGTCTTTTTAGATGCCACTGAACCGGTCTCATGTGAAGACGACCGGCCCACACTTGTTTTTCTGTGGCAGTAAGCAGCCCGATGAGGGACATGAACTGTCGGACTGAACAACAGTCCCTGCCTTTGATGAACTGTAGTTTCTGCTGAAGAGCGATCCATCTGTCCTGAGTGGGCAACACTCGACCCGACAGCAGGTCGAACCGGTAACCTACGAAATTGAAAACCTGTTGAGGCGTAAGTTCCGATTTCTCCATGTTTACCACCCACCCTAGTTCGTGGCACAGGGCCAAGAGGGTCTGGGTATGTAACTGGCAAGTTTCCTGGTCCGGGGCTCTGACTAACCAGTCGTCGAGGTACTGGTGGATCCGGATACCCCGTGCTTGAGCCATCAGTTTCACCTCCTTGACTACCTTGGTGAATTCCAGTGGAGCTGTGGCGAGCCCGAAAGGAAGGGCCGTGAATTGATAAGCTTTGCTTCCCAGAAAGAACCTGAGGTACTTTCGTGATCTCTGACTGATAGGGATATGAAAATAAGCGTCGCTGAAATCCAGCGACGTTACCCACTCCCCTTTTTGGAGAGACAACCTTATTGTTTCCGGAGTTTCCATTTTGAAGGTGCCTGGTTTCAAGAAAAGATTTAGATGGCTGAGGTCCAAGATAGGTCTCCATCTCTGATTTGATTTTGGTACCAGAAAGAGGCGGTTGTAAAAGGCCAGGGAGGATCTTATGACCACCTTTTCGACTACCAACTTGTCTATGAGTTCTGTTACTGCTTGACACAAGGCCTTGCTTTTCCCGGGGTGAGCATAACCACTCTTGATCACCGGGGATCGGGTCAGAGGTGGTCTGATTTTGAAGGGTAGCGTGTATCCCTCCCGTAAAATCGAGACCACCCTTGGATTCGCCCCGAGAGTGAGCCAAACTTGCCAAAACTTTTGCAGTCTGCCCCCTACAGCCAGACTTGGGGCAATATTGGGGACATTTGGAACATGTGGGGCAAAAAGACATTGATTTGCACAAAAAACACCTTTGACATCTTTTATTTCTATCTTTTGAGTACAGGGACTTATACCTTTCTTTTGCGGTTGCCCTTGGAAACAAACAGAATGAGCATGATCTACAGCAAGATAAGACACACTTTGAGAATTTAACCTTGGTGTCATCTGAACTTTGCTTAACACTGAACTGTCTACTACTCTCGATTTTACAGTCCTGGTTAAAGGTTTCTGGTCCAACTTTGCAACTACTGATCTTGAGAGAGTTGGACACAATAGGTAATTGTCATTTATATTGCTTGTAACCTCTCGATTTAGAGAAACGGAGATTGGCACCACGTCCTCTGCCACGACCCCGGCCTCTATTCCGGCTAAACTGTCTCCAAGCCTGACGGTCCTGATCTCCGGTACCGGTATTCCTACTGTCTCTGCTATCATAGGGACGGTACCTATGAGAAGATCTCCATCCGCTCTGTTGGGCAGCACCCGGACCGGGTCTGGGAACAGAACCGGAGGAGTGATGACTGGCAATATCTTGTTCTGCTGTGCGAATAACTGCATCAGGGAACAGTCCATGTCCGAATAACGGAGGATTTCTCAACTGGTTATAGGTGTCAGGTTTGATGCCGCTCTTGACATGATCAAGGTAAGAATCCCTACACAGCAAAATCAAGTTGGACATATGTACAAAAAGACTGTCCGCTAGGTGCTGAAGCGCAGTGCCCATGGCCACGGACAGATTCTGGTGAAAAGCAGTAAGGTCTTTCAAGTCTGAGAGGGCAGCGGATACTTCCTTGGGGGCTTTTCCCTTATTAAGTCTAGCATGAAGCATGTTGACATGGCCGGTCATGCGTTCCTGTAACTCACTGGTGCAACGGTTAAACCCTGCCGCATGATTAACAATGTAAGAATTCTCCCGGGCGCACTTCTCCCACCGACGCAAGTACTCCTGTGAAATGCAACAAAACCCCAAACTATGTACCATCTTATAGCTAAGAACAAACACATTTTAGGAAAACACTCTAAGTGCAATAGTTTTGGAGTTACAATGGCTTTACTCAACAGTCAGAATTTCAAAGTAGCTATTACTCAGCTATCCAAGGTGCAACAGGTCTGAAACTTTACTATGTCATAGCTTACCAAAAAGTAGATGGACAACATATTTGAAAAGATTTCCCCAACTTTAATAGTTTTGAAGATATTTGACATTTACTTCTTCTGTTATTTAGCTACAAATGAGAAAATAGCTATTACTCACTTATGGCATGCAATAGAACCCCAAACTATGTACCATCTTATAGCTAAGGACAAAGTAGCTGAACAACATATTTGAAGAAAAAGTTGTTACTGCAATAGTTTTTGAGTTATGAGCCCTTTACTCAAAGTAGCTAAGATTGCTATTACTCACTTATCTTTAGGCCTAAGTCCATAAAACCCAAAAAATTTTCGAGGGCGTGAAAATTCATTGGGACAATTAATTTACAAAAAATCTGTAGCTGTAGTAGTTTTGGAGAAATCTGTGTGACTAACTAACGCACGCACGCACGCACGCACCATTTCATAATCTCCCTCCCGGGCTAAAGCCCGGCGGGAGATAATAAATATGGAGACAAAGGATCTCCTTGTCTTATTCCTCTTTCAAGATTAAACTAGACCAAGGACACATCTGTGGCCAGATGCAAGATGTATCCACTGGAAAAGGCCAACTAACATAGTTTAGAATATAAACAGGATTTTTCAATAATAAGCAAGTTGAAAGCACTTTTAAGTTTGGCTACCCTCATTTGACCTTGAAGCAGGGGCCCAAGTGATTTTACTCAGCTGTGATAACCTCAGAGTAGCTATTGCTCCACTTTCTGATGAGCTACGGGTCTGTAATTTTACTATGTTATAGCTGACCCATAAGTAGGTGAAGAACATATTTAAACAGAATACTCTAAATGCAATAGTTTTCAAGTTACATCTGATTTACTCAACAGTGAGAACCTAAAAGTAGCTCTTGCTGAGCTATGCAATGAGCTACAGGTCTGCAATTTCACTTTGTTATCCCTGATCCAAAAGTAGGTCAACAATGTTTTTAAACGAAATACTCTAAATGCAATAGTTTTCAAGTTACAACTGATTTACTCAACAGTGAGAACCTGAAAGTAGATATTGCTCAGCTAGGCCATGACCTACATGTCTGCAAGTTTACTATGTTATTGCTCACTCAAAAGTAGGTGAACAACATATTTAAACAAAATACTCTAAATTTGAAAATTTTAATTACTTAAATGTAGCTTTTATAAGCTACAAGCTTACCATGTGGAACTTAATGCTGTTCTCGGGTGGCCACACCACGGCCAACGCCTTAGAAAAAAAGACATTTCTTGTTAGCCGTAGCATCTACCGGTAGTTGTCGTCACGTGATAACTTCTGACCAATCGCCCTAGTACTTTCTCGTTGAAATTTTCTAAATCTACCCCTCAGCTGTAAACAGCGGGGAGGCAGGGTAGGACTCTTCTAAGTCCCACATGGTAAGCTTGTAGCTTATAAAAGCTACATTTAAGTAATTATAATTTTCAATTTTATTACGCTACAATAGCTTACCATGTGGGACTTAATGCTGAATTCAACCCCCCGGTGGCGGGATTACAGTTGAGACTGGAAGGTATGTCATTTTTTTTCTCTAAGATTTGAAGTAATATATATAGAAATAGTGTTAGAAATACCAGTCTGAGTCCCATTCACAGTGCCCCAATCCTGAAGACCGGGCCTGTGAAGAGCCAAAAACCTAAGTAGAATGAGAGACAGTGCTAAAAACTGTCTAGATGTTTTGATTGTAGGATGGAAGTGCAGCAGTGCATACTTAGAGGTCTAAGGGTCCCTAGGGGCCCTTCACGAGTGAAAGACCAGCCCAATGGTTGGAATTCTCATAAATTTTTGCCACCTGAATATGAGATTCATGACAACTTAATAAGTCCTTAATACAAATTACTTGATAAACTAAAAAACAAAAAAGACCTTACCCGTAACATCTTAAAGGTAAAAAAATACCTAGATCCTGGGAGAGACTCCTGAAGACTTGGTTGTAGCGGATGTGCCCCGGAGGGAAAAGGAGGGAACGAGACCTCTCAGGTCTTTAGTTCGGTCCAGATAGTACCTCAAGGCCCGCACCGGACACAGGGTCCTGTCTTCTTTAAATTGTCTATCTACAATGGTAGTCAAAGCAGGAATAGTCACCGGAGACACACTTTGAGAACCTTCTCTTGCTAGGTGGTTTTTGGCTATGAAATCAGAAGAAGGGAACAAGGCGACCTTTTCCCATTGGCTTAGATTAGATACTTTGTTTGCGACCCAGGCATGGATTTCGCTGCGGCGTTTGCCGGAGGCCAAAGCTAGCAAGAAAGCAGTTTTGAGGTTAAGATGTTTGAGGTCTGTGTCTTTCATAGGCTCAAAGGGTGCTTTTGTGAGCTCATTGAGAACAACAGAAAGGTTCCACTTAGGTAGGCTTCTGGAACTTTTTGGACGATCCCTGTGAAAACTGGAGAGTAACCTATGAAGGTCTGCATTATGTGCAATATGGTGGGCCGTTGGGCCCAAAGTGTCAATGATTGCAGTCCTGTAACCATCAATGGTCGAGGGGCGCCTGTTTAGGTCTTGGTACAGGTACATGAAAAAATCTGAGATTTGTTTCACAGATGGAGTGGAGAAATCCACCGAATTTTCTCTGCACCATTTTTCAAATAGGGCCCACTTTGACTTGTAGATGGTCCTTGTTGATGACCGCTGAGGAGCAGCAATTCTCTCTGCCACCTCCACAGAGAAGCCTTGTTCTTGGAGTTGTCCGCTCCTAGACACCAGGCGTGGAGGTTCAGCTGTTGTGGGTTGTTGTGGAACACATACTTGGGGACTGTTTGAGTAGGGTCGTTGACACTGGGAGTTGTAGTGGGATCTCTGTTGAGAGCTGCACTAGGTCCCAAAACTAGGGCATCCCTGGCCAGCCTGGGGCTATTACGATGATCAGGCAATGGCATTGCTTGATCTTTTGGATCACCTTGTGAAGGAGAGCCGTAGGAGGGTCAGCATAGGCCGTGAGGTTCGTCCAGTTTATGTTTAGAGCATCTATGTCCCAAACCTTTGGATCTGGGACAGGAGATACGTACAGTGGAAGTTTGTGGTTCAGGTGAGTGGCAAATAAGTCTACATGAGGTGTGAACCACTTCTGGTAGATCTGTTTGAACACCTGCGGATGCAGAGACCATTCTGTTGACTGCACTTGGTTGGACCTGGACAGTATGTCGGCCATCACATTCAGGCACCCTGGAATGTGCCTGGCTTTCAATGTTATATGGTAGTGATGGCACCAGGTCATGATCTTCCACAGGAGAGCACACATCTCTGCTGAGTGAGTTCCTCCTTGTTTGTTGATGTAGGCTACCACTGTTGAGTTGTCCGTCGCAACTAGCACTGTTTGGTTCTGGCACTGGTCCTTGAAGTCTCGAAGGGCCAGGGAGACCGCCTTCAATTCTAGAACATTTATGTGTAGCCTTTTTTCCCGATCTGACCACAGACCCTTTGTAGAATTTTGATCTAAGTGAGCGCCCCAACCTTCGTTTGAGGCGTCGGTAAAGAGTTGGATACTGTGGCCCTTGGGATGAAGGTCTGCACCTTTCATCACGTTTGAGGGATTTTGCCACCAATCTACGTGGGCTGCAATGGATTCTGTCCAAGGAAGGAGGTTGTCCAGCGACTGAGGATATCTCCAGTGCTCCTTGAGATGAAACTGAAAGGGCCTCATGTGAAGGCGTCCCTCCGGGACCATTTTCTCCATTGAGGCTAGCAACCCAATTAGCGACATCAAACATCTTGCAGTCAAAACACGTTTTGACTTGAGTCGTAAGATCAAATCCTGAAGTTTGAGCCATCTCTCTTGAGTGGGTTTTACAAGGGTTGAATCTAGATGGTATTCGTAGTCCACGAACGAAAAACACCTGAGTAGGTTTCAGTTCTGATTTTTCCTGATTTATTATCCACCCCAAGGACTGAGTTAGGTCTACTACTGCCTGAGTGTTCACTTGGGCTTCCTCCTGAGACTGGGACCTGATCAGTCGGTCGTCCAGGTATTGGTGAAGTCTGAGTCCTCTGGAGAGGGTCATTAGTTTCACTTCTTTTACAATCATTGTAAAGACCTGGGGGGGGGGGGGGGGGGGGGGGCTGTGGCTAGTCCAAATGGGTGGGAGGTGAACTGGAACACCTGAGACTTGTAGCAAAACCTTAGGTATTTCCTTGAGTATGGATGGGTGGGGATGTGTAGGTAAGCATCCGACAAATCTATCGACGATACCCATTCCCCTGGAATCAGGGAGGTCCTGATGGACTCTGGGCTTTCCATTTTGAACTTTTCTACATGTAGAAAAGTGTTGAGCCTGGTTAGGTCTATGATTGGCCTCCACCTTTGGTGAGGCTTGGAACTAGGAACAGGCGACTGTAAAACCTGAGAGATTTTACATTTTCCACCCTTTCTATTGCGTTCTTTGACAGAAGAGACTGGATACAAGTGGCCAGAACTTGGTCTTTGAAGGGCCTTGTATTCTGACTGGATCAGGAGTCTGACTGGACTTGGATTTGAAAAGAAAGAAGGGTTTGTTTGTCAGTCTTATCTGAAAGAACGGAGGCGACTTCCTACTGGTGGACTGAGGGAGGCTGGAGGAGTCATTGGGGGGAAAGGGTTTTCATGCCCTCATCCCCTGGAGTGGGTCAAAAAGACCTTGGAGCCTCGGCTACTCGATTTCCCCCTACCTGGGGAAAACAATGGATACTGCTTGGGATGGAATGACCCCCATTGGGGTGGTTCCTGTAGGAGCCTCTAGATGTGGGGAATTGGAAAGGGTTGATTAATAGGGCCTAAACCCTAAGTGTTATTACAGGTGCCTTGATGAGGGACTTCTGTCCCTCCTAAAGTAGTTGTGAATGGGGAACTTTAAGATCTAAAGATCCAGTATCTCACCTGAATTCACCATACCCTTCTGACTACTTATATGCACCATGAAATTGAGTTTGACCTGGTAGTAGCCTTGCTACTGTCTTAACAGATATCCATAACCAGGTTGTATTCAGAAGAACCTAGTGAAGAGCAGCCTGAAGCTCAACTCTTGCTGACCAGAAGGGGGAGGGGGGGCTTACCCAAGGAGGCCCCTAGGGAGATACAGCTTTGAAAACTTGTAATTTGTGTTCAAAACAAGGTTGTTCCATTTAAGGGAAATTAACAGCGCAAGTTCCTGTTGGCCTAGTAAATCATTCAGAGTCCAGACTGTCGGGGATCTAGGCATAAATTCCCTGGGGGCAGGGAGGTTCAAAAAACTGCCCAAGTTTCAATGTCCTCAAAAAATGGTTAGGGTGAAGTCAGGCAACCTACTTCCCTAAAAATACAGTCAGGACTGAATGAAGGACCTTGTTTAGAAGCCCTCTTGGGCTTGAGGACTTGGACTTGGACCAAAGCCTCCAATAAGTGATATTTACTGCCAGGCTGGTGAACTATTAGTCCAAGTTTTTTTTTTTTTTTTGTGTTAGGATTGTTCAGTGTTCTGATCTGGAATCATCATCCGAACATCAGATTAGATGATCCGATCATCCGAGGATCAGATCTATATACAATCAACCGAGCATTGGATTTCAGATTAGATGATCCGGGAGATGCATGAAAATCCGAGTATCAAATCATACTCGGGTGAAGTGTAGTTGGGAATACTGCATCCGATTCTCTGGTGCATTAAAAACCTCGGATGAACTAAGATCTGATCTGGGTTCAGATTCAAGCAGGGATCTGATCCACCCTGGAGAAAGAAGTTGGATATTATAATTTCTATGTAAGCTTTCCTTAAAAGTAAGCTTCCATGTAAGCTTTGCCCTTCCTTCTTTGAAAGAACTACACAACTGGATTTACGTATGTAAATCAACAGTGACACAAGGTCACCTGCCCCACCCGCCTCACTGCAGGTAGGGCTAGTTGTGAGATAAGGAAAGCAGTAATTACACAGAATTTGATTAAATAACATAGAATCTAAAAGGCAAGTACAATATTTTTTATATTATGAAACTGGATGAATTAAAATATGATTAAAATAATGGGAAACTTAAGGTTACCTTAGTTTGAAGAAACACGTATAGTCTAGACGATTTGAGGAAGGATTCTATTCCTGTTTATTTAAGTATTAACATTTTAAATGGACAATAATACAGAAAAGAAAGGGATAAAATATTTTATTTCATTTATTTATTAATTTTATTTAATTTTATTGATAAACGTACTGTAAGAAACACGCGTCTCTCAGCACATGTTGTCTACCGAGGATTCCCCCAAGTTAGTTTCGTGCTTTATATCATATTTAAACCCTTAAAATGGACCAATAGAGTAGAAGAACGGGGATAAACCCTTGCAAAATTTATTTTATTTGATTTCAACAGGCATATATTCCTGTATATAAATTACCTACACGAGATGTGCATATTGCAAGAAATACTGTCTCGACAAAAAAACGGAAGTTGTTTCCGATGATTTCACTCGACAAGGACTCGTTTGTGTTACATTTATATACTTTTAAACCCTAAAAATGGTCCAATAATGAAGCAGATAGGGGTTAAATATTTTATTTTATTTATTTTACTGACAGGCATATATATATAAATATCCTGTATTAGAAACCACATAAACGAGTCGCTGTTTCTTTACAACGTGAACCCGGAAGTGGACTTCAGTTGTAAAAAATGGTAAAGATACTTATCTGAACTATGAAAAGACATCGAATTATGATTCTATGTAATAAAATAAAGAAACTGATGTAGTTTCCATATCCAACGACAAGTATATCCTTGTAAAATGAAAGAACTTTCCTTCTAAAAATTATAAAGCATTGCTAATTCGCGTGGCCAACGAGAAAGTAGGGCGATTGGTCAGAAGTTATCACGTGACGACAACTACCGGTAGATGCTACGGCTAACAAGAAATTTTTTTTTTTTCTAAGGCGTTGGCCGTGGTGTGGCCACCCGAGAACAGCATTAAGTCCCACATGGTAAGCTATTGTAGCATAATAAAAGCAATATTTTTCAAGTTACAACTAATTAATTCAACAGTGAGAACCTGAGAATAGCTATTACTCAGCTATCCCATGAGCTACAGGTCTGCAATTTTATAATGTTATAGCTAATTCAAAAGTAAATGAATAAGATATTTAAAGAAAATTCTCTAAATGCAATAGTTTTCAAGTTACAACTGATTATCTCAACAGAGAAAACCTCAAGTAGCTCTTGCTCAGCTATGTCATAACATACAGATCTGCACAGTCACTATGTTATAGCTGACCCAAAAGTAGGTGAACAACATATTTATAGAAAATACTTCAATTGCAATATTTTTCAAGTTACAACTGATTTACTCAACAGTGAGAACCTCAGAATAGCTATTACACAGCTATGCCATGAGCTACACATCTCTAATTTTACAATGTTATAGCTAATTCAGAAGTAGATGAAAAACACATTTAAACAGAATTCTCTAAATGAAAAAGTTTTCAAGTTACAACTGATTTACTCTACAGAAAAAAGCTCAAAGTAGCTATTGTTCAGCTATGCAATGAGCTACAAGTCTGCAACTTTACTATGTTATAGCTGACCTAAAAGTAGGTGAACGACATATTTAAACAAAATACTCTAAATGCAATAGTTTTCAAGTTACAACTGATTTACTCAACAGTGAGAACCTGAGAATAACTATTACACAGCTATGCCATGAGCAACACATCTGCAATTTTACTATGTTATAGCTAATTCAAAAGTAGATGAACAACATATTTAAACATAATTCCCTAATTTCCAGTTACAACTGATTTACTTAACAGTGAGAACCTGAAAGTAGCTATCGCTTAGCTATGCCATGAGCTACAGGTCTGCAATTTTACTATGTTAAAGCTGACTTTAAAGTCCATGAAAAAGATATTAAATAAAATACTCTAAATGCAATAGTTTTGAAGATACAAGCAATTTACTCAACAGTGACAACCTCAAAGTAGCTATTACTCAGCTATGCAATGAGTTACGGGCCTTTAATTTTACTATGTTATAGCTGACCCCAAAGTAGCTGAATAACATATTTATACAAAATTCTCTAAATGCAATAGTTTTTGAGTTACAAGTGATTTTACTCATTATGAAAGGTATTGAAAAATGAGAAAGTAGCTATTACTCACTTAGCTATTGGAATAGACACCCAAGTTACTCACCATGTTGTAGCTATGAAAAAAGTAGCTGAATAACATATTTTAACAAAATGCTCTAAATGCAATACTTTTCAAGCAATTGGTGATTTAGTGCATGATTTCATGAATTTTAATGAATTAAAAATAGCATCAGAGATGCCCGTACCCCACACCCTCAGAAAATAGTTTTCAACACCATGAGATATAGAAGTAGTGAAACAGTATACAGAATGGGATACCTTCCAAATAATGTTTAAGTAGAGAAAATAACATCTAAGAGAATGAAACTGCATGTAAAGATTAAGTATTAAAACAAGACAATTCAGTAAACTAAAGATAATGCAGCTGTAAAATTTATTAACTGGAGAATAGCCGTCAATGAAATATCACAATTATGTAAAAGTACATATAATAATCAGCTGCAGCAATCCATAACCTTACAGTTGCCGAAATATGTCCAGACAATATATTATAGGTAAAATCAAGACAGGGTTTGAAACTGGCGCCGATCCGTCAGTCCGCAACTGATAGAAATGCTATCAGGTTGAAAAGATTAAGATCCTGCCAGTCTGTTTGTCCTAGAAGCTGCAAGATGGTTATATACATGCATATTTTGCACAGCTGAATTATGATTTGCATGTTTTTGACATTGTTCAACCATACCAAAGTGACCTTGTACATTTGTGTGAACATTTAAGTCCTTTCCCATTTTAATATTTGTTTTGTATTGTTGAATTATGGTTTGAATGTTTTGAATATTACCCATACATACAGATGTGGCAATACATGCTTATGTGTGGTGTTGGGGCAAAACCTGTGGCAAACTTGATGAAATACCATCTGTTACAATGGGAAGTTGCAAAAGTAAAACTCTTAATGAATTCTAATATGACTTTAACAGTAAAGATTCAAGTAAAAAGATATTAATAGATAGAAGAGAGATAAAATATTATCAGATATCCCCATAGAGAGATAAAATAGCATCAGATATGCAAGATCAAAGGTCAAATCCAGGTCACACCATGAAATTGCACACCTATAGCCCCCGACCAATGTCCCTACCCGGTGTCACCTTCCTACACCTTACAGTTTCCGAGATATAGCCCGGACAAGATTTTATAGATCAAGGTCACTACGGCAAGGTCAAATCAAGGTCATGCCATGACATTGCACACCTACACAATCTAACCAATGTCCCTACCAAGTATCAACTTCCTACACCTTATGGTTTCTGAGATATAGCCTGGACAAGATTTTATAGGTCAAGGTCACTACAGCAAGGTCAAAGGTCAAAGCAAGGTCAACCATGACGCTGCACACCTACAACCCCTAACCAATGTCCCTACCAAATATCAACTTCCTACACCTTATGGTTTCCGAGATATAGTCCGGACAAGGCATTATAGGTCAAGGTCACTATGGCAAGGTCAAAGGTCAAATCAAGGTCAAACCATGACGTTTTACATCTACACACCCTAGCCAATGTCCCTACCCAGTGTCAACTTCCTGCACCTTACAGTTTCGGAGATATAGCCTGGACAAGATTTTATAGGTCAAGGTCACTACGGCAAGGTCAAAGGTCAAATCAAGGTCATGCCATGACGTTGCACACTTACACAACCTAACCAATGTCCCTACTAAGTATCAACTTCCTACACCTTATGGTTCCTAAGATATAGCCTGGACAAGATTTTATAGGTCAAGGTCACTACAGCAACGTCAAAGCAAGGTCCACCATGACGTTGCACACCTACAACCCCTAACTAATGTCCCTACCAAATATCAACTTCCTACACCTTATGGTTTCCGAGATATAGCCCAGACTAGATTTTCTAGGTCAAGGTCACTACGGCAAGGTCAAATCAAGGTCACATCATGACATTGCACACCTACACCCCCTAACCAATGTCCCTACCAAGTATCAACTTCCTACACCTTGTGATTTCCGTGATATAGCCCGGACAAGTTTCTATAGGTCAAGGTCACTACGGCAAGGTCAAAGGTCAAATCAAGGTCACACCATGATGTTGCACACCTACACCCCCTAACTAATTTCCCTACCAAGTATCAACTGCCTACACCTTACGGTTTCCGAGATATAGACCGGACAAGATTTTCAAACTTGAGGTTACTACGGCAAGATCAAAGGTCAAATCAAGGTCACACCATGACATTGCACACCTACACCTCCTAACCAATGTCCCTATGAAGTATCAACTTCCTACACCTTATGGTTTCTGAGATACAGCCCAGACAAACTTTTCCCGCCTGCCCGCCCATCCGGACACCATGGGTGAAAACATTACCCCGTTAAGTTATTAAAAAAATTAATCAAAAAATTAAGACAGATCCAGGTCTGATAATCACACAAGGGAATCTACTTCTGGCCTAGTACATATTTGCAAGATATGAGAGATATCCCTGCAATAGTCACTGAGAAAATTGTGATAAAGTGTTGAAATTTTAACACTTTTGGTGGGGGTACCTCCTTTGTAATATCTCTAGCAAACTGACGAACAGACAGATTTGCATGTCTTGAACAATTTATCATCCTCGATAGATAAGGTATCTTTTAAAAAAAAACAGGATGTCTCTAGGCCTTGTAGTTTAGGAGGAGACGCGGATGCCACAGAGTGACAACATAATGTCAGCTGAAACAAGAGGGTCAGAAATGCCCCAAAAGGCGGGTTGCGCAGGCTGCAACAAGGTTAGCAACTGCTGTTATTACATTTAGAAACAAGGAAAGAAATGCTAGGTTACCCAGTTAAGGTGAATCTGTTAGACGTGCTAAGAAACCTAAAACCTGTAATCTAGGTTACATAATTGTATCTATGCTATAAACAGACAAACGAAAGGATTGAATTACACCCATTTCAAAAGCATCTTAGCTATGATGCATCTCCCTGTCAAGTTTGAATTCTATTGGACAAAGCATTTTCGAGTTAGAGTCCGGAAACAGAAATGTTGATGAACAAACAGACAAACGACCAAACAGAATTACACCTATTTCGAAAGGAACCTAGCTATGATGGTGATCTATGTCCCTGTCAAGTTTGAATTCGATTGGACAAACTGTTTTCGAGTTAGAGTCCGGAAACGAAAATGTGGACGGACAGACGGATGGACAGACAAACGGACAAAAACGGACAAATGAAAGGGCGCAATTACACCCATTTCGAAAGGAACCTAGCTATGATGGTGATATATCTTCATGTTAAGTTTGCATTCGATTGGACAAACCATTTTCGAGTTAGAGTCCGGAAACGAAAATGTGGACAAACAGATGGATGGACAGACAAACGGACAGAAAACGAACAGACGGAATTTCACCAATTTCGAAAGGAACCTAGCTATAATGGTGACCTATCTCCCTGTGAAGTTTGAATTTGATTGGTCGAACCGTTTTAAAGTTAGAGTCCGGAAACGAAAATGTGGACAAACAGATGGATGGACAGACAAACGGACGAAAAACGGACAAACGAACACACGGAATTTCACCAATTTCGAAAGGAACCTAGCTATGATGGTGATCTATCTCCCTGTGAAGTTTGAATTTGATTGGTCAAACCGTTTTAAAGTTAGAGTCCGGAAACGAAAATGTGGACAAACAGATGGATGGACAGACAAACGGACGAAAAACGGACAAACGAACACACGGAATTTCACCAATTTCGAAAGGAACCTAGCTATGATGGTGATCTATCTCCCTGTGAAGTTTAAATTTGATTGGTCAAACCGTTTTAAAGTTAGAGTCCGGAAATGAAAAATGTGGACGGACAGACGGACAGACGGACGTCGGACACATCAATCTAATAGGCGGGTTGGTTACACGCAACCCGCCTAATAAAAAACCATGGCAAATGTACAATTGTGTGCCTTTTATTTCATCACACGTTTTCAGGGATGTTATTCTATGTGCCACTTTGAGAGGCTGTATCTCAGTGGGGGATGCTATTACTAATGTCTGGTTTTCATTACTGGGATTGTCTTACTCTCTGGCATATACATACAAAATTTTAAAGAAATTTTTTCTTTCATGCACTGTGGACTTTAAACTTAGATAACTAACTTATTAAGCATATTGCATGATGGAAAGACATACCTCTTGTTTGCTGCCCAAAGCTTCTGTGATCATTTTTTCTATATTTCTCATCATTGCCATTTTTTGGTGGCCCTTCAAAGGATACTCAACTTTCACTGTACAAGCTGCCTGTATGAAAAACAATGTATCAAATAAAACTAGAAATTTTTTTCTAACAAAAAAGAAAATTTAGTAAATTAAATTTTTATAACTTAATACCTTACAGGTATTAACTTAAAACTAGTGGACAGATGCATTTGTAAGGAACACGAAGGCCTTTGTAGTGCGCACCGCGGAGACGTCTTTTTTTGTAAATAATAAAAGAAACCCTGTTTGGTACATAAGTCTAGGCGAATATAAGGAGCTTTCAATATATATTGCAAGGAAACTAAATAATATCCACAACATGTGTAATCTGTGTTCCTATTACCAATGCTGTAGCTTGTATTTGCATGTTTATTGATAGTACGGGTATTATCGCCCATTTAGCGGGAATTATCGGCCCAGATTTATTGTGAGTTATTCCTATTTTACTGATATTTTAGTCCATTGTTGTTTTTCACTGTAGTGGCTGTCAATATCACCTGAATATCATAGTCATTCTCCAGTTTCTGGTCATTCCAATTGTTGTTTTTTCACTGTTGTGAAATATCTACTGAATACCATTGACTATTTTGTTAGTCAATCCAATACTTTCCTTAAGCTTAAGGCCATCCCCTCTTCGATTCACTTTAGGGAAATTGTTTATTCTAGAGGCTCAGTGAGGAGTGTAGGGTGCCCGTGAGTCGCCCACGAGACGGAATTTAGAGTGGACAGACTGTGTCACATAGTAACTAACTTAGAATTAGGGCATACTGGTGTTACTCCTCACGGTCCTGTTCTTAGTTTAGGGAACTGGAGTGCAATGAGTACCATCCGCTGGTTGTTCCTCTTACTGTTGTTTTGGAGAAAGTCAGTAAGCAGTGATCCTAATGTGTTTATTCCGTTGTCTGCTCATGGTCTTACTTCATTACCACGCTCCTACAGACTCCACAGCTATGTCCTGAATACACATCTTTTCCCTTGTGTGGCTAAGCGTCATGGCCTTGCGACCTTATTGTTGCTTTGTGGTGACATCTCCCTTAATCCTGGACCAATCTCGTTTGGGGTGGTAAATTGCCGATCTGTAAGAAACAAGGGACCCTGCATCGATGATACTGTAACAGTACATTCTGTCAACATTCTTGCTGTCACTGAAACACATATTCGCCAGGAGGAAACGGACAGCCTTCTACATTCCATCACCCCGACAGGCTTCAAATTCTGCCACAAACCCCGTATTCATGGCCGTGGTGGTGGTGTCGGATTTTTCATCAACAAAGCTATACAGTTTAAATCTGTGGATACACCTACTTTCAGTTCCTTTGAAAATGTTAGCATTGCAATTGGGTCGGCGGCTCAACAGCTTGTGTTGACTTGTGTTTATCGTCCACCTGGCTCATGCTCTGAAAGTTTCCAGGACCAATTTCTCAATCTTTTAGAATATTTATCCTCTGTTTCTCCCTCTTTCCTAATTTGTGGGGATTTCAATATTCATGTGGATACTTCTTCAAATGATAGTATCAAATTCCAGAACTGTTTAGAATCATGCAATATAACACAAAATGTTCAAACGGCTACCCATCTACATGGTCATATCCTAGACCTTGTTCTCACTCCTACTGATGCCAGTGTCATCTCTAATGTACGAGTTGCTGAATTTATTTCTGATCATGCTCTTGTCCTTGCTCAGCTTGACTCAGTTAATCCTCCTTCACATAAGGCAAAAGTTGTCACCTTCAGGAGGTATCATAAAATTGACATGGACAGTTTCCGTAAGGATTTGGGAAATAGCGCATTCGTAAAATGCCCTGGTGATACAGTCAGTGGTTTGTGTGAACAATACTTAGATGATCTGAGCAAATTGCTCGACAAGCATGCACCATTGGTTACTCGCACTTTTACTAAGCAAGCTACTGGTTGGCTATCTGACACCTACAGGCTGGCAAAAACCATCAGGCGACAGCTGGAACGAATCTGGCATAAAGATAAATCTGCCTATAATCGAGCTAGACTTCGAAGACAGATTGGTCGCTGCAATTCACTGGTCAACAAAGATAAGGCAAATTACTTCAGAAACCTGGTCAGAGAAAATACCAATGACTCCAAGAAGCTATGGCAGGTCTTGCGTTCCGCACTGCACTCTAGTCCTGAAGCAGTACTCCCTTCTCATGAATCTAAGAAAGGTCTTGCTGACCGGTTTGTCACTTTCTTCAGTGACAAAATAGATAAAATCAGAAACTCATTTTCCTCTAGTGACTCATTCACTCTGCCTCCTCCACCTGATGTACCCAATTTCAGCTGCTTTAAACAAGTTTCTCAAGAGGAAATTAGAAAAATTATCATGAAGTCACCAACTAAATCTTGTTTGTTAGACCCATGGCCTACATTTCTTGTTAAGGAATGTATTGATATTTTACTGCCCTCTATCACCAGGCTTGTTAACTGCTCGTTGTCAGAAGGTGTTGTACCTGATGAGTTCAAGAAGGCTATTGTAACCCCATTGATTAAAAAGTCATCACTACCACCCAATGACTTGAAAAACTACAGACCTGTTTCTGGGTTGGGCTTCATATCCAAACTGGTTGAACGTGTTGTTGCTTCTCAGTTGAATGACCATGTTAGTTTGAACGGACTTGAGAATGTCAGGCAATCTGCCTACAAACTAGGTCACTCAACTGAATCTGCATTGCTTTCAATTAAGAATGATGTTCATTTGGCTTTTGCTAAAGGTGAGGCTACTGCTGTCGTTCTCTTGGATCAATCAGCAGCGTTTGATACTATTGATCATGATACGCTACTTAATTCTCTTAGCTCCTGGTTTGGTGTGAGCGGGGTTGTCCTCGATTGGTTTAAGTCTTATCTCTCAGACCGTGTTCAGTGCATTAAGATTGGGTCAATTTTATCTGATGCCAAAAAGTTATTGTATGGTGTGCCTCAAGGCTCTGTCCAGTGGGGCCAATCCTTTTTTCACTCTATACTACTCCACTGAGTAAAGTCATACAGAATCATCCTGGTATTAGTTTCCAGTTCTACGCTGATGACACACAATTGTATGTACACCTCACACATAAAAATGTTGCCTCGGCCCTTGATAAGCTGTCACACTGCCTTGAAGACGTAAAGAGATGGCTCTCTACCAATAAGCTCAAGCTAAATCCAGATAAGACCGAATTCATTGTGTTTGGCTCAAAGTCTCAGCACGAAAAACTTAATCAGTCCTTCCCGGTCAACATACTTGGTAATCTCATATCACCAACAGATGCAGTTAGGAACCTTGGTGTCTGGTTTGATTCTGATTTCTCACTCTCTTGCCATGTTAGGAAGGTCTGCAAGGCTTGTTTTGCTCATGTCCGGGATCTTAAGCGACTCCGAGGACATCTGACACATGAAGCTACTCTTATGGCTGCCAATGCTCTGGTTGGAAGTCGACTAGATTACTGTAACTCTCTGTTCAGAGGTCTCTCAGCTCTAGATCTGCGCAAACTTCAATGTGTTCAGAATAGCCTGGCCAGAATTGTTGCCAACACCACCAAGTACTCACACATCACTCCAGTTAGAAAAGCACTACATTGGTTGCCAATTAAGTACCGTTCTATCTTTAAGACTGCCATGCTGGTATATAAGTTCCTACACAGTGGTAACCCCAAATACTTTGAACCTTTCCTCATTCCCAGACATAGTGCATATAACACTCGTCGAAGTCAATCTGATGGCATATTTCTTGAGGTTCCTCACTTTGGTTCAATTTTCAAGTCTCGAAAACATTTTGGACTCAGTTTTGCGTATGACGCACCTATGATTTGGAATGACCTTCCTGATGAGGTCCGCTCTGCAAACTCACTTGCCTCTTTCAGGTCAAAGTTGAAGTCATACCTCTTTGGAAAAGCATACCCACCCTAAATTTCCAATCTCCTTTCTGCTTTCTCTCCGCGGTGCTGACCCCTGCAATGTCTCTGGTTTTTGAATATTGAACAATGTTTTCGTGTGATGCGCCTTAGAGTCTGTCTTTTGACGGAGATTAAGCGCTATAAAAGTGCTATTAGAATTAGAATTTCAGTTTCATTGTCCCTCTATAGTACCATTGCAATACCTATGTTAATTAAAGCAACTTTCCTCCCTTCTGTTTTACTTTATTAGCACACACACATAAAAATTCACACAAACATAGCCAAATGATACAATTATGTAATGTTTATTCATGAAAGATCTACTGTGCATGCATGTATATAACAGGAGTGAGACCTGCCGAATGAAAATTCTTACGTAAAAGAGAAGCATTCTTTCTCTAAAGTGTAAAATGGAAAATTTAATAGTAAATTAAATTTTATAAGTTAATACCTTACCTAGAGGACAGATGCATTTGTCCGGCGCCTTGCCGGTCTCGTCAAATGTTAGAAAAAAAAACGTCCTGAGCTGGGCTCTGGCCGGGACCGGTAGTGCCCTGTTCATTCACCAGGTGGCTGTGTAGCCAACCTGCCGGTATACTGCGCATGCTCGTGCATGCGCTCTTCCTTATTTTGTTGTCTACCTTAGAAATTCCCCTATGGCTTAGATTAGCGGGGAAGGTAGGGTGGGAATCCCCTTGTCCACTAGGTAAGGTATTAACTTATAAAAATTTAATTTACTATTAAATTTTCCATTTTATTGCGTTAATACATCGTACCTAGTGGACAGATGCAGAATCACTACCCAATGGATGGAGGGTAGCCTAGAAAAGGGGAATTCCAGAGAGCTCTAAAACATATAGGGTGATTCCGGCAATGGTTAAATAAACCAGCCCATAGGAAAAAACACCCCCCCCTCCCCCTTCTGTTTTTGACAATTTCCTTGTACCAACTCAAGGCGAGGGTACAGAGGGAAAGAGAGGGATGAGCTCGTCACCTAGTGAGGAAGAAGAACAGGAACTGAAGAAACCTAACTACCCCGGGAACCACTTAGGATCATGGCAATCCCGGGGTAAATGCTTTTTTTTTTTTTTAACACTATCTACAATATGTACATAGAATTGGACCTATTTACAATCATCATGGACCTGCTGAGCAGCCACAATGGGTCCCAAATGGTACAGTTCAGAATCTGCCCAAGCTAGGTCTTTCAGATAGAACTATGTAAAAGTATTATGGGCCTTCCAATGACAGGCTGAGAGAATTTGATCCAAGGACACTCCTCCTTGAAAAGCCTTGGAAGCCGCATAGGCCCTGACATCATGTGCCTTGACCTGAAGCAAATTCTGCGTATCCTCATCCGACAGTTGATAACACAGGAGAACTGTCTGTTTAATCCACGAAGAGATAGTGGCAGGGACTATGTCTTTCTGGAAACTCTTCCGAAAGGATACAAATACTAGTTCTTTCCCTTTGCGCAGGTCTTGGTTCTATCCAGATAGTAACGCAAAGCCCTGACTGGGCACAGAGATCGATCCTCTTTAAGGTCTCTGTCCAAAGAAGGGGCCAAGGCAGGGATCACTACCGGAGCCACTGAAGTCGGACCCTCCCTAGCCAACTGGTTTTTGGAAATGAACATGGGAGAGGGGTATAAGGAAACCTGACTCCAGTTTTCCTGATGACGAATATTTTTGAACAACCAAGCATGAATCTCACTTCTCCGCTTGCCTGATCCCAGGGCTAACAGAAAGACCGTCTTAAAGGTCAGATGTTTAAGTGAAGCCTTTCTCATAGGCTCAAAGGGAGCCTTAGTCAATTGGTGAAGTACCAGGGAGAGATTCCAGGAAGGGACACCACGCCTGCCCTTAGGTTTATCTCTATGAAAACTGTCTAACAGATGGGTCAAATTTTCATCCTTACTGATGTTCACCTCCTGGTTTCCTACCATGTCAGCAATAGCTGTCCTATATCCATCAATGGTGCTAGGTTGCAGTTTCCTGTCCTTGAAGAGATAGAGGAGAAAATCGGCAATCTGGTTCACAGAGGGCGACCGGAAGTCCACCTTATGTGAGTCACACCATTTGACAAAAATGGCCCACTTCGATTTATAAACGGTTCTGGTAGAACTTGTCTGAGGAGCCTCAATTCTTGCTGCCACTTCATCAGCGAATCCTTGCTCCTGAATGATGGAGGCTTGAGGAGCCATGCATGTAGGTTTAGATTGGTGAGATTCCTGTGCAGGAGGCCGTTGACAGGTTGAGTCACCAGATCCTTGAGAAGTGGAAGCTGGAAAGGGATTTGCACGGACAGAGTCACCAGATCCCAAAACAAAGCCATGTTGGGCCAACCCGGTGCAATTAGCACCATTCTGTGGCACCCCTGGTCCATGACTTTCGAAACCTCTTGATTGAGCAATGCAACTGGGGGAAAGGCGTACACATCCAGATTTTCCCATGATATGCTGAGGGCGTCGACAGCCCAGGCTGTCGGATCCGGAACTGGTGACACAAACCTGGGAAGTTTGTGATTGAACCGGGTGGCAAAGAGGTCGAGTTGTGGGAGAGCCCAGTTGGAAAACAAGAGACGAAACACTTACTGAGACAGGGACCATTCTGTCTGGATCACCTGGTTGTGCCTGGACAGTTTGTCCGCTATCACATTTAAGCGACCCGGAATGTGCCTTGCTCGGAGAATTATCGCCCTGGGGTGGCACCATGACAGAAGTCTCCACAGGAGGGCACAAAGAGAGCTTGATCTCATACCTCCTTCCTTGTTGATGTAGGAGACCACAGTTGTGTTGTCTGTTGCTACTAGAACAATCTGATCCCTGCAGAGATGCTCGAAACTCTTGAGAGCCAGGAACACTGCTTTTAGTTCCAAAAAGTTTATATGGAGGCGACTTTCTGGTTCTGACCAAACGCCTCTTGCTATGTAGTCCCCTAAGTGAGCGCCCCAACCTTTGTTTGATGCGTCTGTAAAAACTTGCAGAGCGTGACGCAGAGGATGTAATGGTTGGCCGCGAAGCACATTCTTTTCCTCCAACCACCAATCCAGGTGAGGGTGGAGGGCAGGGGGGACCGGAATCTCCTTGTCCAAAACCTCCGGTACATGCCAATGCCTCTTGAGGTGCCATTAGATCGGTCTCATGTGTAGGCGACCTAACCACACCTGTTCCTCTGTTGCTGTCAATAGACCTATGAGAGACATTAACTGTCTGATGGTGCAACTGTCCTTGTTCTTGATAAAGAGAAGTTTTGCCCTCAACGTCTCCCAACGCTCCACAATGGGTAACACCCGTCCGGTTAGGAGATCGAACCGGTAACCTACAAAACTGAAATTTTGTTGAGGTACCAGTTCGGATTTCTTCATGTTTACCACCCAACCCAACTCGCGGCACAGGTCCAAGAGGGTCTGGGTATTTTGTTGGCAAGTTCCCGGGTCCGGGGCTCTGAGCAACCAGTCGTCTAAGTACTGGTGGATTTTTATACCCCTGGCCTGAGCCATCAATTTCACCTCTTTGACCACCTTGGTAAATTCCAGTGGAGCAGTGGCCAGTACGAAAGGAAGGGCTGTGAACTGATATGCCTTGCTGTTCAAAAAGAACCTGAGGTATTTTCTGGATCTGGGGTGAATGGGAATATGAAAGTAGGCGTCGCTAAAGTCCAGCGATGTGACCCACTCCCCTTTGTGTAGAGATACCCTGATGGTTTCTGGAGTCTCCATCTTGAAGGTGTTTGTTTTGAGAAAAAGATTGAGTTGACTGAGATCCAAGATTGGATGCCACTTGTTGTCGGACTTTGGGACCAGGAACAGGCGGTTGTAAAAGGATAGGGAGGTCCGCACCACTACCTTTTCTACCACCAACTTTTCTACCAAGGCACCTAGAGCCTGTGAGAGAGCTCGACTTCTTGCCGGATTTGCATAACCACTTGTGATGAGAGGAAATCTGGTCAGTGGGGGTCTCATCTTGAACGGAAGTGTGTAGCCTTCCCGCAAGATGGAGACCACCCTTGGATTCGCTCCCAGTGTTTCCCATTTCGGCCAGAACTTTTGAAGTCTGCCCCCTACACCCAGCTCTGTGACAACATTGGGGACATTTGGAACAGATTTGGCAGAAAGACAATGATTTACAAAAGAAACACCTTTGACATACTTTATTTCTGTTTTTGCTACATCGGGTCTTACACCTTTCTTTTGTGGAAGCCCTTTTGAAATTGCATATTGAACAGGATTTACAACATGACAAAATACAGTCTGGTTTGAATGTTTCTGAGTAAGGTTTACACTTGGAAACTTGACTATCTTCCGACAACTTAAACTGTCTTGAACTAGGTGTTGCACATTTTGATCTGGCTTTTCCTCCACTAACACCTGGCAAAGATTTGGAGGAGTTATGCAATAATTGTCATTTATAGGACTTATGAACGAGAGAAACGAGGATTTACCCCTCTACCTCGTCCACGTCCTCTGCCTCTAGACCTGCTAAACTGACGCCATGGCTGGTGCTCTTGGTCCGTAGCAGTAGATCTGTTATCCTTCCTTTCATAAGGACGATACCTGTTGGCTGTTCTCCAACCGGCCTGCTGTGAAGCACCTGGTCCGGGTCTCAGAGCAGTGCCGGTAGCCTCATGTTTAATGATGTCCTGTTCTGCAGTCGCAATGACTGCGTCAGGGAAGAGGCCGTAGCCAAACATCGGGGCATTCCTGAGGTGTAACCATGTGTCTTGCTTGATGCCTGGTTTAGCATGTTCAAGATAAGCATCACGGCGAATCAAAATGAGGTTTGACAATTGAACAAATAAACTGTCCGCTAAATGTTGCAAAGCAGTCCCCATCGCAACCGAGACGTTTTGATGAAAAGCCATCAAGTCCTTCAAATCGTTCAGGGCACTGGTAACTTCCTTAGGGGCCTTGCTCTTATTGAAGCGTGAGTACAACATGGCCACATTCTCAGACATTTTCTCCTGCAGCTCGCTAGTACACCTGTTGAAGCCAGCTGCGCTGTTGATGATGTAGGAGTTCTCCCTAGCGCACTTTTCCCACCTCCTGAGGTATTCCTGTGATATTGGCCTAGAAGGTGGTCCAGCAGCAGGATAGGCCGAAGCCTTAGTAATCCTCGGAAATTGAGAGTTTAGCTTTGCTTCTGTGTTATGCCAACTGAAAAGTTTCTTCCCGGGCCGGTGAGGACCATCCTGTTTGATGGTATACATTTGATACCACCTGGCCTGTGACTTCGGTACTTTAACGAATTGATCTCTTTTTAGTCCTGCGGAATCTTGTGCTCTGGAAGGATATCCTTCAGCAACAACAGTGTTAAGTCTCTCCAATTTTTGGCAAAGCCAGTCGTCTGGAGGCATGTCCACAGAGATACGAGCTGGCCTTTTGGGGTTCTTACCCTTCCATGGGTTATTTGATTTATCGGGCTCATTCAAATCACTCTCAAAATCAGGTATGTGTGTCCAGCCCATGAATGACCGGATGGATCTCACAGTTTCCCGATAGTTCATTTCTTCTGTCTGATCAGAACCTTCCACAGTATCTGAAGATATTTCACCTTCATCATAGTCAGAATGGTCGGTTGAGACATCCGAACTGGCAAGAGGGTCATCAAAGTCTATTTCATCCGGTTCCGGTGGTAGATTAAAACTACCAGTGAAGGACTCTGCAATAATTGAAGATGAAGGTTTAGTCACGACATTATCATCCGGGGGACCGACTTGAAGATCTTCCGGTGGGACAGAGACTGAAGAAGCCGGTGGAACAACTTTTCTGTGTACCGGAACCTGCCCTACACCCTCCGGACCGGAGGAGTTCCCAGCAGGGACCGGTTTATCAACATGAACCGGTTTATCAGACTTGACCGGTTTTTTCTGCTTCTTGTCTTTGGACTTCTTAACTTTAGTAACAACTTCCTGCACTGCCGGGGTCTCCACCGGACCCGTGGGCCGGGCAGCCGGAGCGATGAATGGAGAATCAGACACAATCACTTTAGAGCTTACAGGATTTACCGCCGCTTTGGGGGTAGAGAAGACATTGCTTCTGCTCAACAAGGCCTCAAAGCGTGCAAAGTGCTCAGTCCATTTATCGTTCATTAATGAGAATTGTTCTGCAGTCACAAAAATTAAAACATTAAAAGAAGAAGACTGAGGAGGAGCAGAGAAAGTTGGTTCAGCAGTGGCAAAAGAATCCACTGGAGCAATAACCTCCACTTCTTTTGGGAAACTAAAATGCCTGCTTTTCTTTCCTTTCTGATCCTATAAGATGGGGTAGAAATCAGTTCCCTCTGTTCATCCGAAAATGAATCACACACACTACACTGCTTCTCTTTAACACAAGAGTCATCCCCAATGCCTTTATTGCGACAGCGCATGCATTTCTTGTGTAGATCAAAGGCGGCGATTACATGGCCACATGACCCCCGCCTTTGTCCTTTCTTTTCTCCTGGTGAATCCATGATATAAGAAGATTAACACCACCAAATAATTTCAACTAAATATCCAGTATATAACTAGTAAAAATTCAAAAAGTTTCTCTTAAACTTCAAGCGTTTACAATATGGACGCGCCAAACAAAAAGAGGAATACCGGCAGTATACCGGCAGGTTGGCTACACAGCCACCTGGCGAATGAACAGGACACTACCGGTCCCGGCCAGAGCCCAGCTCAGGACGTTTTTTTTTCTAACGTTTGGCGAGACCGGCAAGGTGCCGGACAAATGCATCTGTCCACTAGGTAAGATGTATTAACGCAATAAAATTGGAAAATTTAATAGTAATTTAAATTTTTATTAGAAATACTTACCATTTCCTAACAGTAGCTATTTGTTGGAGCCATCCAACCCAAAGGCCAACGCAGAGATGCGATTTTTAAGGTTATATAACAACCTTAACCAAGCCATTGGGTTACAGTAGTCCATCCTCCCGCCAATTAGGTCACATGACCACATTGTTTACTTCATTATTTTTGTTGCAAGTAAAAGAATGACTTGCGGGGAGGCGGGAGGGAAATATGAGTGTTAGGAAATGGTAAGTATTTCTAATAAAAATTTAAATTACTATTAAATTTTCCAATTTTATAGCGAAATACCCTTACCATTTCCTAACAGTAGCTGAATGCAGCCTTGCAGGATGGAGGGAATTCTTTTAAGAAAACCACTACCTAACCTACAACTGAACATCATGAGAACTTCACAATGGAATTTACATGCATTAATGAACATATAAACTTCCAACAATCACAACATACAAACTCCCCAAAAATGACAGTATGTAGTTGTAGTTCTCACAACTGCTGACAATGTTGGTGTAGCAAAAAGATGTCATAAATAGATAGCCCATCTACATTGTAACATCCGACCCCAAAACAAGGTCAAACCAACCTGTAAGTGTCATCAGCATAATGCCAAATCCTTCCCAAGTCAGATTTAGGCAACATTGATATCTAACTACAAATACATCCAGCATTGCAGACATACCAGCCACAAACTGCAAATGTAACAATATAAGTATGAAACACATACTTATAAAGTAACAAAGCTGTAACTGCAACTGTAGGACCCAATTTCAAATCTGACCCTATGACAACAGAGGTTTTTCAATGATGCAATTTCCAATAACATGTATCAAGAAACTCATGTAAGGAAATCACCTATAAAAACTAAAGATGCAATCAAAACATACATCAATAGTTTCCGTGACTCAATCTTGACTAAATCAAGATGAAATAGGTGCCAAAAGATAAGTCTTATTAAGAAACTTTCTTAATGGCAGTAAAAACAAAAGATTTTGTTCTATCCCAAACCTTTTGATTACCAAACCCCCAACAGGACAGACAGACCCACATTGAGTCAAACTGTTGTCCAAAGAGGCTAAGAGCTGGCATGACCACAGGCTTAATTGCAGTAGGCCCATCCAAAGCAAACTGGATCTGGCAATTGATGGGGCCAGCGTTACTTGTGACCAGTTTTCCTTATAACTAAAGGAAGAATATGTCCAAGCATTAATGTCACTCCTTTACCATGACTCTGTAATCCACAGAGACAAAGACCACTGACTCAGTTGCAGTAATTGCAGTAGGCCCATCTGAAGCCAACTGGTTCATGGCCAAAAAAGCAGTCAATGGGCCAAAGTTACTTGTGACCCATTCTCCCTATAACTAAGGGAAGGGTCCAAACATGAATGTCACTACTTTACCTGAAGCCAAGACCAAAGACTGTCTTGAAAGGTAATAACTTCAAGAAAGCCTTCCTCACAAGATCAAAGGTTGTCTGATAAGAGCATGTAGGACCAATGACAAAATCCAAACATTGGTTTGTCTCTTACTAAAAGTTGTTAATGTCTTATTTATCTCAACTTTTAGATACTTCTTGACCCTTTTGGCCCCAAACCATCCGCAATTGCTGTTCTATAGCCCACAATAATGGATGGTATTAGGATGTTTCCTTAAACTAGTATTTCAGGAAATTTGCTCCATGTGGAATGGTACCTGGCTCTCTTCACACCACTTCCCAAAAAAGAACAATTGATTTTCAGATTCTCCTTGAGGAGTGCTCCTTCATTGTTTCACCACTTCCTCTGGGAATCTTCCATAATCTTCATGCCTGACGTCCAGATGCCAAACATGAAGATTCAAGTAAACTAGATTGTTGTGAAGTCTGTTGCTGAATGGTTGAGTCAACAGATTTACCCCCAAGGGAAGTCTTAGAAGAAGTTTTGTGGACAGATTCATCAGATACCAAAACTAAAAAATCCCTGGCCACCCAATCATGATGATTCTGCACCTATAGGTGGTCATCTGTTGAATCACCTGAGGGATGAGGGCCACTGGACATAACTGACCAGACCCTCCCCAGAGATGTTCAATGCATCTGTTTCCCAAGACTGACTGTCTGGGACATGAGACATATACATGTTACAACACCTGCAGGACCAAGACTCTGGGCAAAAACACATGTCTGTACAGACCTTCACAAGAGATGTTGAAGCACCTGTTTTCAGAGCCTGACAGCAGAGCTACATGGGAAGCTTGTGATTCATCTTGTTGCAAACACATCAACCACTGATTGACGGGAGCAATGTCTAAAATGATTGAAAACCTGACGATTCATAGCCCCTTTGGTCTGAAATAACTTATCTTCCTAGAACAAGGAATCTGCCAAAACATGTAGATTCCCTGGGATGTACTTCCCTGAATCAGAATCATTCTCGCATTGGAACATAGGCAACCACTAAAGAATTGTCTGTGAAAATCAACTGATTTCAACTCAGAAGCTGATTTCTGAATCATTTTAAGGTAACAACATAGCTTCCAGCTGTATAATGTTATGTTATGAGAAGTCTTGACTCTTCCTGATTCCACAGACCAATGGCTGTGGATGACTCAAGAAAGCACCCCAACCCATTAGGGAAGCTTCTGTGAATGGAGAGAAAACTGTGCTCCTGAAGGAGTGGTGAGTCCTCCTTCAAAATTGAACTATTAGTCCACCAGTGAAGATGATCCCTGAACCAAAGACCCAAGAAATGGGATATCCAGAAACTGAAGATATCAGCAGTGTTTCCAGATACCATTGGAATGACTTCATGTGCAGATCACCCAATGGTATAGTCTTCTCCATTGAAACCATGCTTTCATAGTGACATGAGCTTCCCTGGAGATAAGTGAGAAGCTTTCAACATGGTAACTGTCTTTCCAAGAAGACAATAGATTTCCTTTGAGTTGGGAAGACTAGACCTACCCCGAGGTAACTTTGATTAATGGAGTTGGAAATAAATCTGATTTTTAGAAATTTGTGATCCAACCCAGGCTCTCGACAAGATGCACCCCCAGTGGGTGTATCCCTGGCATTGCTGTTTTGAATTTGTTGTCATTAGCCAACCGTCTATATACTGGCGAATACTGATGCCTTCTGCGAGAGCCATCAGCCTCAACTCTTTTACTACCTTGGTGAACTTTAGACAAAACTGTAGCAATACTGAAGGGTAAGGCAGTGAACTGGTAGAATGTGTAGCCTCCAATGAAGCGAAGATACTTGTTAGCTGAGTCTACCGGTGACGAGTGTGTACCCATAAGGTCGAGTGAAGTCATCCACTCGCCTTCTATAGACGAATTCCAAATATGAAACATTCTATAATAAGTAAGGTACATGCAAGCTCATTTACCTGACCTTAACAACTACTGGCTGCCATTTCTTCCTTGCTTGTCACAAGAAATAAACTGTAAAACTGAAGCGATGTGACACTGGTGGTCGATCATTCCATAAACAGCTTCTATCAAAACTGCTGTTTCTCTCGTTTTTTTTGTTGTTTTTTTTTACTTCTGCCAACCTCACTTCTGAAAGGTCTGGCTGAATATTATCCTGTTACCAAGACTTGTATACTACCAAAAACTGGGCAAAGGTTCCCTGAAACCACAGGAAGCCACCTACCATCCCTGCTTCCATAGGGCCTTTAAAAGTAAGCTCCTCTCCCCCTTTTAACGCTGAGGAGTAGGAGGCACTTGTAACTCTATTCCAGAGTAACTGTCATGATAGGGACCAAAAAATCTGCCCAGAGGCCTGATGTCCCTTTATTAGTCTAGACTAGGAGCATGCTCACTTCTAGACTTACTAATCATCCTTATTCCATGAAAACACTATATACAAATCCTCTGAACATCTGATATGTCCAGCAAGAGAACCTCATTAGAAGTGAAGAAATGCATTGTAGGTTGCTAAAGGCATTCTAAGTTACATCCTTCCTGCCGAGTCACATATTCTTAGACATGGTCAAAACTCCAACAAGAAGATTAGAACCCACACTAGTGGACTGGAAATGCAAACACATTGCATACTGTCCAAGGCTTATAAGACTACAACAGCACATGCTGATCCTTTAGGCCCCCTAAATTAGAAATAATAGTAAGGAAGCACAAACTTCTTCCTGCATAACTGCTCTTGCAAACACCAGAGGTTTCAAATGCCCTGAAAACCCCAAAGACAGACCACATTCAATGCTGCCTGTTCATCCAAGGAATGTGGAAATTCCATGATCTAGGTAAATGTGACCAAAATGAGGGAGCATTCACACTGCCTGTGACTGTTATATCAATAACTGGCCACTTAATAATATTCAGCAAACTCTGAAGAAATAAGGACTAGGTTCTTTGTATTCTTGGGATGAATCACCAATCGCCATCACCTGATAACAGGATTCTAAACCTTTTGAGAGGTATAGAAACCCGAGTTTACTCTAAAGTCTTGTCCAAAAATCATTGAATCAAAAGCCTTTACTTGTAGATATGAATGACGCTCCCCCTCATCTGACAACCCGAATCCAAACCTTTTGGGAGGTATAGAATACTCGATTGTGCCTAAATGACGTCATGCAGGTAGTCATGCACTTCCTCCAGGAAGTGTTTTGACTGGACCTCGACGGAAGAGTTTCCCGAAGAGGTAGTCTTCACTCCATTCAAAACTCCTCCACAGTGCAGTGTCCACGGCAACTTAAATGGCTGCCCCAAGGGAGATTCCTTCTACTGTATTGCCGACAATCTATTCGATTGGCATGCACACTGTGATAAAGTTGCTTTCAACGCCTGGCTATAAGAACTCAAACGTGAACAGCAATAATGGCCACTCGAATTGTCATTCTCATCCAACATGGCATCGTCCAGATCGCTTCTGTTATTGAAGCGTACATTCTTCCTAGATATGTATGCTGCAAATTTATAGCTTCCAACGTCCAGCAAACTGAACCAAACGACTGGCAAGCTATATAAATATTATTATTGTTGCATTATGACCTTCTTTATGTTGATTTATTTCCTAGAGGTTGACGATGATAGAACCTCGATGTCCCATCCAAAAGTCCTTTATTTGCATAATAATGACCTTCTTCTTCGAGGACAAATATTTATTATATAAGTTCTGTAACATATACCAGTGAATATGAAGTGAAATTCACTGTAAAAAACTTCTACTAATTCCCAAAGACGTCCAAACTGTTGATGGCCAACAAAAATAATGAAGTAAACAATGTGGTCATGTGACCTAATTGGCGGGAGGACGGACTACTGTAACCCAATGGCTTGGTTAAGGTTGTTATATAACCTTAAAAATCGCATCTCTGCGTTGGCCATTGGGTTGGATGGCTCCAACAAATAGCTACTGTTAGGAAATGGTAAGGGTATTTCGCTATAAAATAGAAAATTTAATTAGTAAATTAAATTTTTATAACTTAATATCTTACCTAACAGACTATTGCCATAGGTCCAGCATAAGCCGATCCCGACAAACATCAGAAAAAGACGTTGTGAGTCTCCTCCAGTGGAACCAGCCTTAATGCTGCCCCCACTCGCTAGGGGGCTAGTGATCCCTATACTCACCAGGTGGCTAGTGACGTCACTTTCCTTTTTTTTTGTTTGAAAATGTTGACCCTTATGGACCCCAGTAAGGTAAAAATGTGGGGTTGGAGAATGGAACTCCCCTGTCTAAGATATTAACTTATAAAAATTTAATTTACTTATTAAATTTTCTCTTTTATTGCATTAATATATCTTATCTAACAGACTATTGCCAGAATAACTACCAAGAGGATGGTGGGTAGCTTACTGGAGGGACAAGATAGAACTCTAGGGAGGAATCAGTCAAAATAGTCTCCCTTATCAGGTCCTGGGTCTGACCAGCTACCGGACCAGACACAACCTCCCCCACACACACCCCGTTTTTCTCCCCTAGAATGGGAAGAGAGGGGAGAAAGGAGTTTACTCCCTAGGAATTCATACAGGAAGATCAGGGAAACACAGACAGAACTTCTAATTCCCAGACTAGCAAGATGGAGAGGTTCTGTTGCAATGAAAACATGGCCTGGGGAAGGGAAAAACATTCTACGGTGGCCTACAGAAAGTACCTCCTCGAATATCTGAAACAAATACAATGGGTGGTAAAAAATAAACCCAAGTGGGCAGCAGTCACCTGAAGGAACTTGTTTTTCCATGGCAGTGAGGAGTCTATCAGGGACTATGAACTGCCTCATTCAATTTCCCCACTTAAACAGGTTCCCCATTTTTGGTGTTCAGGGCATCCCATCTCTTTGGAGTGGGTCTGACCGAACTTTATTTCTAAGTTGTACTGATCAATTCTGGTATTTTCAATTTGAAATTTTTGGAACTTCAGGAACATGTTCAGGGAGGTGACGTCTAGAATTGAGTGCCACTTGTGGGTTTGGAAACGAAGAAGATGTGGTTATACAAGGCCGGAGAGGATTAAATCATGTCTATGGCCTGTTTGTCTAAAGGAAATGTAAAGCCTCCAGCAGGTAACTGTTCCCGCAGATGTTTGCATATCCACTTTTGACAATTGGGTTTCTAATTAAGGGAGGTTTGACCTTGAAGGGAAGGTTGTCACTCTTTCTGAGAATGGACACTATTCTGGGGCTAACACCACTGGAGACCAAAATTTGCCAGAAATCTTTCAGAAGTTCGCCCACAGGTAGATTTTGGACACCAATGTGGACATTTTCTATGGGTGGACCTGAACACAAGTGATTTACAAAAAAAGCATGATTTACAGGCTTTATTAACACTTTCAGAACACTGATCAACAACACTTGCATGGAAAATCTCAGTACACTCCACAGTCTTAGTTGGAAACTGAACTGACACTATAATTGTCATTTATTTTGCTTGTTCTTTCCTCTGGAAGAGCCACCTCCATGCTTTGGAGCACCAGATCCCCTGTTTCTGCCCCTGGTGAAGTTGGATTTGCCTCACACTGCAATGTCCTCAGCTTCGGCAATAACTGCATCCGGGAAGAGAGCTGAGTAGTGAAGATGGCTATTCCTGAATGAACACCAGTATCAGGCTAGACCCCAGGCTTGAGGTATTACAGGTATGAGTCCTGACGCAGGAGGGTCATGCTTGCAGTCTGAACAAAGAGAGTGTCTGCCATGTGCTGCATGGATTTTCCTGCCACAAAGTTGACATTCTACTGGAAGGCAGTAAATCTTTAAGGAATTTCTCAGCCTTTTGTCAGGAATTTCCTTTTCCTATCTTACCAAATATGAGTCTAAGAGTGTCTTGGACTTACTCTGGGACTTTATTAACGCATCTACTAAATTTGCAGCTTGGTTACACAGCTGTCGATTCCTTGGGTGATTTCTCCCACTAGTCACTTATGAAAGAGGCCTGGAGTCAGGAGAGACATTATTCAGTGGGGAGGTGTTGCCGGACCATTTGTTTGATTGACTTCCCTGGTGGAGGACCATTTGTTTGACTGATTTCTCTGGTCAAGTAACTGATGGATCCGGTCCAGGGTGCATAACATACCATCCTGCTTGAGATTTAGGTTTGATGCCATAATTGAAGTAAATCACAAGACTGACGATATCTCTGGAACATTAGCAGATAGCCTTGGGGTCACCTGTTAAACAAATGACCCAATGGCATTGTCTTCTCCATTGAAGCCAACCAGATAAATGGCTTGCTTGGAAACCATTAACTCTCGAATGTGTTTTGTCTTGAGTAAAAAATCTGATCTCCTAATAACTCCTGCTCCAACCCTGGCTTTAGACAAGATGAACCAATCCTAGGCACGGTCTTTTTTTCTTTTTTTTTTCTGTGTACCAAACGTCTATAAACTGGTGAACCCAATGCCTTCTATTGCAGCCACATCAGTTTCACTACCCTTTGATACCATCGCAAAGTCGAAACATGCCGTTTCAAAGGGCAAGGCAATGAAAAGGTCTATATACTGGTAAAGCATGATGCGTTCTTTTATATCCACCAGTCTCACCATCTACTAACATAGTAAAAGGCAGTGAACTGGTATGACCTGTCATAAACACTGAAGTGAAGATAAAAATCCGCGTAAATCCGGCTACGAAATAGTGCAACTGTAAGGAAACGAGTGAACAGACCCATTAACTTACTAGTAACAAATTGCATATATCCCAATATTTGTGAAATTAAGGTACATGTAAAGGCTTGTTTACCTGACCTCTATTAAAGGTAGTAGATCAACCCAAAGTAGGTGAAGGACATATTTAGAAGAAATTGCCTATCTGTAACACTTTTAGAAATAAAAGACATTTACTCATTTTAGTGGCCATTACTCTGCTATCCAAAGAGCTACAGTTCTGCAACTTCACTATGTGGTAGATCGCCCAAAAGTCGGTGAAGGACTTACTTAGTAGAAATTGTCTATGTCCAATACTTTTAAAGATAAAAGACATTTACTCATTTAAGTACCTGTTACTCAGCTATGCAAAGAGCAATAGATCTGAATCTTCACTATAAGGTAGATCACCCAAAAGTAGGTGAATGACTTATTTAGAAGAAATTGCCTATCTGTAATACTTTTAGAGATAAAAGACATTTACTCATTTTAGTAGCTATTACTCAACTAGCCAAAGAGCTACAGTTCTGCAACTTCACTATGTGGTAGATCACCCAAAAGTAGGTGAATGACTTATTTAGAAGAAATTGCCTACCTGTATTACTTTTAGAGATAAAAGACATTTACTCATTTTAGTAGCTATTACTCGGCTATCCAAAGAGCAACAGTTCTGCAACTTCACTATGTGGTAGATCAGCCAAAAGTAGGTGAATGACTTATTTAGAAGAAATTGCCTACGTGTTATACTTTTAGAGATAAAAGACATTTACTCAGGTAAATTGCAAATTTAATAAGTAAATTAAATTTTATAAGTTAATACCCTATCCAATGGACCAATGCTTATCCGGCTCGCCAAACGTCAGAAAAAGACGTCCTGTGTCTCCACCGGCTAAGCCGGCCCAGCACTGTGCACTCGCCAGTTGGCGTGCAGTACTTCCTTCCTGTCTAGACAGAGTGACATCATAGCATCGTTTTTGTTGTCTAAACTTATTAGGCCCCTAGTAAGCTGATAGCGGGGTCGGTGGGAGGGTCTTGTGTGTCCATTGGATAGGGTATTAACTTATAAAAATTTAATTTACTTATTAAATTTGCAATTTTATTGCGTTAATACATCCTATCCAATGGACCAATGCTGAATAACTACTGCTTGGTCGGCGGGTAAGTTACTGGGGACTTACATGAACTCAGATACGAACTAACAAATTTCTCCAAGCCCGGGTCCGTCCTGAAGATGAGTAACCCTTACGGCTAAAGTCGATTAACTGAGACCGGTTAAATACGGTCCAAACCGACTTACCTCCCCCCCCCCCTTTTTTAACAGACCTGCTCTGAGGTAGGGGAAGAGAGGGATGAGTTCAGTCCCATAGAAATAAACCTCCCGAAGGAAGCACGTCAGAGTTTTTAAAATTTTTTTTTATAACATATATACAATATATACAATGTACAGCTATTTACATATGTACAGATCTCCTCTATTTCTGGGCTACTGGTGGATCTGTTGAGCAGCCACTACTGGGCCCAGATGGTAGAGCTCTGAATCAGCCCAAGCCACATCCTTCAGATAAAATTGTGTGAAGGTGTTGTGTGATTTCCAGTGGCAAGCAGCTAAGATTTGTTCCAAGGAGACTCCCGATTGGAAAGCCTTAGAAGCGGCAAAGGCCCTTACATCATGGGCTTTGACCTGATGTAAGGTGTGGGCCTCTTGATCTGAGAGCTCATAACACAGGATCACAGTCTGTTTGATCCATGAGGAGATAGTGGCAGGTGAGATGTCTCTGTCGAAGCCTTTCTTGAAGGAGACAAAGACTAACTCCTTGTTCTGCCTGAGGTCTGAGGTCCTGTCCAAGTAGTAGTGTAGAGCTCTAACCAGACAGAGGGATCTATCAGACTTGAGGGACCTATCCAGAGTTGGTGCCAGGGCTGGTATAACCACTGGGGCCACACTGTCTGGACCCTCTTTGGCCAGCTGGTTCTTTGAAAGAAAGCTGGGTGATGGATACAGAGACACCTTGGACCAGTCCGACTGGTGCCTGATGTTCTTGTTCTGCCAGGCATGAATCTCACTTCTGCGTTTACCAGAACCCAATGCTACGAGGAAGACTGTCTTGAAGGTCAGACACTTCAATGAGGCTTCCTTGATCGGTTCAAAGGGGGGCTTAGTCAGCTGGTGTAAGACCAGTGACAGGTTCCAAGAAGGGATACCCCGTCTGCCCTTGGGTCGGTCTCTATGGAAGCTATCCAGGAGACGAGTGAGATTTTCATCTTTGCTGACGCTGAGGGTTGAATTACCCAGTTTATCAGCGATGGCTGACCTGTAACCATCAATGGTGCTGGGTTGTAACTTCCTGTCCTCAAAGAGATACAGAAGGAAGTCAGCAACTGATTTCACAGGGGGTGCCCTGAAGTCCACCTGATTAGTGACGCACCACTTTGTAAAAATGGCCCACTTTGTCTCATAGATCTGGTTGATCCTCTTTGAGGAGCCTCAATCCTTGTTGCCACTGCTTTAGAGAAGCCTTGTTCTTTGATTGCAGTGGCTCTAGGAGCCATGCATGGAGATTTAGACTCGTCAGATTTCTGTGAGGGATCTGATTGAAAGGTTGAGTTAGCAGGTTGGATATGTTGGGAAGGCTCAACGGTATCTGACTGGACATGGTCACTAGGTCCCAAAACCAGGGCATGTTGGGCCATCCTGGAGCAATCAGTATCATTCTTTTGCATGGGGAATCCCACAACTTCTCCACCACTTTGCCCAGAATGGCTACCGGTGGGAAGGCATATACATCCAGATCCTCCCATGGTAGACTGAGTGCATTGACTGCAGTAGCTAGGGAGTCGGGTACTGGAGATACGAACAGGGGCAACTTGTTGTTGAATCTTGTGGCAAAGAGGTCTACTTGAGGCCGGTGCCACCTGTTGCATATGGTCTGAAAAACCTCTGGGAGGAGAGACCATTCTGTTTGAATAATCTGGCCTAGCCTGGACAGTTTGTCCGCTACCACGTTCAGTCGGCCAGGAATGTGTCGTGCTTTGATGGTCACCTGTCTCCTGGTGCACCAAGTCAAAATTCTCCACAGAAGGGCACACAGTGGTCCTGACCTCATTCCCCCTTCCTTGTTTATGTAGGACACTACTGTAGTGTTGTCGGTTGCTATTAGAACTGTTTTGTCGGTACAGAGGTCCTGGAACTCTACCAAGGCCAGAAAGACCGCTTTCAGTTCCAGATAGTTTATGTGCAGATTGCTTTCTGGAATGGACCAACACCCTCTTGCTGTGTGCTCGTCTAAGTGAGCGCCCCACCCTTCCTTTGATGCGTCTGTAAATATTTGCAGAGCATGTTGTATGGGGTGTAATGGTTGGCCTTGGAGCACATTGCTCTCCTCCAGCCACAATTGTAGGTGAGGGTGAAGGGTTCTGGGTATTGGGATGACCTTCTCCAGTGATTGTGGTACCCGCCAGTTGTTTTTGAGGTGCCACTGGATGGGCCTCATATGTAACCGACCTAGGTATACTTGCTTTTCTGTGGCAGTCAATAATCCTATCAGGGACATGAACTGCCGGACCGGACATGTCGGTAGTAGCAGCAGTGATTGTATCTTTATCTGTAGACTCTGCCACCGGTCCGGTGTGGGTCGGACCCGGCCTGACCGGAGGTCGAACTGGTAGCCCACAAAGTTGAAGATTTGCTTTGGGATCAGTTCTGATTTCTCTAAATTGACCACCCAGCCAAGGTTTCGGCACATTTGTACTAGAGCTTGGGTATGCTGGAGACAAACTTGGTGGGATTTGGCCCTCACCAACCAGTCGTCTAGGTACTGGTGGATCCTTATACCCTTGTGTGTGGCCATCAGTTTCACTTCCTTTGCGACCACAGTAAACTCCAAGGGTGCTGTGGATAGTCCGAACGGAAGGGCCTTGAACTGATATGTCCGACCTCGGACATGAAATCTCAAGTATTTCCTGGACTGTTCCTGTATTAGAATATGGAAATAGGCGTCCTGAAAATCTATGGATGTGACCCATTCACCTTGTTGGAGTGAGGACCTGATGGTTTCCGGTGTCTCCATTTTGAATTTCTCCACCTTGAGGAAGAGATTTAGTTTGCTGAGGTCTAAGATAGGTCTCCACCTGTTGTTTGGTTTGGGAACTAGAAAAAGTCGGTTGAAAAACCCTAGAGACCTTGGATTTTGAACTAGTTCCACTGCATTTTTGTCGATAAGCTGATGTAATGCCTCCATCAGGTACTTGTCCCTGTGAGGATTGACATAACAACTTACGACTGTGGGATATCTTGTTAGTCTGGGCCGGATCCGGAAGGGGAGGGGGTAACCCTCTCTCAAAATTTGTACTACTTTCGGACCGGCTCCCAGCTCCAGCCAGACTTGCCAAAAGTTCTGAAGTCAAGCCCCTACAGGTAAAGTTGTGGCAACATTTTTTACATTTGTTACAGTTTGGGCACAAGACAATTGAGTGACACAAGAAACACCTTTCACATATTTTACTGTATGACTTTTTTGGAAGGGATGACAGTCTGCTACCCCGGGACTTATTTCTTTCTTTTGCGAAAGCCCGGGGGCAGTATGAGCATCATTCACAACATTTAACTTTACAAAAGTGTTTAGGCATTGTCTCTCTACTGTAACTGGGCTCCCGGCCAGCAGTACTTCCTGTGAATTGAACACACATTGATTGTCATTTATAGGACTGCTGGCCCTTGGCTGGTCGCGAGGAATAGTAGGAGGCCTTGCCCCTGCCTCTCTTGCTTTGTCCTCTGTATCCCACGTTCTTCCACGCTGGTCGTTCAGACTTTTTATTGTCTGATCGTTTCTCAGGACGCTCATAAGGGTGGAAGCGAGCTTTCTTTCCCGTGTGAATCTGTCCCTTCGATTCAAAGTTGGCTATTTCCTGCTCTGCCTGTTTTAAGGCTTCCTCTGGGAAAAGTGTAGCCATGTTAAGAGGAGCGGTCCTGAGTGCAGCCAAGGTGTCCGGTTTAATGCCGGCCTTGAGGTGTGATAAATACGCATCTCTTCTGGTCAGAGTAGAATTGGCCACCGTGACGAAGACAAAGTCTGTGAGGTGTTCAAAGGTCTTGGCCATAGCTTGGGTGATACCCGAGTTAAAGTCCAGAAGGAATTGCAATTCCTCAGCAGCACCGGATACTTTGGTTGAAGATTTGCCCTTGCTAAGTTCTAACTTAATAGTCTTTAACTGTGACCTCATATTGTCTTGCACTTTGTACAGGCATCTATTGAATGCTGCTGCCTGGTTGCACATAGTGGATGCCTCACGAGCTGCCTTTTCCCAACGTCGTAGATTGTCCTGAGAAATCTGACGTGAAGGGGGAGGTGTAGAGGCGATGCCGGCTGCTCTGGCAATCCTGCTGTATGTGCTATTTACTTTGGAGGAGTCGGTATTCCAGAAAGACACTGACTTGCCAGAAGAAACCTTGTGTGGATCCGATGCTAAACCATACCATTTCTGTTGTGATCTGGCCGGTCGTACAAATTGGTCTTTTAGTAAACCACCCGCTTCTGAACTGCGAGACGGGTAGCCTTCCACCAAGGTCAGGTTGAGTTTACCCATTTTCTTGTAAAGCCACTCATCCGTGGGCATTTTGACCGACACCTTCCCTGTAGGTTGTGTCCTTGGTCCGGCAAAGGGGTTGTCGTCTGAAGTAGACGTTGTGGTATCAATATCCGGAATGTCTGTCCACCCCATGTAGGACCTGATCCCTCTCATTGTCTCCCTATAATTTTGGTCTTCTGAGAGGGTCTGGTCAGGGTCAGCAACAGTGGCATCCGGGTCCTGGTCGGACAATTCCCCCTCTTCTGCAAATATGTCGACCGGTGGTCAGTCGGAAAACTCAGAGTCGGAATCAGTGTCCATGGAGGCTGAGTCATGTTGTCCGGCCGGTACTGAAGACGATTTACTGGAAACCTGAAGAATAGGTGAGTCGGTTCCAGGTAAATCTGCGTGTTGGTCGGTGTGTGGTTTGTCTTTAGGCAATTTGCTGGTCGATTGGCCCTTGGGACCAATCTGAATATCACCATGCAAATCTGAAGACTTCTTCATAGTAGATGTATGCGATTTGTCCGCTGCCTGTCTCTGTGGAGAGTGGTCGGTGCTGGACAAATCTGATGCTGGAAGTTTATGAGTCGGTCGGATGAAAGGATCCGAAGATCTAACAACACCAACTGGTGGGGTATGCGTCGGTGTGACCTTAACCGGAGCAAATGTCGGTTCCTGTCTGTCCAGTGTTTTTGCAATCAGAAGAGCTTCCAATCTATTAAACCTCTCCGACCATTTAAGGTCTAGGTCGTCAATCCTGGCTTCTGCTGAGGATTTGTGAGATAGAGGTGGCGATTTAGAAGGCTTTTCTTCACCGGACTTGTGATATTTAGCGGAAGTTTTCTTTTCCTGAGCGTTGGGTTTCTTCTTTTTCTTATCAGAGCTCAAACCCGGGGATTTCACTACCCCTTGGCCGTCCACTGCTCCTACTACCGTCACAGAGGACGGGTCAATGAGAGAGGAACTGAGTCTTTGCTAGGTGTATCGGAAGACTTTTTAAGATCTTGCTTTTCTTTCTTAAGCCTATAGCTAGGCGTGGACAACTGTAAGCGTTGTTCTTCCGTAAGGGAGTTACAAGCAGGGCAGTCATTATGTGATATATAAGGATCTGATCCTTTACTTTTTTCTCTACATCTAGCGCAGAAACTATGGCTGTTGAAACTGGCCATGATATGTCCACAGCTCCCATGTTTCTGGCTAGGAGAAGACATAATGAACTGGTAAACTTGCGAAAATAAGTTACAAACGTTCTATGAACTCCCACAACAATGTTTATATAACTTCCGAAATACTTCTTGAAGATAAAGTGACAATATTTCACAAAATAATTTGCTGTAAAAAAACTCTGTGTACACAATGCACGCGCCAAACGAAAAAGATGCTATGACGTCACTCTGTCTAGACAGGAAGGAAGTACTGCACGCCACCTGGCGAGTGCACAGTGCTAGGCTGGCTTAGCCGGTGGAGACACAGGACGTCTTTTTCTGACATTTGGCGAGCCGGTCCGCGCCGACCGGATAAGCATTGGTCCATTGGATAGGATGTATTAACGCAATAAAATGACTTATTTAGAAGAAATTGCTACCTGTAATACTTTTAGAGATAAAAGACATTTACTCATTTTAGTAGCTATTACTCAACTATCCAAAGAGCTACAGTTCTGCAACTTCATTATGTGGTAGATCAGCCCAAAGTAGGTGAATGACTTATTTAGAAGAAATTGCTTATCTGTAATACTTTTAGAGATAAAAGATATTTACTCATTTTAGTAGCTATTACTCAGCTATCCAAAGAGCTACAGTACTGCAACTTCACTATGTGGTAGATCACCCAAAAGTAGGTGAATGACTTATTTAGAAGAAATTGCCTACCTGTATTACTTTTAGAGATAAAAGACATTTACTCATTTTAGTAGCTATTACTCGGCTATCCAAAGAGCAACAGTTCTGCAACTTCACTATGTGGTAGATCAGCCAAAAGTAGGTTAATGACTTATTTAGAAGAAATTGCCTACGTGTTATACTTTTAGAGATAAAAGACATTTACTCATTTTAGTAGCTATTACTCAGCTATCCAAAAAGCTACACTTCTGCAACTTCACTATGTGGTAGATCACCCAAAAGTAGGTGAATGACTTATTTAGAAGAAATTGCCTACCTGTATTACTTTTAGAGATAAAAGACATTTACTCACTTTAGTAGCTATGACTGAGCTATGCAAAGAGCTATAGATCTGAAACTTCACTATGTGGTAGATCACCCAAAAGTAGGTGAATGACTTATTTAGAAGAAATTGCCTATCGGTAATACTTTTAGAGATAAAAGACATTTACTAATTTTAGTAGCTATTACTCAACTATCCAAAGAGCTACAGTTCTGCAACTTCACTATGTGGTAGACCAGCCCAAAGTAGGTGAATGACTTATTTAGAAGAAATTGCTTATCTGTAATACTTTTAGAGATAAAAGACATTTCCTCATTTTAGTAGCTATTACTCAGCTATCCAAAGAGCAACAATTCTGCAACTTCACTATGTGGTAGATCACCCAAAAGTAGGTGAATGATTTATTTAGAAGAAATTGCCTATCTGTAATACTTTTAGAGATAAAAGACATTTCCTCATTTTAGTAGCTATTACTCAGCTATCCAAAGAGCAACAGTTCTGCAACTTCACTATGTGGTAGATCAGCCAAAAGTAGGTGAATGACTTATTTAGAAGAAATTGCCTACGTGTAATACTTTTAGAGATAAAAGACATTTACTCATTTTAGTAGCTATTACTCAGCTATCCAAAAAGCTACACTTCTGCAACTTAACTATGTGGTAGATCACCCAAACGTAGGTGAATGACTTATTTAGAAGAAATTGCCTACCTGTATTACTTTTAGAGATAAAAGACATTTACTCACTTTAGTAGCTATGACTGAGCTATGCAAAGAGCTATTGATCTGAAACTTCACTATGTGGTAGATCACCCAAAAGTAGGTGAATGACTTATTTAGAAGAAATTGCCTATCGGTAATACTTTTAGAGATAAAAGACATTTACTGATTTTAGTAGCTATTACTCAACTATCCAAAGAGCTACAGTTCTGCAACTTCACTATGTGGTAGACCAGCCCAAAGTAGGTGAATGACTTATTTAGAAGAAATTGCTTATCTGTAATACTTTTAGAGATAAAAGATATTTACTCATTTTAGTAGCTATTACTCAGCTATCCAAAGAGCAACAGTTCTGCAACTTCACTATGTGGTAGATCACCCAAAAGTAGGTGAATGACTTATTTAGAAGAAATTGCCTATCTGTAATACTTTTAGAGATAAAAGACATTTCCTCATTTTAGTAGCTATTACTCAGCTATCCAAAGAGCAACAATTCTGCAACTTCACTATGTGGTAGATCAGCCAAAAGTAGGTGAATGACTTATTTAGAAGAAATTGCCTACGTGTAATACTTTTAGAGATAAAAGACATTTACTAATTTTAGTAGCTATTACTCAGCTATCCAAAGAGCAACAATTCTGCAACTTCACTATGTGGTAGATCAGCCAAAAGTAGGTGAATGACTTATTTAGAAGAAATTGCCTACGTGTAATACTTTTAGAGATAAAAGACATTTACTCATTTTAGTAGCTATTACTCAGCTATCCAAAAAGCTACAGTTCTGCAACTTAACTATGTGGTAGATCACCCAAAAGTAGGTGAATGAGTTATTTAGAAGAAATTGCGTGTATGCAATACTTTTACAGATAAAATGTATTTACTCATTTTAGTAGCTATCAGTGTGCTATGCAAAAAGCTATAGATCTGCAACTTCACTATGTGGTAGATCACCCAAAAGTACGTGAATGACTTATTTAGAAGAAATTGCCTACCCATAATACTTTTAGAGATAAAAGACATTTACTCATTGTAGTAGCTATTACTCAGCTATCTACTCACTTAGCTATTGACCTAGATCTGCAAAAGCAACAAAAATATAAAGGACACAGGAAAGTAAGCTTATCAAAAACTAGATGAATAACAAATGAAAAGATCTGCCTAACTTTAATACTTGTGAAGGTATTTGACATTTATTTCCATCATAATTTTGCTACAAATAAGGAAATGGCTATTGCTCACTTATGACATGAAATGGAACCCCAAACGATTTGCCATCTTATAGTTAAGGAAAAAGTAGCTGAACAAATTATTTTGTGAAAATACTGTAACTGCAGTAGTTTTTGAGTTATAATGGATTTACTGAACAGTCAGAATTTCAAAGTAGCTATTACTCAGCTATCCAATGTGCAACAGGTCTGTAACTTTTCTATCTCATAGCTTATCAAAAACTACATGAATAACATATTTGAAAATATTTCTCTAAACTTGAATACTTTTGAAGATATTTGAAATTTACTTACGTTGTTATTTTGCTACAAATAAGGAAATAGCTATTACTCACCTATGGCATGCAATAGAACCCCAAACTCTATGCCATCTTATAGTTAAGGAAAAAGTAGCTGAACAACATATTTTACGAAAATACTCTTAACTGCGCACTTCCAGTCGGACCTCTTAGCCTGCCATTCAGATTTACTGTCACATTAACCATGTATCACACTTCTTTTGTCAAGATTATGGCCAGGCTATAATTGCCACATGGTGCTGGGGTGCTTCTTTATTGCTAGATCTTGTATACACACTGAATGAAGATTATTCATATAAATGTTAATATCAAAACTTCTTAAAGATCTTATACATTATCTCAGTGTGTTGACAGTTTATTGGAATACACTGACTATTTGCTGCCCAACTTACCTCCCTTACTTACGGGTCGTCGGTTTGACTTTGACCTGACTTTGACCTTGCAGGTCCTTCATCTGTGACCTTTCGGGTTAATTTCATTTCTGGCCTGGTACGGCTTATTATTGGGTTGGCAGATAGATTGGACAGAGTAAATTATTCTAATCAATGAACTCTAAAAATCAGTTATACATTGCTGCCCAATCTGTCTGCCTTTCCTTTTCACTGTCTTGCTTGGCTTGACCTTGCTTTGACCTGTAGGTCTTTGTTACTTGGACCTGACCTTTCATATTCAGCCAGTTTGGCAGGTTGCTTGGCCAGCCTAGGTCACACATGAACATCAATTTAAACTGTACAATTTTAACATGTGCTTTTAAATACATCAAGTAGTTTTACAAAGTTAAAGAATAAAATTTTAAATCCCATGTCCTCTTTCTTTCAACTTACTGGGAACTGTACTCAGCTATGCAATGTGCAACAGGTCTGAAACTTTACTATGTGATAGCTTACCAAAACTAGATGAATAACATGTTGAAAGATTTAACTGTAATACTTTTGAAGATATTTGACATTTATTTATGTCATTATTTTGCTACAAATAAGAAAATAGCTATTACTCACTTATGGCATGCAATGGGACCCCAAACTATGTACCATCTTATAGCTAAGGACAAAGTAGCTGAACAACATATTTGAAGAAAAAGCTGTAATTGCAATAGTTTTTGAGTTATGAGCCCTTTACTCCAAGTAGCCAAGATTGCTATTACTCACTTATCTTTAGACCTAAGTCCATAAAACCAAAAAAATTTTCAAGGGCATGAAAATTCATTGGGACAATTAATTTACAAAAAATCTGTAGCTGTAGTACTTTTGGAGAAATCTGCGTGACTAACTAACGCAAGCACGCATGCACAGGCATCGTTTCATAATCTCCCTCCCGGGATAAAGCCCGGCGGGAGATAATGAAGGAAATAGCTGTTACTCACTTGCATAGTGCAGCAGAGCTCCAAAGAACATACTATCTTGTAGGTTAAGAGAAAGTAGCTGAACAACAAATTTGAAAACAAGAGGAGAGTGCCCGTGAACGGGCACTGTGTCAGCTGACTGAGTGTTTTTGATTTGTGAAGATGATAATGAGAGGAAAGCATTATTATCAGGGAAAGTGCTGTACAGAAGTACAGTAAATGGTAATTGAACAGCATGTTCGAAAGAAATTCCGAAGCTGACAGAAGAAAAGGACAAAAAAGTTGTGCCCTGCAAATGGTATTGTGAAGGAAAGGAACAAGGTAACTGTTTAAGTGTAAAAAGTAGGTTAAAACATATTTAAAGAAATACTGCAAGTGCAATATCCTCGTTCCACCTTGAAGAAGGGGTCCAAGGTCAAATCCAACCACACAAAAACATTCCCAGCCCATGATTTCCTATAGGTTGGTTTACCATCCCAAACCTCTAGGACCGATAATAAGCGAGTTATAAGCACTTTTAAATTTGGCTGTCCTCATTTGACCTAGAAGGAGGGGTCAAAGGTCAAATCTCACCACACCAAAAGATTCCCAGCCCATGATTTCCTACAGGTTGGTTTACCATCCCAAACTTCTAGGACCAATAATAAGGGAGATATAAGCACTTTCCATGACTGACAAAGAAACACCTGTGGCGGCCATCTTGTTTTTCAAAATGAGGCCAAAAATATTCCCAGTCAAGATTTTATAATGAGGAACATATCCTGCGAATTTGAGATCTCTACCTATAATACCCTTAGCTCTAGAGGGCCAACAAAAGTCCTTGTTTAAAGTTGAATAAACATCCCTGGCGGCCATCTTGTTTTTCAAAATGAGGCCAAAAATATTCCCAGGCAACATTTTATGGTTATTAATAAATCCTGCAAACTTGAGAAGGCTAGCTATAATACTTTTTTTGTTAGAGCGGTAATGGTGAAATCTCTCTACACACTGCGGCTATCCAGTGGATACAATGATTTACTCAAACAAGAGGAGAGTGCCCGTGAACGGGCACTGTGTCAGCTGACTGAGTGTTTTTGATTTGTGAAGGTGATTAGAGGACAGAATAATTATCAGGAAAAGGGCTGTACAGAAATACAGTAAATGGTAACTGAACAGCAAGTTCGAAAGAAATTCCGAAGCTGACAGAAGAAAAGGATAAAAAAGTTGTGCCCTGTAAATGGTATTATGAAGGAAAATAACAAGGTAATTGTTTAAGTGTAAAAAATAGGTTAAAACATATTTAAAGAAATACTACAAATGCAATATCCTCGTTCGACCTTGAAGAAGGGGTCCAAGGTCAAATCTAACCACACAAATACATTCCCAGCCCATGATTTCCTATGGTTTACCATTCCAAACCTCTAGGACCAATTATAAATGAGTTATAAGCACTTTTAAGCTTGGCTGTCCTCATTTGACCTTGAAGGAGGGGTCCAAAGGTCAAATCTGACCATACCAAAAGATTCTGAGCCAATGATTTCCTATGGGATGGTTTACCATCCCAAATCTCTGTCACCAATAATAAGCGAGTTGCAGGCACTTTCAATTTTCGCTATCCTCATTTGACCTTGAAGGAGGGTTCCAAGGTCAAATCGGACCATATCAACAGATTCACAGCCCATGATTTCCTGTCTGTTTACCATCCCAAACCTCTGGGACCAATAATAAGCGAGTTATAAGCACTTTTAAGTTTGGCTATCCTTGTTTGACCTTGAAGGAGGGGTCATTGAAGGTCAAATCTGACCACACCAAAAGATTCCCACCCCATGATTTCCTACAGGTTGGTTTATCATCCCAAACCTCTAGGATCAATAATAAGGGAGATATAAGCACTTTTCATGACTGACAAAAAACACCTGTGGCGGCCATCTTGTTTCTCAAAATGAGGCCAAAAATATTCCCAGACAACATTTTATGGTTATTAATATATACTGCAAACTTAAGAAAGCTAGCTATAATATTTTTTTCATCAGAGCAGTAATGGTGAAATCTCTCTCTACACACTGCGGCTATCCAATGGATACAATGATTTACTCAACAGTGAGAACCTGAAAGTAGCTATTGCTCAGCTATGCCATGACATAGAGGTCTGCAATTTCACTATGTTATAGCTGACCAAAAATTCTGTGAATAACATATTTAACAAATTACTCTAAATGTAATAGTTTTCAAGTTACAACTGATTTACTCAACAGTGAGAACCTCAAAGGAACTATTACTCAGCTATGCAATGAGCTACATGTCTGAAATTTTACTATGTTATAGCTAACCCAAAAGTAGGTGAACAACATATTTAAGCAAACTACTGTAAATGCAATAGTTTTCAAGCTACAACTGATTTACTCAATAGTGAGAACCTGAAAATAGCTATTGCTCCGCTATGCCATGAGCTATAGGTCTGTAATTTCACTATGTTATAGCTGACCCAAAAGTAGGTGAACAATATATTTTAACAAAATACTCCAAATGCAATATTTTTCAAGTTATAGCTGATTTACTCAACAGTCAGTACCTGAGAATAGCTATTGCTCAGTTGTGCCATGAGCTATAGGTCTATAATTTCACTATGTTATAGCTGACCCAAAAGTAGCTGAATAACATATTTGCACAAATTTCTGTAAATGCAATAGTTTTCCAATTATAACTGATTTACTCAACAGTGAGAACTTCAAAGTAGCTATTACTCAGCTATGAAATGAGCCACAGGTCTGAAACTTCACAATGTTATAGCTGACCCCAAAATAGGTGAATAACATATTGAAACAAAATACTCTAAATGCAATAGTTTTCAAGTTATAAGTGATTTACTCAACAGTGATAACCTAAAAGTAGCTATAACTCAGCTATGCAATGAGCTACATGTCTGAATTTTTACTGTGTTATAGCTGACCCAAAAGTAGGTGAACAAGAATTCAACAGAATTGTACTGTGTCACCAGCTTTGGTTAAAGACTGAAGCGGATGAAATTCGAAAGGACATAACTTATGCCAGGTAGACAAAAATAGTTGACGTGCAGCATTTTTGCAAATCCAGACCATCTTTCAGAAGGACTGAGTAATGGTGAAGCCCCACCTTGTTGAAAAATATAACTTAAACTGCTAGTCATATGACCATACAAATTAATGCATTGTGCAAGATGTCCTGTCTTGTCTGCTTCCCCTCTTCATGGAGCAAAGGAGGACTTCTATTTGTTCAACTCCTCTCTTCATAGAGGAAAGAAGGGCTTATATTTGTCTGCCATTTTGTGGGAGAGCAAACAAGCAAGATCATTGTCTATCAATTCTGCACTGATAATCCACTAGTAAAGCATGCTCAGCTAGTCATAATACATGTAAATGCATTGTACAAGATGGGTCATGTCTTGTCTGCCTCGTCTCTTCATTGAGGAAAGTAGGACAGCTATTTGTCCAAAATTTTGTGGGACAGCAAACGAGCATTGTCTAATCTTGTGGAGTGTTAGGTCACTTTACCATACAGGTTTCTTCAGGACTTTTTATATGCATAATGGAAAAACAGAAAAAAATTGTTTCCATGGCAACACTAGCTGCCTGATATTGCTGAAGAAGCTAACCAGCTCCTATTCATGCAGGGGTTTGGAATGCAAAAAAATCCACAGGAATAAAAGTCAAAGAAACAGAAAAAAAGTGTTGCCATGGCAACACTTGTTGCCAGGTGTTGCCGAAGAACTAATCAGCTGCAGTCTGTGCAGGGGTATAGAAAGCAAAGAACCCATAAAATATTTATAAGCCCAAGAAACAGAAAAAAGTGTTGCCATGGCAACACTTGTTACCAGGTGTTGCCGAAAAACTAATCAGCCGCAGTCTGTGCAGGGGTATGGAAAGCAAAGAACCCATAAAAATATTTACAAGTCCAAGAAACCCAAAAAAGTGTTGCCATGGCAACACTTGTTGCCAGGTTTGCCGAAAAACTTATCCGCCCCAGTCTGTGCAGGGGTATGGAAAGCAAAGAACCCATAAAATATTTATAAGCCCAAGAAACAGAAAAAAGTGTTGCCATTACCAGGTGTTGCCGAAAAACTAATCAGCTAAAATCAATGCAAGGATTTGGAATGCAAAGCTACCTGAGAAAAAGTTTTAAGCCCAAGAAACATAAAAAAGTGTTGCCATGGCAACACTTGTTGCCAGGTGTTGCCGAAAAACTAATCAGCTCCAATCTGTGCAGGGGTATAGAATGCAAAGAACCCATAAAAATATTTACAAGTCCAAGAAACAAAACTAGATTCCAGTGGCTGGCTTTCACCCAACCACAGAGTCGAATCTTAGGACAGGACTGGGTGTTGAAATTTGTAAACTCTGTATTATTGCCCGCATTTGGAAACCGCTTTCACTGAAGTTTTCAGATTTGTGTCGCGAGATGGGTATTAGTTTATAAATATAAAGGGTCTGTAGATGCGCAGTTTTACAAAGCTGGTTTAAGATGAAAACCACCAGCATATTTCCTGTCCACGGACTTGCCTCATTAATATTAATGAGCAAATATGCGCAGTCACGGCAGTTCTTTGAGGGGTTTTCGTAACAATATTTTACAAGGCTGGTTTAAGATGAAAACTACCAGTATATTTCCTGTTCACGGACTTGCAGTTTGAAATTTGATTTTGAAATGAGAAGATGTATTTCAATTTTGAAGCGTGGATATATAGTACTGTATATGGATATTTTACAGAAGCAAATTGTAAGTATTTAAATAAAATATTCGTGTGTTGCTGGATTATATATATTTGTAAAATATTGTTAGAAACCCCATCGTAGCCTCACGTTTTCATCACTCTGTGGGTGTACAACTACCAGCATTTGATATTTTATTTGTTTTAAATATTGCGAGAAGACAGAGGTGCGGCGACAGTAAAATATTGCTGGATTATATATTTGTAAAATGTTGTTAGAAACCCCATCGTAGCCTCACGTTTTCATTACTCTGTGGGTGTACAACTACCAGCATTTGATATTTTATTTGTTTTATATATTGCGAGAAGACAGAGTGAGGTGCGGTGACAGTAAAATATTGCTGGATTATATATTTGTAAAATGTTGTTAGAAACCCCATCGTAGCCTCACGTTTTCATCACTCTGTGGGTGTACAACTTCGCCTTCTAGTGGTTGAATGTAGAACTACGGAGTTTGAATATTTTCATTGTCTCTGCCAGAGGGGTCCTCGATTTTGATTGGCTGAATGACAAATGTGTAGTACTACCGTGACGTCACTTCATTCATTAATTTCTTTGCGGTTTATTTGTTTGACAAATAATTGAGTACACGTAGATGGGCAGACAGCAATTTTACATTAACAGTGACTGCGTGATAAACCCTGCAGACGAATAAATTAATTGGGGTTTAAGGTCTAGAAACCAGCAGACGAAACCGTTAAAAAAAGACTCGTTCGAGTAGGCCATTACAATGGCAAACACAATAGTTTCTAGGACATACGGGTCCTTGGAGAAAGCCAGACGAAGTGCTAGACAAGCTTTTTACTTTATAAAATATAACTGAATAAAAGCATTAAAAATCTTCAAAATGGCAGAGTGTATAGTATAGACCTTAATGTACCGATATGTGAAGAAATATTATGCAGAATTTGATATTTAAGGGCTTAAACGGCCATTTTAAAATCGCGGCCGCAACTCAGTACATAACTCGAATCAAAGATTCGACTAAAAAGTGTTGCACTTGTTGCCAGGTGTTGCCGAAAAACTAATCCGCTCCAGTCTGTGCAGGGGTATGGAAAGCAAAGAACCCATAAAATATTTATAAGTCCAAGAAACAGAAATAAGTGTTGCCATGGCAACACCTGTTGCCGGTTATCGTTATAAAACTAATCAGCTCCAATCCATGCAGGGGTTTGGAATGCTAAGAACTCCCCAAAAGATATTAAAGCCCAAGAAACATGAAAAAGTGTTGCCACGGCAACACTTGTTGCCAGATATTGCCAAGAAAGAAATCATACACAAACTCTCATGCCATTAAACTTCCACACCAAATTTAGCTGAGACACATAAAATACTGTACCTGTAAATGAGCAGCAATGAAGGGTGATTCAGATGGAAAATAAAAATAATAACCATGTCCAGCAGGATGGATATAATAATTAAAATAAGTTGTAACTCTAAACTTACTTTTTTAACTTTCAGGTTTTTATGGTAACATTACAATAAAGATCCTGTTTTGGTCTAGACACATGTACATGTTTAATTTAAATGAAAAACTCTAAACTATCACTTTAATATTGCCAAAACATCACAGAAATTTGTCCTAACCTTAAACTGAATGTAAGTCAATGCAAATGTTAAGAGTTTAAGGTCATGTTAACCATGTAGACTCTGTTCAAGGTTACGTATAGCCAAAATTTAAATGTGCTTAAAATCTATTGCACATAATTTAAGATATTATCCAAAATTTTAAAAGAAAAGTAATTATAATTATGCCATTACTGAGAGTCACCTCAATGTAGTCTCAGGGCATTTCTGCAACATCAGTTACATGTACCTGTAAAATATAGATCAAATATGTCATGCCATTTTGGTATACTTTGTGGAATCATAGAAAAAGATGAGCTCAGTAACATTCTTTACACATGGGAGATTAAGGTCACCTTAAAATAGGGGACACCTTCAAGACTAGATACATCAACATACCAAATTTAAATTAAATCTGTCATGTAGAATTGAAATACTTTCCAGAAATTGAAAAACTTAAATTCAATATAGTTATATTATCACTAGGAGTTTAAGGTCACCTTAAAGTGGGCCATACCTTGACCAGTTACATCCACGTACCAAATTTGTTTTGAATCTGTGAAGCCATCTTTAAGCTATTGCCCACAAATCGCAAAAGTAAAATTCAATATAAATGTGTTATAAATGGGAGTTTAAGGTCATCTTAAAATAGGGTACATGTCGATGACCGGCAACACCCACATGCCAAATTTGAATTTCATCCTACTTGCAATTTTTGACATATTTTCCAGAAACAAAGTGTGATGACGATGCTGGTCCTATAGGTGATCCATCACAGTTGAGTAACACCAAACTGTTACAACCTTAAACTCATAAGTTTCTAAAATATCAGCAATTTATTGTAACCTTACAAAGGAGACTTATTTTTTGGTCTAAATATATGTACATGATGAATATCGATGAAAAAACACATCAAATATCTTCCAAACACCAAAACAATTGTCCTAACCTTAGAGTCAATGTTAGTTTAAGGTAAGGAGTTTAAGGTAATCTTTTCCTGAAGGTTCTGTTCAAGGTTTGTTACATCCACAACTGAAACATGCATAGAATTGCACAGTATTAACAGTCAAACTTAAAGTGAATATAATTCTGTTATTACTGGTAGTTTAAGGTCAGCTTAATGTATGACACTTATCTATGGCCAGTTACATATACAAGGCAAAATTTGGATGAAATTTCTTAATTTATTTTCAGTGTAATCTATGGAAAAATAAAAAATGTAAACTTAACAAATAGCTTTCTAATATGTATGAGCTTAAGGTCACCTTAAAATAGGGCACACCTTGAAACCCAGTTACAACCACATGGCAAATTTGAATTTGAATCCATCAACCCATTTTTGAGATACTGTCTGGAAATGAATAACCTTAACCTCAATATAAGTATGTTACTAATGGGAGTTTAAGGTTACCTTAAAATGGGGCACACCTTGAGAATCAGTTACATGCACATGCCAAATTAGAATTTAATCCATCATGCCATTTTTGAGATACTCTCTGGAAAGGATGTGTGACAACGACACTGACCATACTTGTCCTCAAACATAGCTGCTAGTGACACAAAAGAAATGCAACCTTAAACTCATAAGTTTATGAAATATCAGGAATTTACTATAACCTTACAAAAGAACTTTTTTGGTGTAAACAGATATATATGATGAATATCAAAGAATAAAGTCTTAATTAGCACATCAAATATCTTTTAAAAACCAAAAAATTGTCCCAACCTTAAACTCAAAGAGTTAGTTTGCAGATGTGAGAGAGTTTAAGGAAATCTTTTCCTGTAGGTTTTGTTCACAGTTTGTTACATCCACAACTTGAAAGATGCTTAGAATTGCACAGTGTTTGAAATACTGTTGAAAAATTGCCACACTTAAAGTGAATATAATTTGGTTATTACTGGGAGTTTAAGGTCACCTTATTGAAATGCACTTACCTGTGGCCAGTTACATATACATGCAAAATTTGAATGAAATTTCTCAAGTTGTTTCCAGTATACTCTATTGAAAAATAATGTAAACTCAATATAACCTTTTAATACATGAGAGTTTAAGGTCACCTTAAAGTAAGGCACACCTCGAAAACCAGTTACAAGCATATGCCAATTTGAATTGAATCCATCAACAAATTTTTGAGATACCGTCCGGAAACAAAAAACCTTCAAATCAATATAAGAATCTTACTACTGTGAGTTTAAGGTCACCTTAAATAGGGCACACCTTGAGGAAAAGTTTCATCAATATGCCAAATTGGAATTTAATTCATCAAGACATTTTTGAGATACTCTCTGGAAAGTAAGTGTGAAGACTACTCTGACCATGTATGTCTTCCATCAAAGCTGTTAGTGACAAAAAATAATGCAACCTTAAACTCATTAGTTTATAAAATATCAGCAACTTACTATAACCTTACAAAAGAGACCATTTTTGGTAGATATATATGTACATGATGTATATCGATGTAAAAAGTCCTAATTAGCATATAAAATATCTTCTAAACACCAAAAATATTGCCCCAACCTTAAACTCAAAGTTTGTTTGCACTGCAGTATATTAGCAAGTTTAAGGTAATCTTTTCTTGAAAGTTTTGTTCAAGGTTTGTTACATCCACAACTGAAACGCCTAGAATTGCACAATATTTGAAATATTGTTCAAAAGTTAGCAAACTTAAAGTGAAATAATTCTGTTATTAATGGGAGTTTAAGGTCACCTTATTGTGTGGCACTTACCTATGGCCAGTTATATATAATTCCAAAAGTTGAATGAAATTTCTGAAGTTACTTTCAGTATACTCCATGGAGAAAGAAAAAACGTAAACTGGACATAAATTTTTCATATAAGGGAGTTTAAGGTCACCTTAAAATAGGGCACACCTTCACAACTAGTTACAACCACATACCAAATTTGAATTAAATCTGACACGCCATTTTTGAGATACTGTCCGGAATACAAAGTGTGACGACGACAGACAACGACGACGCCACAAAATTGGATGACAAAGCGATCCCTATATGCCACTCAGCATAACTGCTGGTGACACAACAACCTATTTAAGCAAAATACTGTAAATGCAATAGTTTTCAAGTTACAACCGATTTACTCAATAGTGAGAACCTGAAAATAGCTATTGCTCAGCTATGCCAATAGTTATAGGTCTGTAATTTCACTATGTTATAGCTGACCCAAAAGTAGGTGAACAACATATTTTAACAAAATAATCCAAATGCAATATTTTTCAAGTTACAACTGATTTACTCAAAAGTCAGTACCTGAAAATAGCTATTGCTCAGTTGTGCCATGAGCTACAGGTCTGTAATTTCACTATGTTATAGCTGACCCAAAAGTAGCTGAATAACATATTTACACAAATTTCTGTAAATGCAATAGTTTTCCAATTACAACTGATTTACTCAACAGTGAGAACTTCGAAGTAGCTATTACTCAGCTATGCAATGAGCCACAGGTCTGGAACTTCACTATGTTATAGCTGACCCCAAAATAGGTGAATAACATATTGAAACAAAATACTCTAAATGCAATAGTTTTCAAGTTATAAGTGATTTACTCAACAGTGATAATCTGAAAGTAGCTATTACTCGGCTATGCCATGAGCTACAGGTCTGAAATTTTACTATGTTACAGCTGACCCAAAAGTAGCTGAATAACATATTTATACGAAATTCTCTAAATGCAATAGTTTTCAAGTTACAAGTGATTTTACTCATGATGGAAGTTACTGAAAAGCCCAAAAGTAGCTGTTACTCACTTAGCTATTGAGACAGACAACCAAGTTACTCACCATGTTGTAGCTCTGAAAAAAGTAGCTGAATAACATATTTTAACAAAATGCTCTAAATGCAACACTTTTCAAGTTATAAGTGATTTAGTGCATGATTTCATGAATTTTAATGCATTAAAAATTATTAAAAAAATTTATTAAAAAAAAAGAAGACAGATCCAGGTCTCACACTCACACAAGAGAATCTATCTCTGGCCTAGTACATATATGCAAGATATGAGAGAAATCCCTGCAATAGTCACTGAGAAAATTGTGATAAAGTGTTGAAATTTCACACTTTTGGTGGGGGTACCTCCCTTATTATAATGTCTAGCAAACAGACGAACAGACAGATTTGCATGCCTTGAACAATTTTTCATCCTCGATAGATAAGGTATCTTTTAAAAAAAACAGCATGTCTCTAGGCCTTGTAGTTTTGGAGGAGAAGTTGTTCACGCGGATGTGTACGCGTATGCCCACGCCGCAGAGTGACGACATAATGTCAGCTGACTAACAAGTCAGCTGACATAAAAAAACTATAAATGCAATAGTTTAAGAGTTAGAAGCCACTGACTCAAATTAGCTTAAAGTGCTATTACTTATTAGGCTTTAGGCCAAAGTCCCAAAAATGCAGTAGTTTTAGAGAAATCTGTGTGACACACTAATGGACGGATGCACGCACACACAGGACACATTTCATAATCTCCCTCCCAGGCTCACAAGTGCCCCTGATAGACTGTTTAATCATACCAATTCAACAATGTTATAACATATTGTTACTGACCTTGTACCAAAATGTTATGGATACTGTAGGTCCCCCACCAATTAATGATTCAAAATAATGAAACCTGCAAAAAAAAAATCTTTGTTTATATATGTTACAGTAAATATATGAAATCAGTAAATGTGCGTATTTACTGAAATTTTCAGTAAATATGTGTATTTACTGATTTGGTCAGTAAATACGCCTATTTTCTAAAATATTCAGTAAATATGTGTATTTACTGATTTATGACCTGTGTTATTTTACAAGTTTACTGGTTTGACTTGCAGTAAATATGTGAAATGAAACTTTAATGTTTACTGGTTATAAATATATAATATTGAACTGTAAACCAAAACATTATATTGGAACATTTTACTCTATTATGTTGATTATTACAATATACTTAGTAATACATTACATACAATATTTTATGTCAAAAAATAGCACTAAACTTTTAAATATTTATGTTTACAAACTTTGGTATGTGCTTTCAGTAAATATTTCATTTAAGCTTCTATTATTTTTAATCCCACAGCTACAAAGGACCTATGATATCTCTAAAAATGATAAAATATCATTTAACTTTTCAGCATATTTATGTGACTGATACATAAAAAGTGTTTTTATTGGCAGTAAATAAAAGTTTTTAGAAATTAATTTAAAATTCTAGTTTCAAAATTTTAACATATTTTAACTATACTTTCTTTCAACAGACATTTTGCCTAATCATTTAAGACAAAATTATTTACACACAAACAAATCCACATGTCTTATTTAAGAATCTATTGTTAACCAGTGATTATCAGTAAGTGGTTTCTTTATTTGATTTTAATCAAGGCTTAATATTTTGCCATTTTCTGGTAGATATATGATTTTAATGTAGGTACTGGCTACTTGATCAAAGTATTGTTGCTACAAACATTAAAAAGGCCAGCTATCCCCTAACTGGATTAAAGCAATGCCTTTCAGAGGGACTTAATCCCTTTTAAGGCATCTATGGTTATGATGTGGCTTCCTTGATTAAAGGGACAACATTAAAGGGAGATTTTATTCAACCCTAACTATAGCTCTAAATTTCATTGGTGACCTTTGAAAAAGAAACAGATTGTTAAAATACATTGTTAAAACTACATTGAAGTTCAGTATTTAAACAATAAATATATGTTAATCTTATTACCTTGCTTGTTCTTCCTCATACATAAAGTATCATAATTTGACAAATATTTGGATAATTAAATTTATAAACTTGTTATTTTACATTACAATTTATTTTAAATGAAAAAATTACAAGTTTGTATCACATATCACATATGGTTTTGAAATTATAGGGTGATGTAAAATGGTTATCTGAGTGCTGGATTGTAAACAAGTATCAAACTTTGAATATGACAATGCCATTTAAAGTTTTAAATAACTATCAATATGAAGACATAGCAGATAACACCCAAATATTAAAGATATACAGTCTTCATTATGATTTTAGTAAATACGCATATTTACTGGACCAAAAAAAAAGTAACTACGTGTATTTACTGATTTTGTATATTTACTGTAACATATATACGTTATCAGAGGCAGATACAGGATTTTCCGAAAGGGGGCGTGGGTTGTCGGGGGTATGGATATTTCATACTTGGGACATTTCATAGGGAGACATATCATGTGCTGCACGGACAAAGCCCCAGCAGACAAATTGTAAAAATTTTATTGTAATTTAACTTTTTGTAAGTTAAATACTTACCTTATCCTCACTAGTGCTATGTGTAGGCGAGAGCTTACATCCCACGACCAACTCGAATATTTATAGAACGAAAATATTCTCGTCGGTATGCTTGATGTGCATATGTAGAGTGCGCATGCGCCGCGTTCTTAGATCCCCGATCTGCTTCATATTTATTTCTGGGAGTAAAAACAGTTACTCATAATCCAAAAAATTTCAAAAAAGTGGGGAAGGACGGGCGGGAATCCGAATCTGGTGAGGATAAGGTAAGTATTTAACTTACAAAAAGTTAAATTACAATAAAATTTTTACATTTTATTGCGTAAAATACCCTTACCTTATCCTCACTAGTGCTTGATTCCAACCATACTGGTGGTGGGTTTTAAATTTTTTGAACACCAAAGCAGGTTGAAATGAAAAAGTCAAAGTACTAAACATCAAGCGTTGTGAGGATAAAGTACTGACATTTTATCAACTATAACTTGTTATATGAAGATAAATTATCAACTATGTGATCATAAATATAACAAAATGTGCATAACTATATCTATGTCAAAACCTTAGACATTAGACTATAGACTCAATACGTTTAAAACTAACAAACCAAAAAATTGGAAATAGTTCATAAACTAACCCAAAAACACATCCTTTCCATCCATAAAGTTGTAGTTTAAGTTCGCCAAACATTAGTTCTGGTTATTCTTGCTTGCTTTGTTTCCAAAGGGTTGTTGAACAAATCAAACACTGTACAGATATCTACAAATGCTGTCCTGGTAGGCCTACAAAAACAAAAAAACAGACTACCATCAGAATGTGAAGATCTATCACATAAAACACCTGTTAATAGATAATGAAGAAGCATTTGATTTGATTAACCAGTTACATATCTTTAAACAAAATAAATGCTAGATATGTGAAAAATATCCATAGAGTACCTTTATTAATATTGAACAATATGTTGTGCAGATACTACTGGTCCCAAAGAATAATCAGAACCCTCAGATGATTTCCAAGCCACATCTTTCAGATAAAAATTCGTAAACGTGGAATGGGTTTTCCAGAAACAAGCTCCCAGGATCTGGTCAAGGGATACCCCTCCCTTAAAAGCTAAAGATGCAGCCATAGATCTAACATCATGTGCTTTAACATTTGTCAAAGTCTGAGTCTCCACATCTGAGCTTTCTTGTGCTAAGATCACAGTTTGTTTAAGCCATGAAGAAATGGTAGATCTCTGAATATCTTTTGAAAATCCATCTTTGAAGGAAATAAACAAAAGATGTTTGTTTTCTCTAAGCTCTTTAGTTTTGTCTAAGTAATATCTAAGAGCCCTGACAGGACATAAAGTCATATCCTCACTCATGGAACTGTCCAAAGAAGGTTTTAGAGCTGGAATGACTACAGGTTGGACTACCTCAGGACCCTCCGAAGCCAGTTGATTTTTAGCTAAGAAAACTGAAGATGGGGAAACAGTAGCTTCCTTCCAGCCAGTCTTGTGCTTCAAAGACCTAAAGGTCCATGCATGAACCTCACCCCTCCTCCTGCCAGATGCCAAAGTCATGAGGAATACTGTTTTGAAAGTCAAAATCTTGAGTGAGGCCTTCCTTAAATGTTCAAAAGGAGGCTTAGTCAAGGCTAACAGTACTAAAGAAAGATCCCAGTTTGGAATAGCCTTATCTTTCACAGGTCTATCTCTATGAAAACTAGCCAATAATCTGTTAAGCTCCAAATTCTTACTGATGTCAAAATCAGAGCCCAAATGATCAGCAATAGCCGTCCTGTAGCCCACAATGGTAGTAGGTTTCAGATTCTTTTCAGTGAACAAATATGACAAAAAATCTGCTATTGAGGACAGAGGAGGCTGGTGGAAGTCCACCTGATTCTCTTTGCACCATGATTCAAATATGGCCCACCTTGATTCATAGACCCTTCTGGATGAAAATCTTTGAGGTGCCTTAATTCTCTCTGCCACTGACTGAGAATTTTTTAGAAATTGTGGTCTGGAGTCCAGGTGCCAAACATGAAGGTTCAGATATTGAAGATTTTGATGAAATCTTTGACTGAATGGCTGTTTGAGAAGAGTTTCCCAATGTGGAAGTAGCAGTGGAGGTTTTGTGGAAAGTTCTATTAGATCCCAAAACCAACTCATCCCTGGCCACCCTGGGGCTACTACAATCATTTGACAAGCGTAAGTTCTCACTTTTTTAATCATTTTTGGTATGAGAGCTATTGGATGGTAGGCATAACCGTCTAGTGCCTCCCACGAGATATTCAATGCATCTACTGCCATCGCATTTGGATCTTGGACTGGGGATACATAAAGAGGTAGTTTGTTGTTCATTTTGGTTGCAAACATATCTACCATTGGTCTGTGCCAAATTTGGCAAATCATCAGAAAAATCTTGGGATGAAGAGACCATTCTGTTTGTATGATTTTGTCCCTGCGTGAAAGGGTGTCTGCTATCACATTCAGACAGCCCTGCATGTTCCGAGCCCTTAGCAAAATAGCCCTGGGGTTGCAGAAAGCCACCAGGCGCCATATCATTAGACACATTTCTAAGGAATGGGTCCCCCCTTGTTTGTTGAGATAGGACACTACTGTTGCATTGTCTGAGGCCACCAAGACCCTCTTGTTTACTAAGTGGGACTAGAAGGACCTTATTGCCAAAAATACTGCTTTCAATTCCAGAACATTTATGAGCAAATTTTTCTCTGTGTCCGACTACAGTCCACTCACTGTCTGGTTTTCCAAATGTGCCCCCCCAACCCTTGACGGACGCATATGTGAACAGTAAAAGATTGTGTTCCTCTGCATGAAGGGGTGACCCTATCAACACATTGCTGGGATCCCTCCACCAACTCAGATGGCTTTTCAAAATCTCTGAGCATGGAATTGTCATATCTAAGGACTGGGGGTATTTCCAATGTGTTTTCAGATACCATTGGAAAGGCCTCATATATAGTCTGCCCATTGGAACTGTCTTTTCGAGTGATGCCAGGACCCCTATGAAAGATATGAGAACTCTGGGGGTTGTGGTCAAGCTGTTTTGCAACTGTTCTATGGTTTTGTCAAGATCTGCCATTTCTTTCCTGTGGGTGCGACCTCCCCTTTGACCAAGTTGAACCTGTAGCCCAGGAAATCGAAATTTTGAGTAGGCTTTAGTTCTGATTTTTGGAAACTGATGACCCACCCAAGTTCTTGAACAAACGTGACTAGTTGCTTTGAATGTTGAAGACACGTTTCTTCTGATGGGGCATGAAGTAACCAGTCGTCGAGATACTGGTGAACCCGAATTCCCCTGTTTTGCAGCATTAGCTTTACTTCTTTCACAACTCATGAAAATTCTCGAGGAGCCATAGCTATGCTGAATGGAAGGGCCCGGAACTCAGATCTATAACCGGTCTCCATTTTTTCCCTGGTTTTGGAACTAAAAACAACCTGCTGTAAAATCCCAGAGTCCTGCACATTCTTACTGTTTTTTCTTTAACATTTGGGCTACACAATCCTGCAAGAATTTCTGTTTGTCTCGATTCGTGTAACCGCTGTGAATTGTGGGATGCCTCGACAATTTGATTGGATTTCTCAAAATGATCTTGTAACCCCACTGAAGAATGTGCACAACTCTGGGATGACAACCGTTTTCTAGCCATACCTTGTAAAACGACAGCAAACGGCCTCCAGGATTTGGAATCATATAGTCACTTCCTACGACCTCTTCCACCTCTGGTGGAGTACGAGGACTTCTGCTGCTGCTGCTGAGACTTGAATTCACTCCGAAATGCATTCTTTCCTGATGGAGTGTGGGTACTACCAGAAGAGGAACCACCACCATTGTATGACCTCTTAGATTAAAAGATGGGCTTATGGTCTACCTTCTGTCTCTTAGGAGAGCATTCTTTCTCAAGCTTCTTCTCCACAGCATCCAGAATAGAAGGAAAAAACAAATCTTGGGGACATAAAACCAGACCTTCTAAGTCTGTTCCTGTCATGTTCATGCAGGCGAGAAGCAGCTACCTTTAAAGTCGTATCTCTCCTAGCTAACTCCAGAGTACAAGCCATGATCATAGAAGAATCAATCACTGTCTCCAGAGCCTTGTCCAAGGAATTAAGACATGAAAACTGAATTTGTAGAAAACTCAACATCTCCTCCACTTCTTTTGCTACCTCCTCAGAAACAGAAGAATGAACCCCTGTAACATTTCCTCAATATTTGAAGCACACTTATCCAGAGTACGCAAAAAGTAGCTAACAAAAGTGAGAATCTGAACTTGTTCCCTCTTTACTGTTTCCATAGCCATGAACTGTTTTGAAGGTACGGATATGGAACCTGGTGTAATAGAGGCAGATTTGTTTGCAATGAACTTGAAGGAGTCTTGACACTTGGGAGCTGACAAAGCAAACTCTGAGGTTGCAGTTTTATAAAATTTCATGTACGGTCTGTTGTATGGAAGAAAAGAATCCGTATTGAAGGGTGTAGACTGTAACTTGTCTGAATCTTGTGATTGGGGGTTACCAGCAGCCTTCTTCTCCAATGTCTTCCACCTATCATTCAGCTCCTCCATAGGAGGCAAAGACATAGGCAATGGCGAGGGACGTTTTTGCCCCTGTCCCTTGAAGAAAATATGATGGAAGGAGCCTCCACAGTGTCCTCCAGTGTAGGTAAATCCAACACCATCCTTACGGTAGCCAGAAACTGTCTGTATGTGGGGTCCTCCTCCACCTCTTCGTCCTTCTGATATCCTGTTGTGGAGGGAGATGGAGACCTGTGCCTCTTGGACCGTGCACGGTACTCCATATCTTGACCAGTCTCCAATTCTTCCTCATCCGTTCTGGTGTGCTGACGGCTAAGGAACCGGTCTCGAGCCCCGTCCTGTTCATCTACATTAACTGCCTCTGCTGTATGTATCTCAGAAGAGACAGCAGAATAAGTTGTAGATTTCACGGTGGAAGACGACCTCTCCAGTGATGAGATACGACCCTGCATAGATTCCAGCTTTGCCAGAATAAGTTGAAGGGGATCAGATGAAGAATTAGAAGATGACTGGATATTAGAAACCGAGGTTTCAGAAGAAACAGAATCTGTACCCAGTAAAGAATCCTCCAATTCTTTAGAAATATTGTTATTTTCCTTTGCTTTCGTTTGGATCTTCCTAGCCTTCAACTTATTCAGTTGTTCAGATGAAAATTGCAAACAAATATAGCAATCTTCTGGCTTTTCTTTCACACAAACATCATCACCCTTGCCTTTATCTCTGCAAGAGGGACAATAATTATGAAAATCCCAATCAGACATAAAATGTCTGCAATAAAAATGACACACAAAGAAATTGTGCACTCATAGTCGATGTAAACTCTCAAACGATCAAAATAAATATGAAGCAGATCGGGGATCTAAGGACGCGGCGCATGTGCACTCCACTTATGTGCATCAAGCATACCGACGAGAATATTTTTGTTTTATAAATATTCGAGTTGGTCGTGGGATGTAAGCTCTCACCTACACATAGCACTAGTGAGGATAAGGTAATGGTATTTTACGCAATAAAATGTAAAAATTTTATTGTAATTTAACTTTTTATAAGTTAAATACTTACCTTATCCTCACTAGTGCTTACGTGTCAGCGGGAGCAAACATGGACCACAAAACGAGAATATTTTTAAAATACCGGTAAATATTCTTGTTCGTAGTACTATGGTTGCATCAGTGTGCATGCGCATGCACCAGAAGAACCCCAAGAAGCCTCACTTTAATTTTGGAAGTCAATGCATTGTATTGAAAACCAAAAATTTTGAAAATGTGGGGTTGGTAGGGCGAGAATCCAAATCTAGTGAGGGTAAGGTAAGTATTTCACTTATAAAAAGTTAAATTACAATAAAATGTTCACATTTTATTGCGTAAAATACCCTTACCTTATCCTCACTAGTGCTTGATTACAACCATACTGGTGGTGGGATTTTCAATATTTTTGACACCAAAAAGTAGGTATTATCAAACAGTAAGTCAAAGTACAAATATCAAGCAATCATGCGAGGATAAAGTACTAGACTATTTTATGCAAACAGGTAACTTGACAAAATAACATCTATAATTATGTTATATTTGTAAGACTAACCTGTAACTTCCCATCGATGCCTTGGCCCTATTTTCAGTTTGAGTTCTTGTACATATCAAAGGCTGTTGTTCATCTTGCTTAAAATTGGTGGTTCCAACGACAACGTACACTCCAACAATAACCAATCATGTCCCATTTACAAACATCTCCCTGGATGACCTGTAAACATATGGAAAAAGATGTATACACCACTTAAGCAACATCCTTGTATAATGCAAAGCAAGATTAAACTGAATTATGATACATTCATTTATAGTTACATATAAGAGATACATACTATAACTGAACTATGTGCTGGGCAGAAACCATAGAACCCAATAAGTATTCTAACCCTTCTTTTGACTTCCAAGCCACATCTTTGATATAAAAATTCGTAAATGTGGTGTGTGACTTCCAAAAGCATGCACCCAATATCTGGTCAAGAGAGACTCCACCCTTGAAAGCTAATGAAGCGGCCATAGAACGTACATCATGAGCTTTGACCTTTTTGAGTCTCAAGGTCAGATTCCTGATATGCGAGTATCACTGTCTGTTTTATCTAAGATGATATGGTAGACCTTTGAATGTCACCTGAAAACCCATTTTTGAAAGAGACAAACAAAAGAAGCTTTCCTTTCCGAAGATCTTTAGTTTTATCAATGTAGTACCTCAAAGATCTGACTGAACATAAGGTCATATCTTCAGATAAAGATTGATCCAAAGTTGGTTTGACAGCAGGAATGACCACTGGTTGCACAATTAGGACCATCAGAAGCCAACTGGTTTTTTGCTAGAAAAACTGTTGAAGGAGCAACTGTGACCTCCTTCCAGCCAGTCTATGTGTTAGAGACTTGAAGGTCCAAGCATGTACTTCACCGACATGGTTTGCGTAACTCATACCAGTCAGTGTATAAGTCAGGTCACTCAACGGAGATGGCTCTGCTTTCCATCAAAAATGATATTCATTTGTCACTATCTCAGGGTGAGGCTACTGCCTGGGTACTTCTTGATCTCTCGGCTGCCTTTGATACTATTGATCATTCCACTCTCCTCAGCTGTCTTCTGGATTGGTTCGGTGTTGGTGGCTCCGTTCTCAAATGGTTCTCTTCTTATCTGACAGAACGTTTTCAGTCTGTTAAGATTGGCTCTACTTTGTCCGATTTACAAAAACTGCTGTTTGGCGTGCCTCAGGGTTCTGTTTTGGATCCTCTGCTGTTCTCCCCTTGGTAATTGATTGTTTAACACAAAGGCATAAACTTCCATTTCTATGCTGATGACACACAACTTTATGTCCATCTGTCACACATGAATGCCTCAGCTGCTTATGATAAGTTGAACAGATGCGTTCAAGATGTCAAAAAGTGGATGTCGGCTGGCAAACTTAAACTAAATCCTGATAAAACTTTCAGTTCATACTTTTTGGCCCCAAGAAACAGAGAGAGAGAGGTTAAAAGCAGGTTTCCCAATCGACATCTTGGGCAACCCCCTTCACCCCACCAAGTCAGTCAGGAACCTGGATGTGTGGTTTGACTCTGATTTTTCCTTCTCTAAACACGTCCAGAATGTTTGTAAAGGCTGCTTTATTCAACTGAGGGATTTTAGAAATATTAGGCAGTTCTTGACTCAGGATGCAGCTGTGTTGGTTGCCAATGCTTTGGTTAGTAGTCGGTTGGACTACTGTAGCTCACCTTTTAGGAGTCTCTCCAAATTCAATCTTCATAGATTACAGTCTATCCAAAATAGTGCAGCTAGAATTGCTACAAATTCGAGTAAATTCACTCGGATAACTCCAGTACTCAGGAAACTCCATTGGCTCCCTATTCAGTTTCGCTCAGAGTTCAAACTGGCTACCCTGGTGTACAAGTTTATTCATACTGGTTTCCCTAAATCAGAGCGTTGCCAACTGCCTCAATGTACCAAAATTTCAACCTACAATTTACAAGTCCACTAAGCAATTTGGCTTCAGTTTTGCCTTTGATGCTCCCACTGTTTGGAATTCGCTTCCTGAAGACATACGTGCATCACCCACTATTGCTTCTTTTAGAAAGAAGCTCAAAACCTATCTCTATGCAAAGGCATATCCTCCATAGCTTATTTTCTCTTATGGCTTCTCAGTGGTGCTGACCTATATCTGTCCCTGGACTTTGAATTTGCATATTGCTATTGTCTTGTTGCGCCTTAGAGTCCACTTCTCAGTGGAGATTAAGCACTATAAAAGTTGAATTAGAATTCACCCCTCCTTCTACCCGAGGCTAAGGTCATGAGGAATACCGTTTTGAAGGTCAATAATTTCAAAGGAGCCTTCTTCAGAGGCTCAAAAGGTGGTTTTGTCAAGGCCAAAAGTACCAAGGATAAGTCCCAAGAAGGTATACCCCTATCCTTCACTGGTCTATCTCTATGAAAACTTGAAATCAGTCTGTTAAGTTCAAAACTGTGAATGATGTCAATGCTTGCCCTCGCCAAATGATCTGCTATTGCTGTCCTATAGCCTGCAATTGTAGTGGGTTTCAAATTTTTGTCATTGAACAGATATGTCAAAAATCTGCTATTGAGGAAAGAGATGGTTGTTTGAATTCCACCTGATTCTCTTTACACCATGACTCAAAAATGGTCCAGCTTGATTCATCGACCCTGCTGGATGAAAATCTCTGAGGTGCCTTAATTCTCTCTGCCACGGACCCTGAGAATTTTTGAGGTGATTTAGCCTCGAATTCAGATGCCAAACATGGAGGTTGAGATATGGAAGATTTTGATGGAATCTTTGACTGAATGGCTGTTTCAAAAGAGTTTCCCGATGTGGAAGAAGCAGTGGAGATTTTGTGGAAAGTTCTATGAGATCCCAAAACCAGCTCATCCCTGGCCACCCTGGGGCTACCACAATCATTTGACATGCATAGGATCTCATTTTTGAACTACCTTTGTGATGAGAGCTATTGGACAGTAAGCATAGCTGTCCATTGCCTCCCACAAGATATTCAATGCATCTACCGCCATTGCATTTGGATCTGGGACTGGAGATACATAAAGAGGTAGTTTGTTGTTCCTTTTTTTTTTTAATTTATTTTTATTTTTCCACCTACATTAAATTTACATAATATACAAACACAAAAACAAGGTAGCATACAGGAGAGAAAAATAAACACAATACTTTTAATATCTTGAATATATATAGAGAACATACATATGAAGAGATAAATAAAGAACACAAAACTACAGCTCATAGTAAATAAATTTACGGGTTTCATATAATAGTTTTACATATTCATTACATTTCATAAAATAGCTGTTCCCATCCACACCATCTTTTACTGAAAATATTTTCGGAAGATCTCACTCTAAATAAATTTTGTTGTTCCAGGAACATTTCTTTTATTCTGGTTTGAAGATAGTATATGTTAAGTTTTTGATTATTTTTTGAACATTGAAAATATGTATTCTCTTGTAACAGTTAATATCGAATTTATTGGCCACCAAAACTGATCTTTTACATAATACCCCAGAACCTTTGATTCATCATCAAGCTTCACTTTTAGTTTCAGCTTTTGCTCAATCCATGTAATTATGTTTTGTCATAGCTCATCAACTTGTCTACATGTTACAAACAGATGAATAATAGTTTCACTTTCCTCAGTACATATCCCACAAATAGATGATTTTTTTACATTTAGTTTTTTTAAATAGCCATTTGTTCCAAGAATTCTGTAAATGGTTCGATATTGGAACCATATAAAAAAGTTGTCACGAATTGCTTTAAAGCAGGATTTATATATGTTTCTCCAAATGTCTTCACTGAGTTTATTTTTGAAAACGAAAGACCATTTAACTTCATGTTTGTCCTTTATTTGGTCAAGACTAGTTCTTGTCAAGATATTGTAGAAAGCTTTGTTGCCTCTTTCAGCATTAATCAAAGGACTTAAGTGAAAGGGTATGTGGGGCCTTTTCACTGTTGAATATACAGATTAGTTTGCCTTAGGTAAGAATTTAGTCAGTAACCTCCTGATAGTGTAATAATTCAGAATATTTGCATTCAGATTGTATTTAACTTTTAAATTTTCAAAGCTTAAAATTTTGTAGTTTTCATCTACCAAGTCGCCTACAATATGTATTCCTCTTTTATACCAAGTTGGATAAAATAACTTTGCTGTTGACATCTCTTTATTATACCAAATGCTACTCTGAAGAATATCCACAAATGAGTATGCATGATTGTTTCTGGAAAATTCCACCCAGTATTTGAATATTGTTTGCCAGAAAGGATTTAAATTTGGAATAAAATTTAAACTCCATTCTGGCCCCAAAGTATATAATTTTTGAATTGAGTTGATTGATTCTTGAAGGAGCAGAAGCCAAGGTTTTTTGTTGTCAATATTTAATTGTTTAAGCCAGCTTAGTTTCAGTGATTTCTCAAAATTAAATATATCAACCATTCTCATACCACCATGTAGGTAGTCTTGACAGACCCTTTTCCGATTAATTTTTTCAGGTTTTCCATCCCACAAATATCTGAAAACCATTTTATTTAATTCTATCAAAAAGTTTTGAGGACTTATAATTGAGGCAAAAAGGTGATTAAATTTTGATAATACAAGTGTTTTGAGAACGGTTATTTTGCCAAAAGGAGTTAAACTTCTGTATTTCCAAGAACTTAAAGCTTGTTTTGCACTAGTCATTGCTTTATTGTAGTTTATATATGGGATATCTTGCATATTTGTAGAAAATTCAATGCTAAGTAAGGTAAAGTTTGAGTTACCCCATTTTAGTTTAGCTGAAACATTTAGTTGCTCTTTACTGAATTTTTTACTCCCAATCCAAACCATTTTTGTTTTTTCTGCATTCACTTTCAATCCTGATAACGAACCAAAAACTTCTAAAATATTTAGAGCTGCCTGTAAGGAACTAGTGTTCCCATCAAGTAAAATTGTAGTGTCGTCTGCAAACTGTGTTAGTTTATAAGTCTGAGATCCAATAGTGATTCCTTTAACGTCAGTATCCTTTTCAATAATCAAACTAAGAATTTCTACAACCAGTAGGAATAAGTAAGGTGATAATGGATCACCTTGTCTGCATCCTCTTTTTATGTTTACCTGACTTGAAAGGACACCAAAGTGTAGAATGTAAGAACTTGTATCACAATTGAATAGTTTTATCCATTTAATAAAATTTTGATCAAAGCCAAATGATTCTAAGCAAAAATATAAAAATTTCCACGAAACTGAATCAAAGGCTTTCTCAAAGTCAATGAGCATTATAAGACCTGGAATTTTTTATTTTTCTGTACAATACATCAAGTCATAAATCAAACGGGTGTTTTCTGCCATATTTTGACCTTTTATATATCCACTTTGACTTTGAGAAATGATTTGGTCAAGATAGGGTTTAAATTCATTCTGCTATAACACCAAAAATGATTTTATATGGAACACAAAGAAGCGAAATAGGCCTCCAGTTTTTTAAAAAAGTCCTATCTTTTGTTCCTTTGGGTAAACAAGTTATGACACTTTGTAGCCAGGAAAGGGGCATTTGACCTTTTACATAACAAAAATTAATAGTGTTCAATTTACAAATTTGTAGAATGAACCATACGTACAATCATTTCAATACAAAATATTAAATAGAAGTTCTGGGGCGAGTACAAGTACTTGTACTTGGTACTTGTACTTAATTACTCTTTTTCAAGTACTTGTACTTGTACTTGACAGCTGAAAATTAAAAGTACTTGTACTTGTACTTGGCTAAAATATTCAAGTACTTTTCAATTACTTTCAAGTACATTCCAAGTACATTGATTTTGTAGTTTTATAACTTTAATTAAGTGACTTATTAGGTGTAAATTTTTACTGTTTCTTTCAGCAGAGTGTAGATAGATTATAGTTTGTGTTGTTTTGTCAAAGTACAAAGGGCTGTTTAGTTAGCCAGAACTTTGGTTTTCTTTAATTATAACAAGGCTGCATTTAATCAACACCTTTTCACATTTTAAACAAGATACCCACTCATTCAGAATATAGCTGTGTTTTAATCATAAAGGTACAGCATTTAATCTATCCTTTTTCACTTTTACACAAAAGATCCACTCAGTCACAGCATAGCTTTGCTTTTGTCATATACCTACCCTTATTCATTTTCACACAAAAGACCCACTCAGCCTGAGTGTTGATGCCAAGCTTAGTGGACAGGAGGGCCAATTACTTGTTTATGTAAGACAAACAAGCTAATCCCTTACACAAATAAACTGTTGACTCATTCATTTCAATACACCCCTTTATAAACAATTATCAATGTTTAGTATATCTGCTTTGGCTTTTTACACTATACAATTGCCCTTAAATATAAAGTTTTATTTCATTTGTTCATTCATTCATTTATTAAATGTATTCCAACCATATGTAATATCAGTTTTACATAAAGGACTGGTACAAACCCTTTAAAAACGTTTTATGTGCCCCAAGTAACTAATTCATTATCTGTCAACACAAGCATACTGATGTCCAAGTGGATCTTTTGAAATCAGATTTTTTAGCATTGCAAGACAGGATTTCCATGCATTCAGGTGTTTACTCACACTGTGAGTCTCACAGGCAAAATTTTTGAAAGACCTGTATTTATTAAGTGTAACCAGAAAAGTAATGGAGCAGATTTTAGCTCATCAGTGTTTGTTGCAGGATTGCTTTAAATTGTATGCCTCAATAAATAATTAATTTTAAATAAATGTATTTGTTAGGCCCTGATGGGGGGTTGGCCACCCTCGCCTCCCCAGGGCACCATAGGCTATGTAAAAAAAGGGTGAATAAAAAAAAAGCTGCAAAAAAAAAAAAAAAAAAAAAAAAAAAATTTAAAATAAATAGTGATTATCTAGTTATTATAGTTTTGGGGTCGTACGCTATAAAAGTACTTGTACTTGTACTTGCAATTTTTCAAAGTACTTGTACTTGACTCTTGAGATCAGTACTTGTACTTGTACTTGCAACTTGGCAAAGTAATTGTACTTGTACTTGGCTCCATGTACTTGACCCCAGGCCTGAATAGAACTGTTAATTGTAGATATAATTTATATAAATGGAATAAGATTTCCAGTAATAAGTGTCTCCACTGTTTGAATGTTGATACTTTAGAACATCACTTCTACTACTGCCCTGTGTCAACAAAGTTTTGGCGTGAAATAAATCATTTTCTGCACAACATGATTTCAGTAAAAATAAATTTTTCAGTATGTGAAATTTTGTTTGGCATATTCAATAATTTAAATAATCATGATGATGTATTTATAATAATAAATTTAATTATATTATTGGGGAAATGGTTCCTTAATAGTCATAGATCAAGTGAAAGACCTGTCATTTTCTCTGAGTTTGTAAAAATGTTAAAAGATAAACTAGAAAGTATTCGAGTGTGCCACACTTTCAAAGATGATTTGGAGGCTTTTAATAGCAAATTTGGAAGACTGTATGATAAACTTTGATAAGAAATAGTAGCTACTTGTATACATAGTAAAAACAGAATAATAAGTTTAAACATAATATGTGCAGATGTTATGTTGCCAAAGATGGTAGAATACTAGTACTTTAATAGGCGATTTGCTTACCTTAGTACCACAGTTAATTTTAGTTATTTGTTGCTGTGTGTTTTCTTAACCCAGGAATAGAAATGATGTACTGGGAATTTCTCTTGCCTTTTCGGTAATAACGAATAAACACTCACAATGTTTGCGTTAAATACTTTATTTTAACTGTCATATGTACATGTATTGTAATATAACATATACAAAAAGAGGCAATAAAATATTAAAAAAAAAAAAAAAATAGTGTTCATCACAAAATACTTTAATTTTTCCCAAAAGACTTTGAAAAATTCTGCCGTAAAACCATCTATCCCCGGTGATTTGTCATTTTTCATTTTATTTAAGCTATTTCCTAACTCAGTAACTGTAATTTTCTTACCTAAGTCTGATACTGAAATCCTTCTAATCTTCTCTAGGTTCAGTAACTTTTCAAATTTTTGCTCTTCAAAATTTTGATCCTTATTCTCAAATAAATTGCTGTAAAAATCTTTTACCACAGTCAAAATTTTACTTTGTTCTGTTATTTCAGAACCATCAACCGATTTTAGTTTTCCTATCGTTTTATCTACATAGTTTTTATTCTCTAACATGCAAAAAAATTTAGATGGTTTTTCGCCATTGTTTAACCATTGTGCCTTTGCCCGAAGGGCTTGCCCATTCATTTTATTTTTGCGCAGATCTCGAAGCTCTTGTTTCTTTGATTCCAATAGATTTGCGTTGTTCCCACCACTTTCTTCCACTGATTCTAAATTCTCAATATCTTTTATCAATGAAATTTCTTTTCTATTAATAGATTTTTTCAAAATAGATGCATATTTAATTGTTTCCCCTCTTATTCTCATTAGTAATGTTTCAAAAAATAAATCTGGACTGATCACAAATTGTATATCTTCATCATTATTTTCTAGGTATTTTATGTCATAGACAGGAATACTATATTTAACTTTTTCTTCATGCATAATTCTATTTATTAATTTCAGATAATCATTTTGTTTTAAAAGACTATTGTTAAATTTCCAAATTCCTCTTCCCTTCTGAAAATTGTTAAATGCAAATTGGATTTCTATAATTGAGTGGTCTGATCTGTAGCTAGGATTAATAGAACATTTTGTTATAATATCTCTCATTGAATTTGAAATTAAAAAATAGTCTAATCTTGCCTGTTTCAACAGGTTTTTTCGTCTCCAGGTATAGCGTCTAGAATTAGGAAAAGTTACACGAAAGATATCAGCAAGTTCAAGATCACTAATTAGTTGAGATACCCTGTCTTTAGCTTTGGGATTATTTACATTTACATAGTTGTGACAATCCTTTCCAGAGTCTAAAACCAAATTAAAGTCTCCACATAAAATTACATAGTCTGATTCCTCTTCATTTAATAATTTATCAATTTCATTAAAAAAGTTTGGATCATCTTGATTTGGTGCATATAGAGTAATACGGTTTATCTTTAATGAGTTAACCATAATAATTAGTTGGGGGTAGTTTCCAATGTTATCAAAATTGCAACAAAGTACTTTGTATTCAAAATTATTATTTAGAAGAATGGCTACAACACATGAATTAGAAGCGGTGCTGTGTAAATAACAATCAGGCCAAATTTGTCGTACAGAAGCAATGTCATTTTGAGTCAAGTGAGTGTCCTGAAGGCAAACTATGGAAGCCCCAGATTCTTTAAAATATGAAAGAACATCAGTTCTTTTTTCTTGATTGCGTAAACCTTGACAGTTTGCAGACAACACTTTAATGCTAGACACAAAACTGGACATTATTTTTCGGTTTGAGTTCATAAAGACAGCTACACTGAATATTTCCAGAAGTATTCCACATTAAAATAACATACTTCAGAATAACTCTAGATTGATCAGTACATAATGAACAGGACAGCAATGCTTGAAATATAATGTAAGTGGTTTTAAGGTTGAAGAAACTAAACAACAAAATAAAAACAAACATTTAAAAAAAAAATAAGTTGAAGAAATAACACTAAAACTGCGAAGTCTGTTTTTATGTGTTTTAAAACATTATGTGTTTTTTTTGTTTAGCAAAACTGAAATGATATATTTCCAGCTCTAGTGGAACTTTATGAAAATTTTTCATAAAATAAACATTGTTTAGAACTGCTATATAGACAAAATATTTTTAAAGGGATTTTACCTTGGGTAAATCTTGGGTTTACCCATTGCCACTGGGCTCGAGAGTTGATTTTTTTTTTTACCTGTTATAGTCGCCCCCCCTTTTTGACAAATGCATCGCTCCCGGGGTGTTTATACGAATAAATATGGTACTTTGGTCAATTTATTTTTCCATCACTAAGTATGAAGGATAATGTCTGTTAATGCTAAAACAACAGCATAACCGAATGCTGTTATGAATATCAAATCTGAGAATATCAGTTATAATTAAAGCAAAGTTATACATATTTAAATCAGTGCAAAATGAAAAGAAAAACACATCATAAATCTTAAGTGGTAGTATTTACATGAATAAGTCATTTTGAAACAAATTCTGTGCAATATTGAACAAAAGTATGTCATAAATCTTTGGTGAATATATAAACATGAATAGGTAATGTGAAACATAACACCACCAAATTTTATTATGATAATAAATTTGAAAATGTCAATTCAAATTAAAGGCAGATAAATTTAGACCAAAAGTATTCTATTCCACTCCTAACTTTTATAGCACCCAGACTTTGTCAGTATAGACCCTATATGGTGCAACACCAAAATCAAATTTAATACTTATTGGTCTGTAGTAACCTGTGGGCTAATACATGTATATACAGATACCAAGTCATACTTCAGATAACTAATCTGAAAACTATCTGATTTTAATTGAAAGCACAAGTACATGTATTGCTATATAACATAACAATATAAAAGCAGATTGCAGCACAAGTTTATCTGTTAAAAGTGTAGATAATTGACACAGATTTAGGTAACATAAAATACATCAATATGTATATCTCATTACAATATAGATGATTTTAATTGAAGGGACAACTACTGCTACATAACTCATTACAATACAGAAGCAGATTGCAGCACGAATTTACCAGTAAAAGGGTGTACAATTTTGACACAGTATAGACCCGATCTGGTGCAAATCCAAAAGCAAATCTAAATAGTTATTATTCTGTAGTAAACTGTGGGCTAATTTTTACAGATACCAAATGTTGTTCATTTTGGTTGCAAACATATCTACCATTGGTCTGTGCCAAATTTGGCAAATCCTTTGAAAAATTTTGGAAAGAAGAGACCACTCTGTTTGTATAATTTTGTCCCTTCGCGTAAGACTGTCTGCTATCACATTCAGATAGCCTTGGATGTGCCGAGCCCTTAGCAAAATTGCTCTGGGGTTGCAGAATGCCATCAGATGCCAAATCATAAGACACCTCTCTAGTGAATGGGTTGCTTGTTGAGGTAGGATACTACTGTGGAATTGTCTGAGCCTACCAAGACCCTCTTGTTCATTCAATGGGTTTGGAAGGACCTTATTGCTAAAAACACTGCTTTCAGTTCCAGAAAGGGGCCACGGTGGCAGAGTGGTAACACTCTCGCCTCCCACCTCTGAGGCCGGGGTTTGATTCCCGGCACGGCCTCAAGTGGGAAAGCTGGTAGTTGCTTGCCGTTGGTCGGCAGTTTACAGTACAGAACCCTAACGAACTGTATGTACTGGTTTCCTCTGCCCTTCCAACTACCCGACGTGATATGATCTGTAGAGTGTTGAAAGCGACGTAAAACCCCAAATAAATAAATAAATAAATTCAGTTCCAGAATGTTTATAATGCAAATTTACCTCTGTGTCCGACCACATTCCACTGACTGTCAGGTTTCCTAAATGTGCACCCCACCCCTTGACAGAAGTGTCTGCGAACAGTTGGAGATTGTGCTCCTCTACATGGAGGGGACAGCCTATCAGGACATTTTTTGGATTTTTCCACCAGATGAGATGTCTTTTCAAAATCTTTGAATATGGTATCTTTTTGTCCAGTGATTGGGGATATTTCCAATGGGTTTTCAAGTACCATTGGAAAGGTCTCATATGTAATCTGCCCATTGGGACTGTTTTCTCCAGAGATGCCAGAATACCTATAAATGGCATCAGGATCCTGGGAGTTTTTGTCAAACTTTTGTTTAGCCCTTCTTGCTAAAGTTGAATCTGTACCCTAGGAAGTCGAATTTTTGAGTTGTGGTTCTGGACAAACGAGACCAGTTGTTTTGCTTGATCAATGCAAATCTGCTGGAATGGGGCTCAAAGTAACCAGTCGTCTAGATACTGGTGAATTTGTATGCCTTTGCTTTGCAGCGTAAGCTTTACCTCTTTGGCTATGCGGGTGAATTCGAGTGCAGCCGTTGCAATACCAAAAGGTAGGGCTCTGAATTGAAAAGAACATCCTCCCACATGAAAGGGAAGCAGATTTTGAGATCTTTGATGAACGGAAATGTGAAAATAAGCATCTGTGAGATCTACAGAAACTACCCACTCCCCTTTGCAAATTGAGTTTCTTATCACTTCTGCAGTCTTTATCTTGAACGTTGGGACCGATAGATAACCATTTAATACACTATTATAATAATCTATTACTGGTCACTATTTTTTCCCGGTTTTGGTACTAAAAACAACCTGCTGTGAAATCCCAGACTTGCACACATCCTTACTGGAATTATTGCTTTTTTCTGCAACATTTGATCTACACACTCTAAGAGGAAGTTCTGTTTTTGTTGATTGGCATAGCCGCTGCAAATTGTGGGATTTCATGGCAATTCGATTGGACTTTCCAGAATGATCTCATAGCCGTGTTTCAGGATGCGTGCAACTCTGGGATGGCACTCATTTGCTAGCCATACCTCGTAAAATAACTGCAAACGGCCTCCAGGTGATAGATCCATTTCTTTTATATAGTCATTTTCTTCTTCCATCACGATCTCCTCTGTTAGGCACTGTGGACTTGTATTGTGGCTTACTATCCTGTTGGCCACGAAAACAACTTTTGAACTGGTATTTGGAAATGAAGAAGCACTGTAATCAGATCTTCCTTTCCTTGAGTTGAAAATAGGCTTTGAATCCATCTTCTGCCTCTTGGGAGAGTGACTGCATTCATACTTAGTCTCAACGTTGTTTAATACTGATGGTGAGAAAAGATCCATAGAAGTGAAACCAGATCTCCTAAGATGATTCCTGTCATGCTCGTGCAAGTGTGGGGCTGAGTACTTCAAAATAGTATCCCTCCTTGCTAACTACATATTGCAAGACATTGTCATGGAGGCTTCTATCACAGTCTCCAGAGCCCTTTCAATAGAAGCAATGGTGGAATATTGCAGCTGAATATAAGAGAGTAACTCCTCTATGTCTTTATTTAAACTATCATCCACAGATCCAACACAGGATTGCAACAAATCCTTCATATTAGAAGCACACTTCTCTAACGCCCTGATGAAATGGCTTACAAAACCCAGGACTTGCACATGCTTGCGTTTCACAGATTCCATGGTTGTGAACTGACAAGTGGGTACCGAGATGTAAGATGGTGCTGAGGTAGACTTGGAGCAAACAGATTTGAATGAATCCTGGCATTTGGGTGCTGACGTCGAGAAATCAGATGTTGTAGATCTGTAAAACTTCATATTGGGCCTAGTATAAGGAAGGAAGGTGTCAGTATTGAAAGGTGCTGAGTGGAGTCTCCCACCATTTTCCCGAGGGATTTCCTGCAACTGTCTTTTCTAACTCTATCCATCCAGAGTTTATTTCCTCCACTGGAGGCAAACACATGGGCAACACTGCTTGCTTGTTTTTCCTGTCTTTAGACCCAAAGATCTTAGAAGGGACCTCTTTATATTCTTCTGGGGTTGTAAGATCTAAGAGGCCCCTTACTGATGCCAAGAACTGCCTGTAAGATGGATCTTCATCAATTTCTTCCTCTTTTGTAGAAAATTTGTGTTCAGAATGAGGAGACTGCGAACGCGCTCATTTGTGATGCGTTCTTTGCTCAACATCATCATTACCCACTCCATGACTGTCTTCTTCTCTAGTCACAAAGACAGACCTTGTAGCAGTTTCTTCACCACAACGACGATTCTACTCCATAAACCCCATAAGAGGTTGCACTTTCTGCAGATTTAGTTTCTAAAACTGCTAGTCGACCATGCATAGCTTCTAGACGTGCTAGTATAAGCTGTAAGGGGTCATTTGAAGAATTGGACACCGATGAAGCATTGGAAACAGTTGAAGGAAGGTTAGATGCAAATTTTTCTTTTGTAGCTGTAACTGGAGAGGGCTGAATATCATCAGTCCCTAGAAGAAAATCCTCAACCTCTTTAGAGATGGATTCTTTTGAACTCTTCTTCTTTTCGTACACCTTCTTAGCTTTCAGCTTTTTCCATTGTTCTGCCGTGAATTGGAGGCAAACAAAGCAATCATCTTCCTTAGATGTAACATAAACGTCATCACCTTTATTCTTCTCTCTACATGAGACACAGAAACGATGATCCCACTCAAAAACTGTGTGTGGCGACAACCAACAGCCAGCTTTTGACCTTTATTTTTTATCCGTCCTTCTGGCATTGTAGAATTTGCGGTAAACAATATTTGCTTACGATGTTCACTCCCTGTGAGGCTTCTTGGGGTGTTTTTCTGGTGCATGCGCATGTGCACTCATGCATCCATAGTACTACGAACAAGAATATTTATTTAAAAAATATTCTCATTTGGTCGTCCATGTTTGCTCCCGCTGACACGCAAGCACGAGTGAGGATAAGATAAGGGTATTTTACGCAATAAAATGCCAGTGGACAAAATGTCAGTCAAAATTGCAGGGGAGGGCAAAATGCTGGCCATTTTATGGGACAGGGAAGACAAAATGCCAATCTTAGCAAAACACTTAATATATTGTAATGATGGTCAGGTAAACTATAAAATAATCCGGCAGAAAAAAGCCTCTGTAAAAACCTGCAGTACAAAATACCTCAGTATAAAATCCCTCTAACTAAATAGTACATAACACATTTACACAAACACTGCCAAGTAGTATTCAAAATATAACATAGGTTTGGGCATTTTTCTACTAGGATTATTTGTTGATACACTAGTTTTCTAAGGTGAATTTTTCTGCAGCTTTTTTCTACTTGGGATTTTTCAACACTCATTTGTCAGACAATGACAATATTTGTTGTACAAGTTATGACAAATGCACACAGACAAACAGAGGCAAACACACAAAGTTACATAGTCACATAGTTTTCTATAGATGTCAGCAGAAAATTCAATAAAGTATCATTTTGGTAACCTACAGTTAAACTGCTAGTCATATGCCCATACAAGTTAACGCATTGTGCAAGATGAGTCCTGTCTGCCTCCTCTATTCATGGAGGTAAGAAGGATTTACTTATATTTGTCTGCCATTTTGTGGGACAGCAAATGAGCGAAATCATTATCTGATTTTGTGGAGTGTGCAGGTTATCTTCTGGACTTTTTATATCCACAACCTAGAAATAGAAAAAAGTGTTGCCGATGCCAGATATAAAACTAATCAGCTCCAGTCCATGCAGCGGTATGGATGCAAAGAACCCATAAAAATATTTACATGTCCAAGAAGCAGAAAAAACTGTTCCCATGGCAACACTTGTTGCCAGGTATTCCCAAAACACTAATCAGCTCCAGTCCGTGCAAGTGGTATGGAATGCAAAGAACCCATAAAAATATTTATTTATAAGTCCAAATAAAGTTAATATTTATTTATAAGTCCAAGTAAAAGTTAATCAGCTCCAGTCTGTGCAGCAGTATGGAATGCAAAGAACCCATAAAAATATTTACAAGTCCAAGAAGCAGAAAAAACTCATGGCAACACGTGTTACCAGGTATTGCTAAAAAGCTAATCAGCTCCAGTCAGTGTAGTGATATGAAATGTAAAGAACCCATAAAAATATTCAGGTCCAAGAAACAGAAACAAATTTTGATATGGCAACACTTGTGCCATGGCAACACTTGTTTCCAGGTATCATGGAAAAGCTAATCAGCTCCAATCCATGCAGGGGTTTGGAATGCAAAGAACCCCAAAATTGCAAATTTAACAAGTAAATTAAATTTTTATAAGTTAATACCCTATCCAATGGACAATTGCTAATCCGGCCTGCGCAGACCAGCCCGCCAAATATCAGAAAAAGATGTCCTGTGTTTCCCCCGGCCGGCCGGTTCCAGTACTATGCACTCTCCAGGTGGCACATCATACTTCCTTCCTGTCTAGACAGCGTGACGTCATAGCATCTTTTTCATTGTCTAAACCTATTAGGCCCTTAGTAAGCCGATAGCGGGGCCGGCTGAGAGGGTCTTGTGTGTCCATTGGATAGAATATTAACTTACAAAAATTTAATTTGTTTATAAAATTTGCAATTTTATTGCGTTAATACATCCTATCCAATGGACAATTGCTGAATAACTACCGCTTGGTTGGCGGGTAAGTTACTAGGGACATAAGTGAACTCATAAACAAAACTTGACCTACGCATCGGAGACCAATGCAAATTTGTATCCACCGAAAAGACAACTCACCAAAGCCAGTGAACCACCGTTTGACCTTGGAGGGGCCCAAGGTCAAATCTAACATCAGAAAATTCCTAGCCCAAGATTTCGTATGAGTTGGTTTCGTACTGTAAACTTCTAGGATCAATAATAAGCGAGTTATAAGCACTTTTAACTTTGGCTATCCTTGTTTGACCTTGAAGAAGGGGCCCAAGGTCAAATCCGACCACACCAGAAGATTCCCAGCCCATGATTTCCTATATGTTGGTTTACCATCCTAAACCTCTAGGACCAATAATAAGCGAGTTATAAGAACTTTTAACTTTGGCTATCCTTGTTTGACCTTGAAGAAGAGGCCCAAGGTCAAATCCGACCACACCAGAAGATTCCCAGCCCATGATTGTCTATAGGTTGGTTTACCATCCCAAACCTCTAGGACCAATAATAAGCGAGTTATAAGAACTTTTAACTTTGGCTGTCCTCATTTGACCTTGAAGAAGGGGCCCAAGGTCAAATCCGACCACACCAGAAGATTCCCAGCCCATGATTTCCTATATGTTGGTTTACCATCCCAAACCTCTAGGACCAATAATAAGCGAGTTATAAGCACTTTTAACTTTGGCTGTCCTCATTTGACCTTGAAGAAGGGGCCCAAGGTCAATTCCGTCCACACCAGAAGATTCCCAGCCAATGATTTCCTATGTGCTGGTTTACCATCCCAAACCTCTAGGACCAATAATAAGTGAGTTATACGCACTTTTAAGTTTGGCTATCCTTGTTTGACCTTGAACGAGGGGTCTAAGGTCAAATCCGACCACACCAAAACATTCCCAGCCCATGATTTCCAATATGTTGGTTTACCATCCCAAACCTCTAGGAGCAATAATAAGTGAGTTATAAGCAATTTTAACTTTGGCTATCCTCTTTTGACCTTGAACAAGGGGCCCAAAGTCAAATCTGACCACATAAAAAGATTCCCAGCCCATGAGTTTCTATATGTTGGTTTACCATCCCAAACCTCTAGGATCAATAATAAGTGAGTTATAAGCAGTTTTAAGTTTTGCTGTCCTCATTTGACCTTGAAGGAGGGGCCCAAGGTCAAATCCGACCACACAGAAAGATTCCCAGCCCATGATTTCCTATATGTTGGTTTATCATCCCAAACCTCTAGGACCAATAATAAGCGAGTTATAAGCAGTTTTAACTTTGACTATCCTCGTTTGACCTTGAAGGAGGGGCCCCAGCTCAAATCCGACCACACCAGAAGATTCCTAGCCCATGATTTCCTATATGTTGGTTTACCATCCCAAACCTGTAGGACAAATAATAAGAGAGTTATAAGCAGTTTTAAGTTTGGCTGTCCTCGTTTGACCTTGAAGGAGGGGCCCAAGGTCAAATCCGACCACACAGAAAGATTCCCAGCCCATGATTTCTTATATGTTGGTTTACCATCCCAAACCTCTAGGATCAATAATAAGTGAGTTATAAGCACTTTTAACTTTGGCTATCCTCGTTTGATCTTGAAGGAGGGGCCCAAGGTCAAATCCGACCACACAGAAAGATTCCCAGCCCATCATTTCCTATATGTTGATTTACCATCCCAAACCTGTAGGACCAATAATAAGCGAGTTATAAGAACTTTTAGCTTTGGCTATCCTTTGACCTTGAAGGAGGGGTCCAAGGTCAATTCTGACAACATCAGAAGATTCGCAGCACATGATTTCCTATAGGTTGGTTTCACATTGCAAAGCTCTAGGACCAATAATAAGGGAGATATAGGCACTTTTAAAGTCCGCTGTGTGGATTACTTCGGCACTCCGTGGATAACCTTGAATTAAGAGCTTCAAGGTCAAATGTGTGCGAGGTTGTAGAGGACATGTATATCTGTTATACATATCAACTATGAAGAGATTCAACCTTCTACCTGTGAGAAACAGCCAGTAGAAAAATGTCGATTATTTTCAAAGAAATGCCCTTGGCGGCCATCTTGTTTTTCAGAATGAGGCCATTTTCCTTCCCAGAGAAGCTTACCCCCCAATGAAGATATCCCGCAAATTTGGTAAACCTAGCTGCTGTCGTTTTCCTCTTAGAGCGTTAACGCCGAAAATCTCTACGCGCGATGGCGGCGGCGGTAGTGGCGTAGCGAACGCTAAACCTAAGTACAATAACCAATTTTTCTCCAGGCCTGGGTCGACCATGAGCTCGGGAAACCCTTGAAAGTCATGATCGGTAGCCAGCAGCTGGTTACCCGGGGCTGTACGGATGTTGCCCCCCTTTTTCAACAGACCTGCACTGAGGTAAGGGAAGAGAGGGATGAGTTCAATCCCATAAGAAGGAAATAAACCTCCCGAAGGAAGCACATCACTTTTTTTTTTGTCTTTTTATGATTTAGTTTTTTTATTTTATTTAATTATGTACAAACTATTTACATATGTACATATCTTCTCAAAAATATGGGCTACTGGTGGATCTGTTGAGCAGCCACTACAGGTCCCAGGTGATAGAGGTCTGAGTCAGCCCAAGCCACATCCTTCAGGTAGAATTTTGTGAAGGTGTTATGCGACTTCCAATGGCAGGCTGATAAGCTCTGCTCAAGGGAAACCCCCGACTGGGAGGCCTTTGAAGCAGCAAAGGCCCTGACACCATGGGCTTTAACCCGATGTAAGGTGATGGCCTCTTGATCTGAGAGCTCATAACATAGGATCACAGTTTGCTTGATCCAAGAGGAGATAGTGGCAGGTGAGATGTCCTTGTCAAAACCTTTCGTAAAGGAGACAAAGACCAACTCCTTATTCTGCCTGAGGTCTGAGGTCCTGTCCAAATAGTAGCGCAATGCTCTGACCAAACTGAGGGCCCTGTCAGACTTGAGGGATCTATCCAGAGTTGGGGCCAGGGCTGGTATAACCACTGGGGCCACACTGTCTGGACCCTCTTTGGCCAGCTGATTCTTTGACCGAAAGCTGGGAGATGGGTACAGGGACACCTTACACCAGTCCGACTGGTGTCTGATGTTTTTGTTTTGCCAAGCTTGAATCTCACTACTGCGTTTGCCCGACCCAAGGACCAAGAGGAAAACAGTCTTGAAGGTCTAGTGCTTCAAGGAGACCTCTTTAATTGGTTCAAGAGGAGGTTTTGTCAGCTGGTGCAACACCAGGGAAAGGTTCCAAAATGGGATCCCCCTCCGTCCTTTGGGTCTGTCTCTGTGGAAAATATCAAGGAGACGAGTGAGATTTTCATCATTAATGGGCGAGTTTCCCAGTTTATCAGCAATGGCTGACCTGTAACCATCAATGGTGGTAGGTTGCAACTTTCCTGCCCTGAAATAGGTACATAAGGAAGTCAGCTACTGACTTTACAGGGGGTGCCCTGAAGTTCACCTGATTGCTGAGGCACCACTTTGTAAAATGGTCCACTTTGCCTCATAGACGGATCTGGTTGATCTCCTTTGAGGAGCCTCAATTATTGCTGCCACTGCCTTAGAGAAGCCTTGCTCCTAGATTGCTGAGGCTCTGGGAACCATGAATGGAGATTTAGGTTTGTCAGATTTCTGTGAGGGATCTGATTGAAGGGCTGTGTTAGAAGGTTGGGCAGATTGGGCAGGCTCAGTGGGATTTGGCTGGAAATGGCCACTAGATCCCAAAACCAAGGCATGTTGGGCCATCCTGGGGCAATCAGAATGATCCTTTGGCAAGGACAGTCCTGTAACTTTCCCACCACTTTGCCCAAGATTGCTGCTGGTGGGAAGGCATATGCGTCCAGATCCTCCCATGGCAAACTGAGTGCATCCACTGCTGAGGCCAGGGGATCCGTTACCGGTGACACAAAAAGAGGTTACTTGTTGTTGAACCTCGTGGCAAATAGATCTATTTGAGGCCAGTGCCACCTGCTGCAAATTGTTTGAAAAACCTCTGGAAGGAGATGTAATGTTTTTAACTATTTTGTGTGGAGAGAAACACTGATCCTCAAAGCACTACTTTATTCTATAAGCTCAGACAAACAACTGACTGGTGTAACAGCATTAAAGAGTATTGTTCATAAGGTACACTAGGAACCATAATTATGCTACATGCCCCCTTTTAAAGATTAATTAATAAATTAATTAAGTGGTCAATTTAATCAATTACTCATTTGAATTTAATACATATGTATGTGACACATAGCTCACCATGAAGACCTGAAATTGATGTACTTTGCATGAGGGCATTATGATTCTCTGTTACAAAAACTTGAAACACCAAATTATATAGAACAGTGTAATTTTCTCACACATTTTACATGATTTATATTTTGGTTTACTTCTGTAACTGTTTCCTGTTATCCCCTATGACTGTTCCCCCATTATCTGTTGTACACACAAATCTCCTGGGGCCAGTTTCATGAAAAGTCTCAGTTTGAGACCAGTTTTGGCCTGAGTCTGGGTCTCAAATCTGAGACTTTTGTCTCGGCTGAGTTTTTGGCTCAAATTGGTTTCACAAAAGGTGACTCAGCTGAGACTGGTCTCAAGTCATAGTCTCAACTTTTAAATTTCATTTAAGATGCTTCCTTGGTTTGTTTTTTATGCAAGTGCATTTATTTCATCATCATTATCGATTTAGATTGCATTAACCCTGATAACACATGAAAAAAATTGATATAATATTATTGGTAACAAGCCAATTGTTTGAGACTCAACTGAGACTGAGTTAAGCTTTGAGTCCACTCTTGAGACTAGTCACTTGACAACGGTCAAAAAAGCATGTCAATTCCATTGACTTTTCTTATTATGAATATTAAATATGTAATTGTAATTAGTAAGCAAAATAAAAATATAATATTTCAAGATTCAACAAATTCATTTTCATGCAAATTATATTGCTTTATACACAAGTATTTGGATGACAAACTTTGGACTCAAAATTTGAGACACCTCCTTGGTGGGCTCAAAATTGAGCCCAAGACTGAGCCAAATCTCAAGTTGAGCCTGTTTGTGAAATGCTTTGAGTCTGAGTCCACAGACTCAGCAAAATATTTACAATATTTGAGCCCAAAGTCTCAGATTTGAGCCTGAGACCAGACTTAAAGGGTTACTATCCTCCAAAAATTACTATATCTTTTTTTTCTTGTAATCAACTCAACTAATGTATTTATATACATTACCCACAGTTAGACCTCCCAAAACAAACCACACAATTTATAAAATGACTTTTATTACAGGCCTGTCAAGGAAACAGCACACACTTCTCACTTCGGCAAATTCACCAGTAAACAGGTGCTCTTACGTCAGCAGTGCCCAACTAGAGAATCTGGCTATAGCCTATCTCAATGCATGTCTGTATTTAATACAGTATACATGTCTTATTTTCAGGATCATTTAATTTAAAAGTATTTTTTTATCAGAATAAATGTATAAGATAAATGTCAGAAGGAAAAAAAATAAAAACTGGCCCTTTTTAAGTATATAAAAACAGAATAACTTTACATACAGTACTGAAAAATTGCAAGTAGAAAGATACAGCAGGACATATCCTTAATAAAAGGTGATATAACAAAGTTATGTTCTTAACATAAATAATGTTTAGTGAAGATGAAAATAAGATGATTTACTAACTTTACTAACTACCAGATACAAAAAAGAGAAGAATTTAGATGTGAATGTGTAGAATTTAGAAGAATTTAGCAAATATATACATTTGTAATGTTTTACAAGTGTTGTGCAATGGGAAAAACCTTGTAAAAGAGATTTTTGCAGTGACTTTGATTATATTTTTGTTATTTCCATTGAAATAATAAAATATAATAACTCAATAGCCATTGAAATAAATATGTAAAAAGGATTTGTATATGACAAGTAGTTATTTTGTCCAGTTTTGGCCCCTTTTAAAAAATTTACAAAGAAGATTAAGACATCTGAATTTTCCTCAGTATTTCTTCTGATAAAAATAAGTTTATGAGATAATGGAATTCATATGGACTGAATTATTGATGGTCATATAACTGCTAGTTTTTGAGAAATGAGCAGTTCAATACTATGTTTTTTTCTTACCTGTGTTCAAACCATATCCTATGTGGTGGAGCCTAGTATTTATTACTAAATAAATTATTACTAAATATTGTCTCATATTTGTATCATCACCTGTATGTGTGAAGTGTATAACTAAACTGGATAAGGATACATACTGGGAATTCATTTTTTAAACTCTAATTTTAAACAAAAAATTCTTCAGGGTAAAATGTGTAATTTTCATATTGCAGTAAAAATTCACTTAGATGGAAATGTTTTGGATAGATACTGATGTGACCCTATGAACAAAACTGGAAATTGCATTTGGATGAAAATTATTATTTGTGGCATTACTGTGATGTACTTACTTAAATTTATATGTAGTGGTAATAACTTTTATATAACTTTATAAATTCGATATACAATATCTCATTTCAATTTAGAATTATGAAATATACAAAACAGTAAAAATTAGAAGACTCCTCAATATCATTATAATTAATACTTATAACATGACCAAAATGACCAGTATATTTTCAATATTCCACATCAAACCATGAGATACAGGAACAAAATGATATTTTCTTCAGCTGATCACACAGTGTGTGTGATGAACAGGAAAAAAAACACTTGCCAGTACTGCACTGAACTATACTTGGAGTCTTTGATACCTTGAAGCACACACAAATCTGATAACAGAATGTTTATAACTTACAAAATAAACTTTCTTGTTAGGTCACCCTTAATGTACTTTGTTATGTAGTAATGTATAGTAATGGAAACCTGATTAAATCATGCATCTAATGTCCTTTTTTACAATTCTCTCTGTGTTAACTGTGGTGGTAAAACCACCACAATTAATGGGTCAGTTTTATTACTTTTATCATCATTTTGTCAGGTTATTTAATCTTTTTACAGTCTTAAACATAAGGCCACGATGAAGCACAGTATGTATAGTATCTTGGTTCTCTTTCTCAGTTTTAAAATGAGGCCATTTCAAGTATATCTAAGCTTCTATATCTGAATGACTTACCGGTGCAAAAAACAGAGAAAATACATGGGCCATCATGACGTCAGTGCACACACCCACTACTACAGCAGTGCACTCGGCAATTTCCGTGGCTTGTGCTCAGTTTTGCCATATATGGCAAAGGTGTATTTTCTTTAATTGCTCATTACTCAGTAATTAAGCTGTGTTTCAAAATTCTCTTTGGGGAAATGATTTACCATATTATAATAAATATTTTAAAGGCCTTTTGTTTTGGGGGTGTAATAACCCTTTAAGTCCTTTCATGAAACCGGCCCCTGGACTGTGATATAAACACTTGTGTGATTTATGACTTGACAAGCCTGACTCTTTTAACTATACTAGTGATTATTTATCCACAGGCACATATAAACCACATAAACATAGCTCAAACTCTGGTTTGCTTTACACATGTTTCTGCCTAGTATGTGAAGAGATGAGAAATCTCTATGAACTCTGGTAATAAATACATTTTCACATGTTTGAAAATTATATTTTGGGAAGTTGTTTTTGACTCACAATTTCAGTCTACACTATGCTCCAAAATATTTTACTCACTGTATGCTTCAGTGCAAGTCTATTGACTTACTTAATATTTTCAACTAGACAATGTGCTTGCCTACTTTAGAATCCATGAGAACTAATCATAAATGTAAATATATGAGCTAATCAAAATAGAAATACACAAGATTATATGTCTTTAGTGCATGTGCACTTGATACAAGTTTTAACCACTTTTTTCTAACCAATATATACATGAAAATATACATTTATTGTGTTAATTACCAAGTGTTACTTTACTGATTGTGACCATATCTCTGAACAGGTTTGACTTCTCTTCCATATCTTGTAATGTACAAATTATCAGTTTTATCCTTTGTTTTGACAGAGTGATTTTCCCCACTGTTTTGCTTTGTTGTATTGGTCACATTGCTATCCATTTTTTCAGCTTGGGCACTCTCATTAGATTTGAGAATGTGTGATCGGTTGCGTCTGTATTGACTACCACCAGGTGTTTCCAGTATGAATGAACATGGAGAATCCATTTTCTCTTTCTCAATAGCTGGTTGCCATTTCTGTTGTTGAAGTATCCGAACTCTTTCTCCATGTCTAATGTCCTTTAGGGGTTTTGTTCGTCTGTCATAGTACTGTTTTTGCTTTTTCTGCCTCTTTAGCATTCTAGCTTTGGTAACTTGCTGTGGCTGCGGTGTAGGTCTCAGCTTCTTTTGTGTTGTAGGAAGAAGTGAATTTAACTTCCTGCTCATCAGCAGTTCAGCGGGTGAACCAATGTCATCAATTGGTGTGTTTCTATACTCCAAGATGGCAAGTAATGGATCTTGATTACTGTGGAGTGTTTTGGTTAAAATGTTCTTCACTGTTTGTACTGTGCGTTCAGCTAGTCCATTGCTACGAGGATGGTATGGTGATGAAGTCACATGTTCAAATCCCCACTGCTGGGCAAAATCTGCAAATTCAGATGAAGTATACTAAGGTCCACCATCTGACACGAGTTTCAGTGGAATGCCATGTCTTGCAAACATAGCTTTAATGTTGTTGATAACTGTGGTACTTTTTGTACTGTTCAGTTGTGCTACCTCAAAGTATCGACTGTAATAGTCTACAACTAGGACATAATCTTTTCCATTCCATTGGAATAGATCTGTTGCTACTTTTTGCCAAGGGCTATCTGGAATTTCATGCTGTAGCAATGGTTCCCTCTGTTGATTGACAGATCTATTTGAGAGGCATGTGTCACACTTCAAAATCATATCCTTGATCTGAGAATCAATACTGGGCCAATACACTGCTCCTCTGGCTTTCCTGGTTGTTTTTTCAACACCAAAATGTCCAACATGGAATAGCCTTAGCATGGTTGAGCGCAAGTCCCGTGGAATGACAATTCTGTCTCCTCTCAGTATGAGACCATCTGCTACTGATAACTCATCTCTACAGCTCCAATACTCATGTAGTTCCAATGGCACATTTGATTTGTCAGGCCACCCATTCAGAATTATGTTTTGCAACTGACATAGATCTTCATCTCTAGCGGTTGTAGTTTTGATACTCTGAAGTCTGCTGGCTTCAACTGGGATGTTCTCTACCACTGTAAGCACATGTTGTCTGACATCTTCCTCCATTGTACTGTCAGAGTCTGATGTATGAGCCCTGGACAATGTGTCTGCTATGACTAATTCCTTTCTTGGTTTGTACTTCAATGAGAAGTTGTACCGTTGTAGTCTTAACAGCATCCTTTGTAATCTGGGAGGTGCTGCACTCAGGTTTTTCTTCATTATCATTTCCAGTGGACGGTGGTCACTTTCAACTGTCACACTTTGCCCATATGTGAACTGGTGGAATCTTTCCATGGCAAAAACTACAGCCAACAGTTCTTTTTCTATTTGGGCATATCTAACTTCTGTATCAGTCATTGACCTGGATGCGAATGCAATGGGCTTATCATCTTGAAGAAGGACTGCCCCAAGTCCAGATTTTGAAGCATCACAACTTACAGTTAGGGGTTTCTTCACATCATAGTATGTGAGAACTGGCTCCTTGCTTAATATGTCCACAATCTGGCTGAATTCTCTCTCTTGTGGTTCCATCCACATGAACTCTACATCTTTCTTCAGCAGTTTTCGTATGGGTTCTGTGATGGAAGACATGTTTGGCAGGAATTTTGCTAAGTAGTTTATAGTTCCTAAGAGTCTTTCAACTCCTTTTCTGTCAGTGGGTGCAGGCATATCTCTGATTGCTCTGGTCTTTTCGGGATCAGGCTTCACTCCCTCACATGATATAATGTGACCTAGGTAGCCTACTTCTGGAAGTTTGAACACACACTTCTCCTTATTCAGTGTTATGTTTAGTTCTGTGCACTTCTGGAGAACTTGTTCTAACCTCTGGTCATGCTCAGCTTCAGACTTTCCCCAGATCAGAATGTCCTCTATTTCCGTCTCTACGCCTGGAATGTGCTCAAACCTCTGTGATATTCGTTTCTGGAACACTTCCTGTGCACTTTTGATTCCAAAGGGAAGTCTCTTACAGCAGTAGCGTCCGAAAGGTGTGTTGAATGTAGTCAGTAACTGACTCTCATCATCTAATGCTTGTTGCCAGTAGCCATGATTTAGGTCAATCTTTGAAAAGACCTTTGCTCCAGTCATCCTTGATGTAATTTCTTCAACTGTAGGCAATTCTAAGTGTTCTCTCATGATTGCATGGTTCAAATCTTTTGGGTCAAGACACACCCTCAATTTATTTGACTTTGGTTTTCCCACCACAACCATGGAGCTAACCCAGTCTGTCGGCTCGTCGACCTTTCTTATCACACCTAACTTTTCCATTTCATCAAGGGTAGTTTTGAGTTTGCCCCTGAGTGCTGTTGGAATTCTTCTAGGTGGGTGTATAACAGGACTGACACTTGTGTCAATTTTGTGGTATGGCTCCTTGAGACATCCTAAACCTTGAAACACACTTTTGTACTTGTTCAGCATTTCTTCCATACTGTTGTTTGAGGAGACGGACATTACTAGTTGGATCAGGCCTAAATCAACACAACCTTGTAGACCCAGAACTGCAGGTGAGTTAGTGTCGACAACATGGAAAGTTCCAACAATTTCAGAATTTTTGTAGCAGCACTTTAAGGAGCACTTCAGTGTTGATTCTAGAAATTTTGAAATGTGGGGGCAGTTCCCCCCTATGTCCGAAAAATGTGGGGGCTTGGTCAATAAAAATGGGAACTTGTACCTCCGCCAAAGAGGGATTAATTTATTAAGCATTTGTCTGTCCATACGTTTACCAGCAGGATTACACAAATACTACTGTATGGATCTTCGTGAAAAAAATAGAAGATGGAAACTGACCCAACTTAGATCACATTAATTTTTATTACTGCCTTGCTACCTATTATCGCCGGCTACCAATTATCGCCACCAGAAAATAAAACGTTCATATTTCAGTAATGGTTAAATATTTTGAAAGCTTTTTGTTGTGTATTTGTTCCATTCACTTTGGAAATAGTTTTACCTTATTTGCTAGACTTGGGATGCTATTTTGGCGAAGTTATATCTATTTGAATTCTGTCTGGCGATAATTGGTAGCCGGCGATAATTGGTAGCAAGGCAATACTTATCTGGATCTGTGCTTGGATAAGAAAAATATCAAAGACCTGGGACCATATTCTACAACAATACTTTTCTAGCAATATTTTTTAAAATAGAAGTGCCTCAATGAAAGACCAAATGCTTTAAACTGGGGAACTCATGGCCATAGCACCCAAGTCATTAATATTCATGAGATGATATGAGGTCATAGATTTCCATTGGGATTTTCTAGCAATATTTTATAAAATGGAACCCTCAACAAAGATCTAACACTTTAAACTTGAGAACTCACAGCCATAGCACCCAACTCTTTAATATTCATGAGAAGATCGGAGGTCATAGATTTCTATTGGGGTTTTCTAGCAATATTTTATAAAATGGAAGCCTCAACAGAGATCTAACACTTTAAGAAAACTTGAGAGCTCACGGCCAAAGCACCCAACTCATTAATATTCAGATATGAGGTAACAGACATGCTGTATGAACTGGTTCAACAGTATTGTTGTTAGTATCTGATGTTTGCATCATCCACTTTCAAACTGTAGTATCCATTTTGTTTTCATATGAAATAACATTTTTCACTGAAAAAACGACCAAATATAGCCTTCATGATGATAAAATTAAAGGATTCTCGCGAAACGATCGGTGCCCTCCATTTTGTAAACATGCGGGATCGCGTCTTCTACCGAACGCGCCGAATATACCGAATTGCGGGCTAGTACTAAAACTCGCGAGATATCGCGTATCCCGCGCTCTAGAAGCATCACTGCACTTGCCCTTCACTTTTAGCTTGGTGCCTCCATATCCTGTGAGCTTGTGTTTGTGTGTTCAAGTTTAATGTCTTTCAGTTTCATTTGCTTGAATTTCTGCAATGGTATAACATTCACTTGGGCACCCGTGTCTAGCTTGAATTGAAGTGTGGTTTTCTCCTTGCCAAGTAAAAGTTTCACAAAAGCTTCATTGCTACTTTGATTGCTGTTCACACCACCAATAAAGTGATCTGGACCCCCTGTGTCACTCTGGTCACTGTCATCATTGTGCATCAGGTGAACTGATTTCTGGCTTTTACACACTGCAGCAAAATGGTTTTTCTTGTGGCATTTCAAACACTTCTTGCCATATGCAGGGCATTGTCCCTTGCTATGATGATTGCCACATTTCCCACACTTGCTTCTGCTGTTTGCTTGCTTTTGAGGCCGTTTCATCTTCCTAGGGGTGTTTCTTAGAGCATGTACTGTGTGGTCTGATTTTATTGATTTCACATGCTGTTTTGAACCCTCTATTGCTTTTACGAGTTTTACAGCAGTGTCCAAAGTTAAGTCACTCTCTTGTAGTAATTTTTCCTTCATTTCTTCTGAATGAACACCAACTACAAGGCGATCCCTGATCATCTCATCTCTTTAGGCCCCATACTCACAATCCAGTGACAGTAGCTTTAAGTCTGTGATGAAATGATCTGCTGACTCTGCTGTCGATTGCACACGACTGTTGAATTTGTGCCGTAATACAGTCAGATTTTTCTTCGGTTTACAATAGTCCCCGAACTTCTCAAAAAGAATCTTTGGCTTGTTTTGCTCTTCTTCAGATAATGTCCAAGTGTTGAACACATCTCGTGCATCCTGACCAATGTATAGTAAAAAGTAGGAGCACTTTGCCTTGTCAGTTTTCTCAGAGAGAGGTCAATCCAAACATAAATTCATTGTCTGTGACCATCTTCTCCATGCTTCAGACAAGTTACTACTGTGTAGATCTAGTGGTTCTGGCTTGGTATTATCCATTGTATTTAATCCAGTATGTTTAAACTATAGTTCACGAAAATGTATAATTATCCAACTGCATCAAAATGGCTTATTAATTTTTTTTAGATCCAGCACTTCTGACACCATGTAATGTTTTTAACTATTTTGTGTGGAGAGAAACACTGATCCTCAAAGCACTACTTTATTCTATAAGCTCAGACAAACAACTGACTGGTGTAACAGCATTAAAGAGTATTGTTCATAAGGTACACTAGGAACCATAATTATGTTACAGGAGAGACCACTCTGTTAGGATGGTCTGGCCTAGCCTGGAAAGCTTGTCTACTACCACGTTCAGCCAGCCTGGAATGTGTCAGGCTTTGAGAGTTACTTGTCTACTAGTACACCAGGTCAAGATTCTCCACAATAGGGCACAAAGTGGGCCCGACCTCATGCCTCCATCTTTGTTTATGATGAGCAGAGGTCATGGAACTCTTTTAAGGCTAGAAAAACTGCTTTGTTTTTGTGGCCTGATAATTTGATTGGTTGACCTTTGGCTGACACTCATATCCTATAATTTCCCACTTTTTACAGCCATATTTACTTGTTTAAAATAAGTCAAAGTGGAAACATCTCTTTTAAACAAAACAATTTTATATATTTCAATTTACTCAATTTTAGCTAACCTTTTTGAAACTCTGAAGCTTCAGCCAGATACAATGAAACCTCAGAGTTTCAGTGTTTTTCACAGAGTGCAGTTGATGGCCAGAAGGGAATAATGTGCTGTGATCCGTCAAATGATATTTGACATATGTGAATTTGCTCTGGGATTAATCTCTAGGAGCTGGGTATAAGGGCTGTATCAAAGTTTTGTTATTTATCTACATTTGTCATCCAAATTACTGAAAGGAGCATATTTCAAGTATTAATCAGTGATTGATTGATTTTTGCAGAAATGCCACACAAAGTATTCCAATGCAAAGTTTGTGGGGACATGCATGAGGGACCCATCAATTCTAAATGTCAACACATTAAAGAAAGTGACAATAGTGACCAGGAAATTGATACTACCAGTGGTGCAGAACAAATGGACATTAACATACAAATTTTGAATGAACTTAAACAATTAAATGGAAGAATTGCAAAGGTGGAAGAAAAAGTGGAAAGTGAAGACAAGGGACATGTAAATTCACCCAAATCTGTGACAAGTGCTATGTCGACGACGTCGCAAAGTGACGGGGATTTCATACTGCCAACATTAAGTGGACTGAGGCAATCCAGACAACTCCAGAGTCAAGTTTACCAGAGGTTACAGGAAGTGCAGGCAATCAACTTACAAGGCAAGTTCAGATCTCAACGTGGTGGTAGTAATGAAATTGTATGGTGTAAACGGGAGGTTCCGTGGCCCCAGAACTTTATACTGTCAGGTTCAAGTATAACTAGAGTTTCTTATGATAATCTCTCAATGTCTTACTGGGTTTCCGGAATCAGTAACATCATTCGGGAAGAATCAGATTTAGAAACAAACAAGCAATCAGTGCCCGTGAATGGGCTCTGGGTCAGCTGACTGTGTTTTGAGTTTCAGATTAGAAGTGAAAGAAGGAATTAAAAGTAAAAGAAGGAAAGACCACAAAAGTTGTGCTCTGCAAATGGTACACAGAAGTAAAGTACCACGTTAACTATTAAGGAGTAAAAAGTAGGTAGAAAACATATTCAAACAAAATACTGTAAATGCAATAGTTTTCAAGTAATAACTGATTTACTCAACAGTGAGAACCTCAAAGTAGCTATTGCTCAGCTATGTCAGGAGCTATATGTCTGCAATTTTACTATGTTATAGCTAAACAAAAAATAAATAACATATTTAAACAAAATACTCTTAACGCAATAGTTTTCAAGTTATAAGTGATTTTACTCAATAGTGATAACATAAAAGTAGCTATTACTCAGGTATGCCATGAGATACAGGTCTGCAACTTTACTATGTTATAGCTGACCCAAAAGTAGCTGAATAACATATTTATACAAAATTCTGTATATGCAATAGTTTTCAAGTTATAAGTGATTTTACTCCAAAGTAGCTATTACTCATTTAACTATGAGGATAGATGCCCAAGTTACTCACCATGTTATAGCTATGAAAAACGTAGCTGAATAACATTATACTGCCTAAACGAAATTCAAAATTTCATGTTTGCAAATAAATTAAAACTTAACCAAGACAAAACAGAGTTCATTCTCATAGGCTCCCAAAAAATCGTAACCAACTCCTCCCTCACTTCCCTATCAATATTCTGGGAAATCAGGTCTCGAAAGCACAAAGTGTCAGGAACCTCGGAGTGGTGTTTGACTCTAATTTCAATTTCTCAAACCATGTGTCACAGGTCATAAAGTCCACTATAGTACATGCGAGAGACCTCTACAGAATTCGTCCCCTTCTAGACCTGAATACATCAATGCTTTTAGCGAATGCTTTGGTGAGCAGCAGGCTGGACTACTGCAATTCACTGTTCTTATCGCTCAATGACTGTGAGTTAAGGAGATTGCAGCTGGTCCAAAACGCACTCTGCAGTGTTGTCACCCGTTCCTCTAAATTCTCTCACATTACCCCTCAACCAGAAAACTCCATTGGCTACCAGTCAGATACAGGGTACAATTTAAAATTGGTCTTATTACATATAAAATTCTCAACCAGGGTCAACCAGTTTACCTAAGAGAATTAATCCACCCCTACTCCTCTTCCAGAAACACAAGGCGAAGTAACCCCGAACTCAAGTTCCTTCAAACCCCCACTTTTGATCGCAGAGTTTACAAATCAATTAAACACTTTTCTAATTCCTTCAGTCACTATGCCCCTGCCCTTTGGAACTCTTTCCCTTTCCATGTAAGAAATAGTCCCTCTGTTGCATCTTTTAGGATGCACCTCAAAACTCATCTCATCAGCTCTAGTTTCCCAACCTAGTTTTTCTTCCCTCCCGGTCACACCTATAATCCTGGATTACTGACCTTGAACGCCCCTCGACTTCCCCACGATAATGATTTTGTTTAATTAGCGCACTGACTTCCCCTCTGTGGGGAAGATACTGCGCTTGCAAAGCAGTAGATTAGATATTTTAGCAAAATGCTCTAAATGCAATACTTTTCAAGTTATAAGTGATTTAGTGCCTGATTTCATGAATTTTAATGCATTATAAACTAAGTATTTTAAAAATTCATAAAAAAATAATTTAAAAAGATCCAGGCCCGATACTCACAAAAGATAATCTACCAGTGGCCCAGTACATATATGCAAGCTAAAAGAGAAATCCCTGCAATAGTCAATGAAAAAACTAGAGATTGTGTCTCGACGCAGTATATCCCCGGACGGGACATAGTTAAGGCGTGAATATGTCGGTCTTGAGCCTGTTTCCTGGAGCACCAGGTCAGGATTCTCCATAGTACCAGATTACTGCCAAAAGCTAATCACTAGTTCTTTCACTTATATCTGTCTTTAAAAATTACATTTCATGGATCCAGAAGATCCATATAGTGATCCAGATCACTTTCAAAATTCAGTCGTTGCATCCTTTCACCTTTTCAGACATATTCTAAAAATTTCATCAAAATCTGTCCGTAAGTTTTTTAGTTATCTTGTACACAAACACATCTGGCAGCCTGGATCCACATGATCCAGACAGTGATCCAGATTACTCCCAAAAACTAATCACTTGTTCTTTGTCCCATTTAAGACATTTCCTGAAAATTTCATAAAAATCCATCCATGACTTTTTGAGGTATTTGTCTTTAAAAATTATATTTCTTGGATCCAGAAGATCCAGATAGTGGTCCAGATCACTCGCAAAATTGAATCATTTCTTCCTTTTACCACTTCTTCCTTTTACCATTTGTAACATATCCTAAAAATATAAAAGTCCATCCCAAGATTATGTGGCAGCCTGGATCCAGATGAACCAGACAGTGATCCAGATCACTCCAAAAATTTAATCACTTTTTCCTTGTACCATTTAGGCCATTTGCTGAAACAATCCATCCATAACTTTTTGCGGTATCTGTCTTTAAAAATTACATTTCATGGATCCAGAAGATCCATATAGTGATCTGGATCAGTTCCAAAATTCAATCATTTCATCCTTTTACCTTTTCAGACATATCCTGAAAATTTCATCAAAATCCGTCCATAAGTTTTTGATTTATCTTGTACATAAACACATCTGGCAGCCTGGATCCAGATGATCCAGATCACTCCCAAAATCTAATCACTTGTTCCTTGTCCCATTTAGGACATTTCCTGAAAATTTTATCTAAATCCACCCATGACTTTTTGAGCTACTTGTCTTTAAAAATTATATTTCATGGATCCAGAAGATCCAGATAGTGGTCCAGATCACTCGCAAAATTGAACCATTTCTTCCTTTTACCACTTCTTCCTTTTACCATTTGTAACATATCCTAAAAATATCATCAAAATTCATCCTAAAATTATGCTTGTACCATTTAGGTCATTTGCTGAAAATGTCGTCACAATCCATCCATAACTTTTTGAGGTATCTGTCTTTAAAAATTACATTTCATGGATCCAGAAGATCCATATAGTGATCCGGATCACCTCCAAAATTCAACCATTTCATCCTTTTACTTTTTCAGACATATCCTGAAATATCATCAAAATTCATCCTAAAATTATGCTTGTACCATTTAGGTCATTTGCTGAAAATGTCGTCACAATCCATCCATAACTTTTTGAGGTATCTGTCTTTAAAAATTACATTTCATGGATCCAGAAGATCCATATAGTGATCCGGATCACCTCCAAAATTCAACCATTTCATCCTTTTACCTTTTCAGACATATCCTGAAAATTTCATCAAAATCCATCCATAAGTTTTTGAGCTATATTGTACACAAACACATCTGGCAGCCTGGATCCGGATGATCCAGACAGTGATCCAGATCACTCCCAAAATCTAATCACTTGTTCCTCGTCCCATTAAGGACATTTCCTGAAAATTTCATCAAAATGCACCCATAAGTTTTTGAGTTATCTGTCTTTAAAAATTAAATTTCATGGATCCAGAAGATCCAGACAGTGATCCGGATCACTCCCAAAATTTAATCATATCTTCCTTTTACCATTTTGGACATATCCTGAAAATTTTATCAAAATCCATCTGTCAGTTTTTGAGTTATCTTGTTCACAAACAAACAAACAAATAGAGGGCCAAAAATGACCCTCGGTCAGGTACTTTGGTGGTCAGTGGATGACCTTAAATGAAGATCTGTAACCGGTAAGCCTGGATGGTTGTACTCCATCATGTACTCAATCTCCAAAGCCATTTTCCATAGTTTCCATGCAATGTAGTCAGCATTAAGTGTGAAAATATCTCCAAATTTGCCAAAAATGACCATTGGTCAGGTACTTTGGTGGTCAGTGGATGACCTTAAATGAAGATCTGTAACCAGTAAGCCTGGATGGTAGAAGTCCATCATGTACTCAACTTTCAAAGCCATTTTCAATAGTTTCCATGCAATATAGTCAGCATTAAGTGTGAAAATATCTCAAAAAAGGCCAAAAATGACCCTCGGTCAGGTACTTTGGCGGTCAGTGGATGACTTTCAATGAAGAGCTTCAAGGTCAAATTTCTGCATGCTTACAGAGGACATATATATGTATTATATATACCAGCCATAGGATGATCTGACTTTCTGTATAGGAGAACTGGGCCAAAAAGTGAAAAAATGGCCAAAAACTGACCTTTAAGAGGCCACCAGTGACCTTGAGATTGAAGATCAAGGTCACAAAACAATAACGTTTGTGGCATTGCCCATATATACCCACATACCAAATTTGAAAGTTCTAACTAAAATATTTTTTAAGTTATCGCGTCCAAAAGGAAATCTCTGCGGCGGCGGTGGCGGCGTGACCGTACTGAATCCTAAGTATCCGACTTTCGTCCGGGGATACAATAAGTGACTTAGTGCATGATTGTATGACTTTTAATGCATTAAAAATAGCATCAGAGATGCCCGTACCCCACAGCCTGGGGAAATATTTTTCAACAAAATGAGATATAGAAGTAGTGAAACAGTACACAGGTTGAGATACTGTCAGAGCACTGCATGTAAAGATTAATCATTAAAACAAGACAATTCAGTAAACCTAAAGTTATGAAGCTGTACAATTTCTTAACTGGAGAATAGGTGTCAATGAAAATATCATAATTATGTATGGTCGAATTATGATTTGAATGTTTTGAATATTACCCACACATACAGATGTGGCAATACTTGCTTATATGTGGAGTTTGGTCAAAACCTGTGACTCACTTGATGCAATACCATCTGTTACAATGGGAAGTTGCAAAAGTAAAACCCTTAATGAATTCTCATATGACTTTAATAGTGCTTAATCTACATCCAAAGACACCCAAAGGTGCAACAACCAAGATTCAAGTAAAAAGATATGAGAGACATAAGAGAAATAAAATAGTATCACATATCCCTGTAGAGAGATACAATAGCATCAGATATGCAAGATCAAAGGTCAAATCCAGGTCACACCATGATGTTGCACACCTATAACCCGTGACCAATGTCCCTACCAAATATCAACTTCCTGCAACTTATGGTTTCCGAACCATAGCCCGGACAAGGCATTATAGGTCAAGGTCACCATGGCAAGGTCAAAGGTCAAATCAATGTCACACTATGATGTTATACATCTACACACCCTAGCCAATGTCCCTACCAAGTATCAACTTCCTACACCTAATGCCCCTGTTCCACCAAAGGACTAAGGCCCGATCCTGTCGGCGACCCTTAATTGTGGACAGTCGGTGAAGAAAATGGTAAAATGGGCGGGAATACTGGATCGGTATCAAAGCCTGGGATTAAGTACAGATCGGCCTCAGGAAGCCTGAGGAGGCCCCAGGCGGCCCCAGACAGTCCCCGACTGGTCTGGGACTAAGAACCGATTAAGCCAGTTTTCTGGTCGGTTTCAACCACGATCCTGTCGTACACATACCAACTGGGTCCCAGGACACCTCAGGCCTCCTGGGACTAAGCCCCGACTAACCCCCGATTAAGTCCCGGCGTCCTCAGGCCTCCTCAGTCTTCCCCAGACCAATGTGGCCGATTCTTGTTTTGCAGAAAACCTGGATTTTCTGGGTATATATATAAATTCCGCGATCTAATTATCATTACTTTTATAGCAACATAGCAGGATGCCACCTTCAGCAACAACTTTTTTTAGTTTTTATTCAGTTACAAATAATGATGTATTTGCTATTTCTACGTCGACCACAGCAACCACCACAAGCACCTCCATCACCACCACCACCAGCCATACAGAGACCTAGAAGAAGGCACAACATGTGGGTCAGGCCATGGCTACTACAGAGAGAGGAGAGGGGGCCTACCACAACATTATGGCTGAACTGTATGCCACAGACATTCCAGGATTCACCGACTACATGAGGATGACCCCAGAATTCTTTGAAATGATAAAGACCAGACTGGAACCACGTCTAGCCAGGCAGGCCACCAACTACAGAGCTCCAATCAGTGTTGGGGAAAAGTTAGCCCTCACCATCAGATATCTGGCCACTGGAGAGTCATACACATCATTATCCTGTCAGTTCAGGGTTGGAAGATCCACCATTACCAAGTTTCTACAAGAGGTCTGCAGGGCCATCCAGGATGAGTTCACCAGAGAGTACCTCAGATGTCCTACTACTCCAGATGAGTGGAAAGAACTGGAAAGGGAATTCAGGATCAGGTGGAATGTTCCACATGCCCTGGGTGCCCTTGATGGCAAGCATGTGGCCCTGAAGAAACCCAAGAACTCTGGTGCCCTGTACCACAACTACAAGGGGTTCTTTTCCATAGTAATGTTGGCCTTGGTAGATGGACAGTACAAGTTCAGATGGGTGGATGTGATTACAGCTGGATCTTGCTCAGATGCCCAGATATTTAATGCCTGTCAGCTGAAGTGGAGGATTGAGGATGGCAGGATAGGCTTCCCTGACCCAGCTCCTATAACACAGGGTGGTAGAGATGTCCCCTACTTCATTTTAGCAGATGATGCCTTTGCCCTGAAGACCTGGCTGATGAAACCCTATGGAAGAAGGATGTTAACCAGAGAGGAAAGGATTGCCAACTAAAGAATATCAAGGGCCAGGAGAGTTGTTGAGAATGCTTTTGGCATCCTGGTCTCAAGATTCAGAGTGATGTTGACTACTATTGAATTACCCCCAGAAACAGTCAGGGATGTGGTCATGACCTGTGTGGTTCTGCACAACATACTGAGAAGCCAGTATCAAGGTCAACATGGTGGTCAAGAGCCTGGAGATGATGAAGATGATGATGTGCCTGGTGATTGTCGACTGATTGGTGGTGCTGCTGGTGTTGGTCCAGACAGAAACCCTGCTAGAGAAGCCAAAAGACAGAGGGATTACCTCAAGGACTACTTCAATAATGAAGGAGCAGTGGCCTGGCAAGATGGCAGAATATAACTCCTGCTGCAGTAACCAGTCCTTTTCAGGACTAATAACCAGTCCTTTTCAGGACTACCAAATATTCCAAAAACAATTAATCAGCTATGCTTGTTCAAAATAACCCAAACATTACCAAACAGAAGTCATGCAACCAACAGACAGACACAAACCCCATGGCCAACATAATTCACCCACCCAACAAACAGATAAACCCAATGCCCGACAGAAGTCACGCAACCAACAAACAGACAAACCCCATGGCCAACATAATTCACCCACCCAACAAACAGACAAACCCAATGCCCGACAGAAGTCACGCAACCAACAAACAGACAAACCCCATGGCCAACATAATTCACCCACCCAACAAACAGACAAACCCAATGCCCGACAGAAGTCACGCAACCAACAAACAGACAAACCCCATGGCCAACATAATTCACCCACCCAACAAACAGACAAACCCAATGCCCGACAGAAGTCACGCAACCAACAAACAGACAAACCCCATGGCCAACATAATTCACCCACCCAACAAACAGACAAACCCAATGCCTGACAGAAGTCACGCAACCAATAAACAAACAAAACCCATGGCCAACATAATTCACCCACCCAACAAACAGACAAACCCCATGGCCAACATAATTCATCCACCCAACAAACAGACAGAAATAAATGCCAGTCAGCCAACTAACATACAGACAAACCCAGTGCTAAACATAATTATCAAAAGAAACACACAAAGCCAAACATAACTTCCTAAATGGAATAAATATGGCATATATTTTGAAAGCTACATCCTAATTTTACCTACATTTGTTTTTTTTGGGGGGGAAAAATATTTGAAACAGAAATGTTTTCCTGGAAATCTTAAAATTAAAATATTTTACTCCACTTCACAAATATTTAGGAAATATAACCACCTTACTGGTTTTCTTTACAATGATGGGGGTTATGAATGACGTAACTGCTGCTAGCTGCTGCTTGGGTGGAAGTAGACGCCTGTTGAGTGGTTGTTGGCAGTATCCCGACCCTCTGGGACTCTGTGGTAATAGTGGCTGATCTTCTGGCTAGTGGTTGACGTCTACGGTTACTCTTAATGCTTTCAATATCTCTAAAAATTCTGCCCTTAAGGTCCTCAAATTCCTCTTGGGTCATCTTTTCAGCCTCTGATGCCACGTAGTTAAAGAAGGGCTGCCTGTCTGACTTCTGCTGCAGGAAACCTGAGATCAATGTCCTCATCTGGTCAAAGTGCTCGAGTATCTTGGAGTCTGTTGAAACTGGTGTAGATGTGAACCTAGGTTGACTCCTACTCTCCCTGAGGACACTGGACTCGAGGTGTTCTGTATCAGTAGTAGACCCACGAGATTCGTCCTGCTTGCTGGTATTTGGACTGGCCTCGAACCCTGAACTTCTGCTGGCCCCCTTTCGTCTGATATGGGTATAAAGGAAACCCATCTGCTGGTAGACCCAGGACTGTCTCTTGGTCATCTCCCTTGGGGCTTGGCCAGATTGTAGTTTTGACAGCTTGCCATAACGCGTTCGCTGGGATTCGAACCATCTTCTGACATCAAAGGGCTGGAGCTTCAGTTCTGCAGAGATTTCTGCCCAGAGAGCCTCCTTCTTCTGTCTGTCATGGAAACGTGCATGCTCCTTGTCGTAGAGCTCTGGATGCTCCTTCACAAACTCCAATATTGCAGTTTCTTGGCTGAAAGTTGAACAGACCCTGGCTCTCTCGGGTGCCGAGTGACTCTCTAAATCCTCCTCACACCTCTCTTCTTCTTCGCAAGCTTCCTCAGTAAGTTTCAATCGCTCCTCAGTCTCTTGTGTACCCTCCTCTGTACCCTCCTCCGTCCTTTCCTCAATCCTTTCATCCACCTCTCCACTTTCCTTCTCCCTCTCCTCTTGCCTCTCATCCATCTTTTTCTTTCCTCTCTTCCTTCCTTTCTCTTTCCTCATGACTCCAGTCAATAGTAATAAAAAAAAAAGTAAAATGTGTCTCCTAACTGTAAAATTTGCCTTAAGCTCAAGTATTATATGATATTTAAAAAACTAAAAACCCCTACAAAACAGTGACACACGTCTCTCAGTAGCCAAATAGTCAGTAACAATGAGAATGTGTGCGCGGTCGCTTATATAGTCCCAGACCCCCTCATTGCCTCGTTTTAATTTCCGACGCGCGGAAAACAGTCGGCTCTTAATCGGTTCTTAGTCCCAGGCCTCCTGGGGCGTCCTCAGACCGTCGCAGACTAAATTTGTGTTGTCCCAGGCGGCCTGAGGATGCCGGCTTGGATCAGATAGTGTTGGCTTCTCTTAGTCGGGGCTTAGTCCCAGACCCAGATTTCTTAGTCCCAGGACACCTGAGACGGTCTGAGGCTTCCTGGGACTAATGAAACCGATTCCCTTTCACATGCATGAAACTTCAAAGATCTGTTATAAGTCGGGGACTGCCAAACAGGCTTCCTGGGACTACGGTACAGAGGTCTGGGACTAAGGGTCACAGGACACCTGGGACAACATAGGATTGTGTAAATTTGGGTCTGAGGAGGCCTAAGGAAGCTTGGGAGTGGACATTTTGTTGACGGCGGGAAATAGGAATCGGTTTGAGTCATGAGAAATATCAAACATGTTTGATTTCTCTCACGGCCACAACCGACAACTACCGACCCTTACAGGACGTCTGGGACTAAGCAAATATTTGAAACCGACTCCCAAAAACCCTTAACCGGGAAGCTTAGTCGTGTGGTGGAACACCCACATTACGGTTGCCTAGATATAGCTTGGACAAGATTTTATAGGTCAAGGTCACTACGGCAAGGTCAAACCAAGGTCACACTATGACGTTTCACACCTACAACCCCTAACCAATGTCTCTACCAAATATCAACTTACTACACCTTGCGGTTTCTGATATATAGCCCAAACAAGATTTTATTGGTCAAGGTCACTACGGCAAGGTCAAAGGCCAAATCAAGGTCAGACCATGATGTTGCACACCTACACCCCCTAACCAATGTCCCTACCAAGTATCAACTTCCTAAACCTTACGGTTTGAGATATGGCCCGGACAAGATTTTTAAACTCAAGGTCACTACGGCAAGGTCAAAGGTTAAATCAAGGTCACACCATGACATTACACACCCACACCCCCTAACCAATGTCTGTACCAAGTATCAACGTCCGACACCTTACAGTTTCTGAGATACAGGCCGGACAAACTTTTTCCCACCGTCCGCCCACCCATCCGGACATGGGTGAAAACAATACCCTGACAGCCCTTAAGGGGTGTGGGGTAAAAATTATTTTAAAAATTCATAAAAAAATTAAGACAGATCCAGGTCTGATACTCACACAAGGGAATCTACTTATAGCCTAGTACATATATGCAAGAAATGAGAGAAATCCCTACAATAGTAAATGAGAAAATTGCAAATTTAATAAGTAAATTAAATTTTTATAAGTTAATACCCTATCCAATGGACAATAGCTTATCCGGTCGGCGCGGACCGGCCCGCCAAACGTCAGAAAAAGACGTCCTGTGTCTCCACCGGCTAGGCCGGCCCAGTACTGTGCACTCGCCAGATGGCGTGTCGTACTTCCTTCCTGTCTAGACAGCGTGACGTCATAGCATCTTTTTTGTTGTCTAAACCTATTAGACCCCTAGTAGACTGAAAGCGGGGTCGGTGGGAGGGTCTTGTGTGTCCATTGGATAGGGTATTAACTTATAAAAATTTAATTTACTTATTAAATTTGCAATTTTATTGCGTTAATACATCCTATCCAATGGACAATAGCTGAATAACTACCGCTTGGTCGGCGGGTAAGCTACTAGGGACTTGTGTGAACTCATGCTAAATGAAAACTCTGCCTTTAAGCCTGGGAAGACCTAGAAGTCAAAACCCCTAAGGCCATGGTCGAATATCATCATCCGGTTAACCGGGCTGGAACTGTCAGAGTCGACCTTGCTCCCCCCCCCCCCTTTTTGACAGACCTGCTCTGAGGTAGGGGAAGAGAGGGATGAGTTCAGTCCCATAAAACAAGTCTCCCGGAGGAAGTACGTGAGATTTTATTTATTTATTTTTTTTTTTTGATGCTTCTTAACTATACGTGCAATATATACAAATATGTACAACTATATACATAGGCACAGATCTCCTCTAGGTGCCGGTCTGTTGATGGATCTGCTGAGCAGCCACAACAGGACCAAGATGGTAGAGCTCTGAGTCAGCCCAAGCCACATCCTTCAGATAGAATTGAGTGAAGGTATTATGAGACTTCCAGTGGCAGGCTGAAAGGATCTGCTCCAAGGAGACTCCCGACTGGAAGGCCTTAGAAGCAGCGAAAGCCCTAACATCATGAGCTTTAACTTGATGTAGGGTATGGGCTTGATGATCAGAGAGCTCATAGCATAGGATCACAGTTTGTTTGATCCATGAGGAGATAGTGGCAGGGGAGATGTCTTTATCGAAGCCTTTCTTGAAGGAGACAAAGACTAGCTCCTTGTGTTGTCTTATGTCTGAAGTCCTGTCCAAATAGTAGCGCAAGGCTCTGACTGGACAAAGGGATCTGTCAGACTTGAGGGATTTATCTAGAGTAGGAGCCAGGGCTGGTATGACCACTGGGGCTACACTCTCCAGACCCTCTTTGGCCAGCTGGTTCTTGGAAAGAAAGCTGGGAGATGGGAACAAAGACACCTTAGACCAATCGGACTGATGTCTGATGTTCTTGTGCTGCCATGCATGGATCTCACTCCTCCTTTTTCCAGAGCCTAGGGCTAAAAGGAAGACAGTTTTGAAGGTCAGGTGCTTCAGAGATGCTTCCCTGAGAGGTTCAAAAGGGGCCTTGGTCAGCTGGTGTAGCACCAGGGACAGGTTCCAGGAGGGAATACCCCTCCGCCCTTTGGGTCTATCTCTGTGGAAACTTTCCAAGAGACGAGTGAGATTATCATCTTTGCTGATACTGACTGTCGTGTTACCCAGTTTATCAGCAATGGCAGACCTGTATCCATCAATGGTGCTGGGCTGTAACTTCTTGTCCTCAAAAAGGTGCATTAGGAAGTCAGCCACCGACTTTACAGGTGGTGACCTGAAGTCCACCTGATTAGCGTCGCACCACTTTGTAAAAATGGTCCACTTTGCCTCATAGACTGATCTGGTAGATCTTCTTTGAGGAGCCTCAATTCTTGCTGCCACTGCCTCAGAGAAGCCCTGTTCTTTGATTTTAGAGGCTCTAGGAGCCAGGCATGGAGATTTAGATTTGTCAGATTTCTGTGAGGGATCTGATTGAAGGGCTGTGTAAGAAGACTGGGCAGGTTGGGTAGGCTTAGAGGGACCTGACTGGACATGGCCACTAGGTCCCAAAACCAAGGCATGTTGGGCCACCCAGGGGAAATCAGAATGAGTCTCTTGCACGGGGAGTCCAGTAGCTTCTCCACCACTTTGCCCAATATGGCGGTCGGTGGGAAGGCGTATGCATCCAGCTCGTCCCATGACAGAGTAAGTGCATCCACTGCTACAGCCAGGGGGTCCGGTACTGGAGAGACAAACTGAGGTAACTTGTGGTTGAACCTCGTGGCAAAGAGATCTATTTGAGGCTGGTGCCATTGGCTGCATATCTGTTGAAAGACTTCCGGAAGGAGGGACCACTCTGTTTGGATGATCTGACCCAGCCTGGATAGCTTGTCTGCTATCACATTGAGATGGCCTGGGATGTGCCGGGCTTTTAGGGTCACTTGTCGCTGGGAACACCAGGTCAAGATTCTCCACAGTAGGGCACACAGTGGGCCCGACCTCATGCCCCCTTCCTTGTTTATGTAAGCTACCACTGTAGTATTGTCGGTTGCCACTAGAACGATTTTGTCTACACAGAGGTCTTGGAACTCTTTGAGGGCTAGAAACACTGCTTTGAGTTCCAGATAATTTATGTGCAGTTTGCTTTCCGGCACCGACCAGGACCCTCTTGCAATGAGCTCGTTTAAGTGAGCGCCCCATCCTTCTTTTGATGCGTCTGTAAATATTTGCAGAGCATGTTTTACTGGGTGTAATGGTTGGCCTTGAAGCACATTGTCTTCCTCTAGCCACCATTGTAGGTGAGGGTGTAGGGATCTTGGTAGAGGGATAATCTTTTCTAGAGATTCTGGTACCCGCCAATTGTTTTTGAGGTGCCACTGTATAGGTCTCATGTGTAGTCGGCCGAGGTGAACCTGTTTTTCTGTGGCTGTTAAAAGGCCTATCAGGGACATAAACTGCCGGACCGGACAGGCCGGTAGAGACAGAAGCGTCTGTACTTTGTCCTGAAGGTTTCGCCACCGGTCCGGAGTCGGTCTGACCCGGCCGAACCTGAGGTCGAATTGGTAACCTACAAAACTGAAGACCTGTTTGGGTTCCAGTTCTGATTTTTCCAAATTCACCAGCCAGCCTAGGTTCTGGCACATTTTGATGAGAATTTGGGTGTGCTGGAGACAAATTTCTAGGGATCTGGCCCTCACCAACCAGTCGTCTAGGTACTGGTGGATTCTTATACCCTTGCGTATGGCCATCAGTTTTACCTCTTTGGCTAGTACAGTGAACTCCATGGGCGCTGTGGACAGACCAAAGGGCAGTGCCTTGAATTGATAAGTCCGGCCCTGGACATGAAATCTTAGGTATTTCCTGGATTGTTCCTGTATCGGTATGTGGAAGTAGGCATCCTTGAAGTCTACTGAGGTGACCCACTCCCCTTGTTGGAGGGATGTCCTGATGGTTTCTGGTGTCTCCATTTTGAATTTCTCCACCTTGAGGAAGAGGTTTAGTTTGCTTAAATCCAGTATTGGCCTCCATTTGTTGTTGGGTTTGGGGACTAGAAAGAGTCGGTTGAAAACCCCAGAGATGTTTGATTGTGGACCAGTTCTATTGCCTCTTTGTTCATAAGCTGATGTAATGCCTCCAACAGGTAGCTGTTCCTGTGAGGATTGACATAACGGCTTATGACAGTCGGAGACCTTGTAAGATTGGGTCGGGTCCGGAAAGGGAGGGTATAACCTTCCCTCAGGATTTGAACTATTTTCGGACCGGCCCCTAGATCCAGCCAAGTTTGCCAAAAGTTCTGTAGTCGAGCCCCTACAGGTGGATTGGAGGCAGCATGTTTTACACTTGTTGCAGGTTGGACACAAGACAATGGAATGACACAAGAAACACTTTTCACAGACTTTAATATGTACTTTCTGTAAATACAATCTACTGGCCCGGGACTTAGATCTCAGTGCCCCTACCCTTGTGACCATGACAATATGTAAACCATGACTATGTATGCAAGAACACAACTACATGGGATATAATCTTTTAATAATCTGTTCATCTAATGTTTATGTACAATACTACAAGGCATCTTTTTAAGTTTAGGGTCACCTCAATAATTTGGACTAAACTCAGTTTAATGCCACCATAAATTAAGGATGATGAAGTTACAGTCCTTGTACAACACTTTACATAAGAAGAATTACTGAATGCAATATGCGATAAGATAAGGTGGCCTTAAAGATTTTACTTCACAGATAAACCTACTTAGAACCAAACGAAGGTGACCCTAAATTAAGAATTAAGTTTATGCAGTAAAAGAAACAATATATATATATATATATATATATATATATATGCATGAGGTAGATGCCAACCTCCACCCATTAAATAAAAGAGTAGACATGTTCCTAGCTAAAACTCAAAATAAAAACAGGAGTCCATGAGGTCAGTCCATTCCTGCCTTAGGCCTTATGTGGCTGAATAATTCAGCCCTTACACTAACAATTGACAGTGTGAACATGCCTATGTTTTGACTAGCCCCTAGGTACAAAATGTGAATAAAATCGAGACATTAAAATTTATTCGCAGAGGCTGTTGGAATCCTGACTGTCAGTGAGGTGTCAAATTCCACAGTCAACCCCTCCAATCTGAAACTACAAACACTGTTAGCACATTGAAGAATATACAAGATCATTTGTGCAATTGTAACAAATTTAAGACTGAAAATCGTTGACTATCATCATTGATCTGAAAATAACCATATATACTAACAACTGAACACCCCTCCAGTGAAACTCAGTGCTGAATGACGCATATAAGTGACAACTATACCCTGGAAGTAATGAGATGAGTGAAAAAAGGTCCTATTCAGGAAATTTTTGATGAAGAGACAAGGAGGAAGTCCCTCTGTTAGCTAACAAGCGCCAATGCTGTGAACCCCATTGGTAACAAGCTAGGGGCACATACATGGAACTCACCCCCTCCCCTGCGCCACAGAGGGTGTTAAGTTAGGTTCACAGAAGGACGACCTCCTGAAACTTGCTCCAGGTGAAATGAAAAATGAACCAGGGTGGGGGGAGGGTAAAAATTCAAATTATAAAAACAGGTCTTGCCCCTTTGACATTGAAGTGTTGAATGAAGAAAGGAATATTTTTGGCGGCAAGGGGTTAGCAATACATCAATACCCAATCGAAGGTATTGAAAACAAGAAAATTCACTGGGGTTGCACTGAATAAGGTGGCGCCCAATGCTCCACCCCCTACAGTGCCCCTACCCTTGTGACCATGACAATATGTAAACCATGACTATGTATGCAAGAACACAACTACATGGGATATAATCTTTTAATAATCTGTTCATCTAATGTTTATGTACAATACTACAAGGCATCTTTTTAAGTTTAGGGTCACCTCAATAATTTGGACTAAACTCAGTTTAATGCCACCATAAATTAAGGATGATGAAGTTACAGTCCTTGTACAACACTTTACATAAGAAGAATTACTGAATGCAATATGCGATAAGATAAGGTGGCCTTAAAGATTTTACTTCACAGATAAACCTACTTAGAACCAAACGAAGGTGACCCTAAATTAAGAATTAAGTTTATGCAGTAAAAGAAACAATATATATATATATATATATATATATATGCATGAGGTAGATGCCAACCTCCACCAATGCCCAGCTAGGAAGTAGTGGTAGGGGTAGTGAGCAGAGACTGGAAGGCATTTGCTACCTCCTGTGATGCATCATGATCTTGAACAATGTACCTCCACACACAATCAGACGTCCAGGTGCCATGACTCTGAATGTTTTGAAGGGCTACATTGGAGTTAAAGGCCAATGTTGCACCTGAACGCCTGAAGGTGTGGAGGGACATGGATGAATCACTGAGACCAAGCCTCTGAAGAACTTGGGAGAAATTCCGTCTAGTCTTAGTATCAGTTAAGGGAACCCACTGAGCTTTATTATTTTTTATCTGAAATAAGGGTGTGTCCTGACCACCAGGTGTAAGCATTAACAAATTTTTGACAGCTTGGACAGGGCACAAGGGTGATGAATGCAATGCAGGTAGTTTAATGATTTTTACGGTGTCTCTTGTTTGCATGGTTTTGCTCCACTTAATGAGGATATGGAGGCCAGGGGGTGAGAAAAATATATCCCCTCGACTTAACTGTTCTAATGGTGAAAAAGCAGAAATTTTGTGTGGGACCAAATTGGATATGCGTAAAAAGGAAAAGAAAGCCACTAGATATAATGCTTTAAAAATTTGTCCCATCCACATAGTGTCACAAACAAAAACAATTTCAGTGAGGGTCTTGATATCTATAATTTTTTTGATTTTTGCAGTAAATTTTTTATTGAGGATCAAAGATTTTTGGAAGTACTTTATTCTGGGGTCCAAGAACGAGAACACTGAAAGACCATGCATTGCAAGGCTTGTCTTTATAGCTGAAAGATAGTTTGCAACGGCAGAATATGAACTTCCATTATGAATTAAAAATTCCATAAACGACAAGAGAACTAAGGGTGTTACTTGGTGTACCTGAACCTGTATGAAGCAACAATAAGCCAAAAATAGACGAAATTTTCGGCCATAGGAAGCCATGGTGGCTGGTCTGAGTGCCTGTTGTACTCTGTCTACAGCTCTGGAAGCCAAGTGCGCAGCTGTTTTGTGTAAACCTGTTATATAGACCAATCTATGAAAGCAATATCTGTACTAAGATGCATCCACATGGGGCTAGCAACATAATTATTCAAAATGTTACCTGGGTTGTCAGTAATAAACCATCTGGACAGTAAGTCAGCTACTTTATTTTCAACTCCCAGAATGTGAATAACCTGCAAGTCAATATCCTGATCTGAAATTTCCATCATAATATTTCTGGCTATTGCTGCCAGTGTTAAATCCTGAGTTTTCCCTGAATTTAAGACCGAGACAACTGCCTGATTGTCACATTTGATTAATACACGTTGATGTTTCCAATCATTCCCCCAAACTCTGATGGCGACTAAAATATTCAACATTTCCAGGTGAACTATGGAAAATGAATCACAATAATGCGGAATGGGAATGGCATACACTTGATTTCTATATATAGCCCCAAGACCTTGTAAACATGCGTCAAGCTCAATAGTAGCCTTTACAGGGCGGTGATCAAAAAATGCTGTGCCATTAAATTTTTTGAGAAATTTTTTAAACCAGTTTAAATCTCTGTGGAACTCAATATCCAGGACAATATTATCAGTGCCAAAGTGTCTCCTTAAAGTGTCCAGCATTCTATTGAGGAAAGCTCTGGAAGATTTTACACACTTTGATATGTATAAAAGGGAACCTAGAAGAGATTGTAATTCATTTTTTGTGGCATATGTTTTGTGTGACCATTGGTGACATTTTTTCAGGATTTCGGATACTTTTTCACTGGGAATTGCTACTGTGAAAGTTTTTGTGTCTACTTCAACCCCTAAACAGGTTACTTTAGTTGACGGTTGAACCAATTTTTTGATGCTGATATCAAGTCCCAATTTTTGAAGTAAGTTGGTCAGTGCTTCAAAAGATGGTTTGGCATTGGAAATAGTGCCAAAACCAATGACGTCATCAATATAATTGATGACGTCATGGCCTTGTGACTTCATTATGAAGCGTATGGCGTCGCTGAGTCGTTGAAAAATTCCGGATCCGTTCCTGTATCCGAACGGCAAACAGGTGTCCAGATAATAGTCCTGATGCTTTAAACCTAACAAAAAATAGTCCCTGGGGTCAATTTTTACAAGCCTAAAGGCCCGACTAATATCAATCTTGTATAATAGTGAACCTTTGCCAAATCGTTTAACCTTGTTTGTAATGGTGTCAATGGATGGTAAAGTCAATACAAATTCTGTGCCCAGGTACTGATTTTTACTGATATTGGAATTGACTGCCTGACCATGAGGAAAACTCAAGTCAATAATGACTCGCCTATGTGCAGCTCCAGGCTTTGGCCTGGTCATGAAAGGAGAAGTGTGAAAGTCGTCAAAGGGTGGATGCTTATATGGGCCAAAAATGGCGCCATAACTAATTTCTTCTTTTAAGTAGGCATCTATATCCTGAGGGAAGGCTAATGCCGAAGTGTGATTTTTATCATTTTGTCCCAATTTAGAATTTCTGTCAAAATCAAGTGGAAAGCCGTACCTAATAAGAAATGGCAATTGTTGATCCCAATAATTTTCTAATAATTTTTCCCACGCGTCTGCATTCAGCTGGGAAGGAATCTGAATTTGTGTGGACAGAAAATTAAATGTAGTTTCCTTTCTTGTTAAATCATACAATTTTATGGGGTCCGAACCTAGGTGTGTTCTTTTGTCTGACGTCGGTATTACCAGGGGACCTAAGGGTATGAAACCAAACTTGTCATCCGTTTGTTCACTCCACTTTTTATAAGTCGGATCCGACCTTGCTTGATTTAATCTGTCTTTGTTGTGTGATTTAACCTGAAGGCCTAGATCATATTTGTCTTCAGGCGTTTCCGGGCACAATTTTGACGGTTTTTGACAATTTTTTCCCTCTTTTTGACCACTATGGTTGACATTGCAAGCAATATGTATTAACTGGTTTTTTCCAATATTTTTGGACTGTTTAGAAACCTTGACCTGGTTAATAGGTTTCAGTTCATTTGTGTCGGGGTTTTTGTTAATTCCAACACTGGAATCACAGTCATTGTTCTGTTCTGCTGCATTGAGGTCTAATAATGCAAACCTGTTTGCAGTGGGACAAACAAAACCCTCATTGGATGATGGATTTTGGAAATTTTTAGTTATCTTTGTATTCATATTCCCAGACATCGATTTTTGATACTTTGCATGCACTGGAAGACCGACAGAAGCAACTGTGTCAGTGTTGACAAATTTGAAATGTCTTTCCCTTGACCTAGGAATATCCACTTTGTATTTAGCTTGAACCCTAGACCTGCGACAATTGTCGATATTAGATTTTAAAACCTGTGCATATGTTTTGCCTCGAAACCGAGCCCAGTCAGCCTTCCAGTTGATGCTAGTACCATTGTTAACTACAGTGGCATGCACAATTTTTGAGTTATACTTTTTTACACATTTATTTACATTTACTACATGACTCTGCACTGCCATTGGGCAGTGCCCTAATCGTTTTTTGCAGGTTTAGGGGGTACTCTACAATCTTTTGCCATATGTCTATATTCTTTACCCATGGCAAAGCAGGTGGCACACACATGTTTGTAAAAAATTTGCCCAGTTTCGTGATCTTTGTCTTTTTGACAGGTTCCTCTTTGATAAAATCGACAAACCATGGTTTTTAACTCTGATTTTGGTTTATTGGTACTTGCGAGATTTTGAGGAGGGGCTCTCTGTGCATGTGCACGCCTAATCCTATCTATTTTACTGGTCTCAGACCAATCAACTTTCCCCTCCTCCATCCTACATAATAAAACCGCATGCGAAGCCTTAGCAGATTGCCAACTGAAATCGTTTGCATCTTCCATTATCTCACTGAGATAATCCAACATGGCATTTTTCGTTTGAATATTAGTTTCTTCTCTGGCAATCATGGCAAAACCGGATACCCATTGGCACCAACTTAGGTTGTCATATGACATTCTGGACTTATTATTTCCACCTAACACGAAATTCTGAGGCCACGGTACCTGCTTTTTTACCCAGACTGTATCACTACCACCCCTTTGTGACTTCAATTTACCTGCTTCATTTAGTTCAGCCAGATGCTTGAGCCTTCTGTCCACTTCTGCTTGTATATGAGGGGTTCCTTGGAGGGCTGCTACTGAAGGTACCACTACCTCGTCCAGTTGTGCAGAATCGGGAGAAGCTACCACAGCACCTGGTACATGGCTGGCCCGTGACCTCTGGTTGACCTCTGCTGGGCTGGTGTCACACATTTTTTTCTCCATGGCAGTCATCCTGCCACCCAAACTCTTGAGTTCAGCCAAGATTTGTAAGTTTAAGTCATTTCCCACTGCCTGACTAGTCAGGCCACTATGTGATGGTGAAAGTTCAACTTGACTTTCTGAGTCACTGTCCATAGTACTGGCAAATGTGCACTTGCTGTTGATCGGTCTTTTGTGAACGTCTCCACATTTGTTACACAGGAATTGTTTCTGAGGCATTTTTTCACTTTTTTATATAATTATTTTGAGATAATTGTCAATGTTTGTGATCTGAAACTTTCAATACAATGACCCGTGCTTTGTATAATGGGAAAACCAAGAATGTTCGAATGAGTTTCACAGGATGAGCGCAAGTTGTTTATCAGTCAATTGCATAACCCCTGCCCTGACCATAGGTCAGATAAATGATACAATATAATCAGAAATATATATGACGTTTCTACAGGAGCATAAGATTTTACAAATCTACCGTCAACATGTAAATAAACTAAAATTTGTAAAACGAATGACTTAAAATAGTTTGTAAAATTATGTATAAAATTGTAAAATAACTAAATAAAACTCATTCCTTATCTGTGGCTCCAGCAACCCAGAGCACGTTTCGCATTATACAAAGCACTAAATCCAGATTCTGTGCTGATCAAAGTCCTTCACGTCTGCAGATAACTGATGAGATGAATGTTTGTTATATAACACATAAAAATTTTCCAGCCAGAGCACACATATCCAACACTTAGGGCATACAAACTTAAAGTTCTGGCTAAAAATTCAAATTATAAAAACAGGTCTTGCCCCTTTGACATTGAAGTGTTGAATGAAGAAAGGAATATTTTTGGCGGCAAGGGGTTAGCAATACATCAATACCCAATCGAAGGTATTGAAAACAAGAAAATTCACTGGGGTTGCACTGAATAAGGTGGCGCCCAATGCTCCACCCCCTATTCTTTTGCGAATGCCCGGGCACAGTATGAGCATTTGGAACAACATGAGATTTTACATTTGACAAAACAGGATTTACTAAAGTCTGAGGAAGGCTCCCGGCCAGCAGTCGTCCCTGCAAGGGTGTCATACAGTGATTGTCATTTGTACGACTGCTGGCCCTTGGCAGGTCGGGAAGAGTAGGTGGAAGCACGTCCTTTCCCTTTTCTAAACTGTTTCTTCCCAATTGTTTTCCAAGCCGGTTTCTCCGATTTGGTGTCTTTTCCACTGTGTCTCTTGTCCGGACGCTCATAAGGGTGGTAACGACCCTTGCTATGCTGCTGTCCGGTGTGTCCTTTTGACTCAAACTGAGCAATGTCTTCCTCTGCACGCTTAATAGTGGCATCCGGGAAGAGTGTCGGTATGTGAAGAGGGGCGGCTCTCAAAGCTGTGAGGGTGTCCTGCTTGATACCCGTCCTGAGGTGGCTAAGATACGCGTCCCTACGGACCAGGGTGAGATTCCCCATGGTTATGAACACAAAATCCGACAAGTGCTCCATGGACTTCGCGGTTGCTTGTGTAATACTGGAGTTGAAGTCCAGGAGGTAGTTTAACTCATCAATGGCCACTGAAGTCTTTGAAGATCCTTTACCCTTATTTTCAGAAGACAGTGTCTTGATGTGATCTTTCATGCTTTGTTGTACTCTAAACAAACACCGATTAAAACTCGCAGCCTGATTACACACAACGGAGGCTTCCCTAGCCGACCTTTCCCACCGGCGCAGCGTTTCCTGAGCTATCCTGCGTGAAGCAGGTGGAGTGGAAGAAAGTCCGGTGTAACGGGCAATCCGGCTGTAACTGCTGTTTAGTTTGGAGGCGTCAGTACTCCAACTGGTCACTTTAGTCGGATCCGGTTGAGAGTCGGTGTGCAGGCCGTACCATTTTGACTGAGAACGGGGAGGTCTGAGAAACACATCTTTTGCCAAACCACCGGCTTCTGAGCCACGGGAGGGATACCCTTCAGTTAGTGTCAAATTTAGCTTCCCTAGCTTCTTACAGAGCCACTCCTCTGTGGGCATTTTAATTGAAACTTTGCCCGGTGTCACAGTCTTAGGCCCTGCAAAGGGGTTGTCATCTGAAGTGGCTGTTAAGTTGTCGACCTCTGGAATATGGGACCATCCCATATAAGAACGGATGCCTTGCATTGTCTCTCTATAATTTTGTTCTTCCGAAATAGGTTGGTCCTGGTCCATGACTGTTTGATCCGGGTCCTCAGAGAGTTCCCCTTCCTCCGTGTATAGATCCAAAGGAGGTCGGTCCGACTGGACACTGTTGGCCTCTGAGGAAAGGCTGGATACACTACCCCTTCTAGATCTATGCAGAGTAGGAGAGCCGGTGTCGGCCGGTCCTGTGGGGAGAGGTCGGTCGGTAACAGCAGGCCGGTTCTGAACCGAGTCCAGTGGAGTAGGTCGGCTACTAGCAGTTTTACTGGCAGGCTGATGCATACTAGCAGAGGAGCCTTGTCCAGGAAACTTGGAGGTTGATGTAGGTCGGCTGGATTTAGTTTGACTGGCCGGCTGATGCTGGGTAGCAGAGAAGCCCGTACCAGGAAACTTAGAAGAAGAAGTCGGCTTGTCGGTCACTGCTTTACTGGTAGGCTGATGCTTTTCAGCAGAGGAGCCATTTCCAGGAAGCGTGGATGAAGTTGAAGGCCGGATAAACGGCTCAGACACATTTTCAATCGATGACGGAGGTGAATGGGTCGGTGTAACCTTAACGTTGGCAGAAAAGGTAGGTTCAAAGTTCTTTGATAAAATCAACGCTTCTAAGCGGTTGAAACGTTCCGACCACTTAAGGTCCAAGTCTGCAATTTTAGAGTCTGCAGTGGTCTGACTGGTAGATTTGGAAGCTTTAGCAGGGGGGGATTTGTCCTTCCTAATATCCTTTTTTAAGTCCTTCTTGGTCTTTTTCTCTGGTGGAGGGGCGGGAGAGGGAGATTTCAGAGAACCTTTATCCACAGCCCCTATAACAGCTACACTAGCGGGGTCCACCAACTCTTCTGATTCTTGAGGTGGAGCTGTAACAAGCTTCTTAGCCTCCCGTTTCTCCTTCTTCAATCTATAAGAAGGTGTAGCTAACTGCTGACGCTGCTCTTCAGAAAAGGCATTACAAATGGAGCAGTTATCTGATTGTGGTTCTTTAATACAGGGGTCAGAGCCCTTACCCTTCTCTCTGCAGCGTGCGCAATACTGATGAGTGTCAAAATTAGCCATGGCGTGACCACAACTCCCCCTGCGTTGTCCTGGAGAAGACATGATATAAATACTATCCGTTGGACACAATAAGAAAGCTTCCAGAACAAAATGTCTGATGAAAACTTTAAAATATATCTGGCTGAAAAAATTCCTGTGCACTAGTCATGCGCCAAACGAAAAAGATGCTATGACGTCACGCTGTCTAGACAGGAAGGAAGTACGACACGCCATCTGGCGAGTGCACAGTACTGGGCCGGCCTAGCCGGTGGAGACACAGGACGTCTTTTTCTGACGTTTGGCGGGCTGGTCCGCGCCGACCGGATAAGCTATTGT